>CM068837.1:14829375-15249375 GCA_028554795.2 Sinohyriopsis cumingii | reverse complement strand
ACTGTCGAACATACCTCCACCAATTAAGGAAAAAGTCCCTGAAATAATGGCCATGTAGAATCCAACAGAATACTGGCAATAGAATCCGACAGAATACTGGCAATAGAATCCGACAGAATACTGGCAATATAATCAGACAGAATACTGGCAATCTGATCGTACTTCTTCATCTTTATACCTTGCTGCACAGTCAAGAGAGCCGAACAACAAGCATAATCCTGAAAAATGACAATGAGAAAATTGAATTTAAAAAAGAATCATTATGAGATGGTATTTACTATATAGCATTTTAAAGTATAACAAACAAGAGTTTCCCGAATTTTCATTCGTAAAATAAACTGTGACAAATTTTGTTAGGCTCATTTATACATTAATTTCTTTCTAAATAAAAAGTGGAATATGTTTTTATTTAAATTCATTGAAAAGATTTCTAAACTTGATTTCCTGTTCATTTAGGTCTTTATCGCGCTTAGCACTTTCTATCAATCTTTCTACATATACATTTCAACATCTCATTCTTTATATATATATATATATATATATATATATATATATATATATATATATATATATATATATATATATATATATATCAGACCAGTCTACCTAGGTATTGATCTACCTATCCATCAACCTATTGTCATATATTTAAAGGTATGAATCAAAGTGGTTTTATTTAGATGTTTTATGCTCCGCAGTACTTCAGGGTGTGGACATAACGCTTGTCAACGTTGAAAGTGTTTCAGAATATTTGTTATTTATTAAACTTATAGCGATTTGCTTTCGTACATTGTCCCACCACTCTAAGTTGAGGCATGTATTTATTGAATTAAAATGTTTTAAAATTCTTCTGAAAAAGATCACATATTTTGTATTTCTTTGTTCTAACTATTCAGACACTAGATTTGACCATTTTTATACTGCTTCAAAACACACTGGATTGTTTGTTGTACTCATTCAAGGAAATCTATAACAGCAAGCTTTACTTTTATTATAGTCTTCATATATTTTCTACTTCCACCTTTACCAAATTGTGCGAGTCATTTTCAGCAGGCCCACCGAACACCGTTCAGTAACATATACTATTCTACTAATGAACAAAACGTAGCTTGCATAAAAGAACGGAATGTTATAGAGCCAAATAAAAACCACAAAATATTAATAAGAGAAACACATGGATGCATTGTGAAAAGAAAATGGACTCAATGCATCAATGAAAATTAAATATATGAAAACATACGCCTGAAAACATTCCCTAAAATGCGGTCTTTGTGGACAACTTTGGTGATTTTTAGATGATACTGTTATGGTGGAATAGGTACATGTCGAATAGCGTGCATCAGGAGTGAACAATACTTCTTCTCCTTTACGTTAAGGTTAGAATCGTACGCCGTGCTTTGGTGCAATATTTGTGTGCCCTCTGATCTGCATGATATATTCTTTAATGGCACTTCTGCTTTCGACAGTGTGGTACCTGTTGTACTCCTGCCAGTGATTCGTGATGTCAGAAGTATGCAGAAGTCCCGCATTTTCAGCTGCAATCCTCATATACGTCCCAAGTTGTTTTTGTTTTTTTTTTTTTTCCTTACATCGGTCTGGGGTAAAAACTTAAAATAATGTAAAGTCGCTTTGTTTTACCGAGATTCCTAGAAAGGGATATACAATGTTCTTCAGCGTGAATAAAGTTCACCGTTTACGTGATAAAGAACATGCTCATGAACCTGCTGATTGATACATTGTATGCAGTGTTAGTATATTGCTCTCCTCTCCCCCCCCCCCTTTCTCTCTCTCTCTCACACACACACGCACAGACACACACTCACACACACAAAACGTTTTTATTTTATTTTTGGATATAAACATAATTATTTAATTTTGGTGGTGGCCGCATTAGCTATTTACTTTAAATTTCATTTTGGATGAGAGCTACATCTATTGTTTAAAGAACAATACCAAATATCGTCAGTCTCAAACAGCTGATTCTCTGGTACTGATGTCAAGTATAGTGGGCTATTGTAACTGTTGGCCTGTGCTTGAAGTTGTTCAAAATGGAGATTAGATACCTATCCTTCAATATGCCAGTTAAAAATATGTTCGGTACCATAGCTCTTCCGTCATTCAGTTTTCTTTCCTTTCCATAGCTTTGATATCCCTTTCGTGGTTCTCGATCTGTTCTTCCGCTCCATGTGTTATCTTCAATTGTATGTCTCCAAAATGCAGTTTACGATGCTCGTCTCTACGTTATAATCCAAACAGCTTTCCAAGAACGGAAACGTTAGCAAATATCAATAATTTGGAGATTCCAAAACTCACATGGTTGGCTTCAAAAGGTTTATCCTCATTTTATATATACAGCTCCTCACTAGCATTAATCAGTCTGCCTTTCCTAGACCTTTTCAAAGTCATTCGTTTGGTTTCAGTGGTTGTGCTGCTCTGCGAAATGATCCAGCGCAGTGTGAATGTGTGTGTCCCCTATCTTTGGAATGTCTTTTAATAGTATTTAAATGCATCCGTAGAGGTAAATACATATTCAGAGACGTCACAATTGCTTATAGAAACTAAACAAAGATCGTCATTCAATAAAGGTGGGTTGATGTATTTTAGTGTCATTTGCTTACTCTTCATATCACAGCATTATCGCTGAACGTTTTAACATACAGTTGTATTGCCACTATGGCATTGTGCTTTTTCAGATTTTCAATGAAATTTGCAACGTCACTTGGATTTGTTTAAATCTCTTACCTCCACATTTTTTTATTTCTCCAAGGTTTGAAGAAATAAAACTATCTCGTCTTGACTCATCTCCAGCAGTACATTTTTACTTAACTCTAGCCAATACCGCTGGATTTTGACACGTAGCAAAAATGTGAAACTAATGGGACTATTTGTAAAGCACATCCTAAGCTAAAAAAAAGGCACCAAGACAAAATGACGCAATTTGTCAGGTTATCAGGTGCACGTGTGTGGGATAGGCGTACCCTACGAAGATAACCTTTATACGCAAACCTCTAACACAACACTACACATATAGGGAAACTATTTTGCTTTGTTCCACGCCTCATATTTTTATTCTCTTCTCTAAAGTCAGATACAAATATTTGTAATAACACATTCTCTTTATGTTCGACACAGTTCATGATACTTAATATAACTTTGAACTTACCTCGAAAATTGGAAATCCTCATGCCTCAAGGCCTTCGTCTATGACAAACAAACGGAGAACAATAGCGTTGACAGCCACTAAGCATATCCATCCGACTAACGCTACCGCTATTGTGGCTTTCAACCAAGCTGGAAAACAGGATATGCTCATATAAGCAGTATGGGTAAAGTTAGGGGATAGATATATAAAGATAGGAAGATAGATAAGTAACTATATGGGTAGATTCTTGAAACGTTTTACTAAATCAATATACATGGGGGCCTCTGATGCTTATATGATGCAATAATCTTCAGAAAAGTAATGTAATTAATAGCTGGACTTTTAGATTTCTGAAGTCCAGAGGCCAGCTTTAGTCAATGTCTATGCATACAATGGATAAATTCTCATCCTATTTTAAATGGGAATTAATTGCATCAGTTACGCAAAACTATTAGATTTTAACCATTCCACATAATCGTCTTCCGATCCTGATACAAGATTAGGTTTGCGTTTAAGCTGATCTAGAGGTTCCTATCCATAAACAACCGAAAACCAAGTGTTACTGAAATGCTTCCAATGGGTTTCAATGGTTTCATAATTCAGTATATCATGCAGTTAGACATATATTATATTATGATGTGTATACGATCTATGAAATGTTAAGTTGGACCTAAAGGCTGCACTCTTTCATACGAGTTCGTTGAGTCACAATAGAAACTTACAACCAAGCAAACGACTGAACTTGATATTCGTCATGGCCAAAAAAAAACAATTTGAGGTATGTACTTTTGAAACTACCGTTCTGATCTTTAAAATTATCTAGGAGAAATGTCGGTAATTTTTTCGAAATTCCAGCTGTTTTTGCTATGAGCTATGGTCTATAAAAATCGCATTTAAAGGCATATTACAACCATGGACTATCCCGTCTCCCTCAAGTCACGTCAATTTTTACATATGAGTCTAAGACCTCATTTCGAAACTAAAATGCAAATCAAGAAGACAGGTTTTGGCAGCCAAATAAACGCCTTAGAGCCAATACATTAAGACAAGGAAGAAGGTGTATTTTCGCTATGAAGATGGGCTGCCAAATCCCAGTTGCTTTTCAGTATTTCACCTTTTACATTTTTAACAATTTGATTTACGTACAAGTCTTTTAGGTGAATTAACTTTCTGCGATCTCGCTAACAATGTGCATAAAGTGTCATATAGCTGGTGATAACAATGACAATACATGCCAGTTAGTATTTTTAATTTCCTCCAGATGCATTTTCTTGACTATTTATGTTAATTAGAAGTAGATTGGATCCAGCAATTATCCACAACGCGATGTTGTACTGCAATTTGGACAAATTTTTCAACTCAAGTCATATGCCCAAGGAACATTTACTGCAGTCCAAAACAGTATAAATTTAATTTACTCAAGTAAACAATATTTAAGCTTGAGTCTTCTATTAAAAGAATGTCATATTTAGTTCCATCTTATGATTCCAAACTACCAATGATAGAACAGAAATACACGTGCCTGCATCAAGGCCAGTCGCCCATGCCTCACGTACAATATACAGAATATACCAAGCTAATAACTGCATCCCATCACAATTAGAAACGCAGAACTTGGTTTGATCTACAGAAAAACAATCCCTACATTCCAAACCAACCGGGACAGCTGTTTGGTTTAACTCTGTCACTCACAATAACTTTAAATATTATGTATACCATAATTAGATGTATGTTTAAATGAATTAGCGTGCAATCTACGACCAAGCTCAAAGTTAATCGGGCTGTGCGCAGGAATGCTAACATTGTATATATGTTTAACAACGTATGTGAATTTACTTTGCCATACAACAGAAATTCGATTCCATTGTTTCGAGTAAGATTCACTTTATTACTGAGCATCAGGCAGAAGAGCACAATGAGTATATACTAAAATTGTTATTCCATATGTACACTGAACCTTGTACATTGTAGCTCATACAAATTCGTTTATTACTTCCCTTGCAAATGGAGTAAAACACACACACACACACACACACACAGATATATATATATATATATATATATATATATATATATATATATATATATATATATATATATATATATATATTATTAGCTTTACTCTGGCCACAGGCGCCAGAAGAGTCGGCCGCCACTCACTCCATTTCAACAATGTGCAAGAAGGACAGGAAGGCTTCCGACATTTCACCCGATGGCTGGGAAGTGCAGGCCAGGGTCCGAGGCACCTGGAAACTGACGGTCCGCATGGAAATAGCAGTCACTGATGTGAGGTGAATCCAGCTGGCGTCAGAGAAACGCGAGAAAAAGAAGAGAGCGGCAGCAACTCAGACTTCCCAGTACGTCTGCACCACCTGCAAAAGGGACTGTTACTCGCGCATAGACATGCACAGCCGCAGCAGATGATGCCGAAACCATAGAGACAGACGACACTCCAAGGGCGCTATTCGCATGGTCTCTAGCGACTTAGCCGCCAATGATTTGATGTTACCATAGGTTAATATATATATATATATATATATATATATATATATATATATATATATATATATATATATATATATGTGTGTGTGTGTGTGTGTGTGTGTGTGTGTACTTTGAGGAAAACAGAGCATGCCTTCTAGTTAGATGGATAGATCATGTTTTTCTTACCTGGCTTTTTATCATATGGTTCAAACTTTACTTCATTCATCGCATTCTCCGCGGCAGTAGCATTGTTTCCATTGCTTGCAAACAGAATGCCAAATTGCCACAGTCCGAATTTTAAATTCTGCTTACTCGTATTCAGCGGCGCTGATGTTGAGTTAACTGCAGCCGCCATGCCTACACCGAGTGCATCTGCTACACACAATGCGCAAACAATCATATAGATTTGCATATTCCACGGTTTCTCTGCCTGAAATCTGAAACAAAATAACGCAGTTCATATTAGAGATGATACTAGAAGTTAACCAACATGTTGTAACATCAGTTTAAGGACCGTTGGTTGTCCATTGAATTTAGTTCCATGCATAAACGGAAACACAGTCCTGGTCAAGACTCGTGGTCAATACATATTTTCATGTATTACAGACAATACGTTTCAAAAAGGATTAGTGTGTTTTCAGCTTAGGTTACGTGCAGTAAAGATAGGAATTTGTGAGCAAAGCATTGTATTCCTGCTTTTGGACAGACACGGGCAGAAACATCAAACATCGGTTCCAGTTTTCATTGCATTCACTACCAATTCGATAATATATAAAGCACCTTCAATCACGGGAATCCTCCTCAGTTTCCAATGCAGTCTAGTTTAATAATGCTTTATACAAGTGTCCATAATCTGGAACAACGGAGCAAACACAGTCCATTCCCTTAACTAATGGTTAATAACATATTTCATTGCATGGTAATATGTTAAATTACAAGATAAAATTCAGCTTTTTTTGCTGTGCTGCTGTCGCCTTGAAACGGAAGAAACAGCACCCACACAAATCCAACACATCTGAGCCCTTTCCTTAGCAAGAAACAGCACCCACACAAATCCAACACATCTGAGCCCTTTCCTTGGCAAGCAAATACAAGATATAGCATTACTTGACATATTTGTCACCTTTCAAATTTGTTGTTGTTGTTGTTGTTGTAGGGTTTAACGCCATTTTTCAGCACACGATAGGCTATACATGGCGGCTAGTATTAATGGTGGAGGAAGAACCCGGAAAAACCCCGGAAAGAACCACCGACCCGCGAGAAGCTACTGGCAAGCTTTCTCACATACCAACATTAGCCGAATCCGAGACTCGAACCCACGCAGACAGAGGTGAGATGGCAGTGATCCGTAACGGAGAGCGCTTTAGACCACTCGGCCACTCGGGGCCCCTTCAAATTTGTAAGAAAAAGGATACAATAACTGTGGTGTATTTTCTCTTCTGTATACTACTGACAAAATAGCTAACGGAAGCATAGTTTTTTTCTTACAGATTACGCAAAGCGTCTGTTGTTATATAAACATTTAATACCATTAAAAATATTATTTGCTTTCAGTAGTAAAATGTCATAAAAGCTTATTAATATATGACATATTTTCAAAATATATTCGATCAAATCAAAGAATTTTCAAACGTTTGGTGAATTTTGCGGTTTTGTTTTCCCTGTTCTGTATGAGGAATTTTAACGTGCTACATTTATCGTTTTTTTTTTTGTTTGGGGTGGGGGATTTACAGAATTTGAACATCGTTATTTTTAAAATATGTTTCCATGCATTCCATGTTTACGTTTAGTTGGAAGGCTTCATCTTTCTAAAGCAATGTGCAATCTGCTTTTTACATATTTCTAATTTTAATTTTAGTTGGCATCATATAACAATATTCTGCTGTGGTGTCGTAAAGCAGCAAACACACACACACACACACACACAGACACACACACACACACACACTATATGTCTATGAATTAAATTTCGGTTATGTTCTTCATACATTTTTTCTTGCCCGGTCATTTAACAGATGCATCATATACGTAACCCATTATCTTCATATTTACAATTAGAATTGTTTCAATATACTCATGAAGAATGAAAACTTTATCAACGCAATTTAAAAATGGTTAAAATTGTGTTTTTAAATACGGGCAGATTAGGAGATAATCAAAATAAAAGAACTTTTGTTTTAAATTTGCATGAACAAAAATTGTACCATATTTTGTTTACAAAATCCTCATAGCACATAAGCCCGATGAATATACATTGCAACTCAGTTGTTTTTGTTCCTGATTATCATGTAGATGATATAGCTATGGAACAATAATTAATCCGAAAGCAAACGACAGAGCACAGGATTAAAAAACAAAACAAGGAGAATGTAGAGCTCGATTAGGAATAATTATTTACATCATTATTATTTAAAACGTCCTTTCAAAAAGGCACATTGTTCTTGGTACAAAGACAGTGTAAGTTGTATTGACAAGGAAGATACAAGCATGTATTCTAACCATAATCTTAAACATTCTCTAATTATTCACCTTTCAATTTGTGAAATTTATTGAAGGTCTATAAATCTCGAAATTAAAAAAATTCATTGTTAAAGAGAAACACAGAAGGAAAATAAACTAAATAGAATTAATGCACAGCAAGGGTTTTTGTGATTATTATTATTATTAGTAGTAGTAGTAGTAGTGGTGCCAATGATCATTCTTCGAAAACTTACTAATATAAATCCACGCACGCAGTCTCAAAAGTTTGCTAGAAAAAAAAATAGAAAAGAAGAAAGGGAAGTATTAAAGGAAATTCAATACTTGGAAAATATATATCAACAATTTCAATATTCTCAGGTTAGATACACTAGAAAATTAAAATATTTGCTCGAAGAAATAACACGAAAAAGAAAGTTAATGGAATGGTCATAAGATGAAAACACAAATAGACAAAAGAGAAAAGAAAAGACAAGTTTTTGAGCACGAAGACAATAAAACTGCAACTACGTCAAGACGAATGATGTCCAGTGAACACAAACCAATGTAAAACTTTTAAACGAAACGATTGCATGTCAGATTATTTAATGAGAGGATAATAATGCATGTTAAATTGATCCAAGGTAAATAATAAATAGAAGCTGACAAACTTTTGGGGAAAACTAGGAATGCCTAATGCAATGGTAATCATATATGTTTAGCTACTAGCCGTTTTAATACTGAATATAGTAAATACTGTTGGTGTATTTTCTGGCAACAGTTGATGGAGGTAGCTCATTAAGGGCTTAAACAAGGTGTATTGTTCATAACACAAAGTCAGGGGATTATTACTGCATTGCATTTGAGATATAAATATATGAACAAAAGCACCAAATATAATTGCCAAATTGATACAAAAGTCTGAAAGGTTTCATTAACATTACTACATAGATGAGGTTGCCGGTATTGTCCTAACATAAACAATTTAGGAAAAATGTATTAAATTTTTAATTTGTTTGTGAAATGCGTTTGATTGTTTCTTTCGGACAGGTGTAGAGGCAGTGCTTTCATTAAAAAAAAATATTTCTAGGTATATGACATATAGGGAACGAACATACACATAGAGGAGTATATTTGGACGATGTTGTCGTGATGGGGACTATCTCTGTCTCTGTCTCTTTGTCTGTCATTGCTATTTTAAATAGCACGAATTTTACGAATAATGATTCGGAACATATATGATATACTTATAAATGGATATGAAATGAACCAGACACATCATTCAAATAATATCATTTGTACTACAGCAATCAGAAAACTCTCTGTGTATCGATGTAGAAACATCATAATTACTTGCATCATTGAGAGATTAACGGTGAATAGCCTTTAAAACAAACGTGATCGGGGAGGGGGAGTACATATATCTCAAACAAAGACGTGCACATAATTGGAATGTAATTTAGTTTAATTTTTCTGCGACAACAGAAATGATTGTGGAACTTGATTTTGAAAAAAAGAACAGCTATAGTTATCAATAGGTGATAAAAAAAGGATTCTATTATCTATTATCTTTTATAAAAATCAAACCAATAAATTGGGCAACGAGTTGATCGAGTAATCATTCTGAATAGAGAGTATTTTTTCTTCCATTATTGGAATTATCAAAATACTCGTTCTAAAATCTTCTTCATTTCGGACTGTTGTATATTATCATTTGGTACATATCAGTCTGTGCAAGATGTGTCTGTCCAAGGAGGTAAAGTTTTAATATCAATACTTAAAAGGCACAGTTTATTTTGATCATGTCAAATGTTTTGTGCGTTATGAGGTTTTTGCGAAACACGGTTTTGTGAGTTATACGATTTTGTATATTTTACGATTTTTCACCCTAGATAACACAAATGTACAGTAATGTGGGTGCATGCAGACTTTATTTACACCTATTTAGGTATGAAACATAATGATAAAATATGCATCCTTATCTTCCAATGGATATTTAACCTCCATTTTGGCATCGTCAGGAACGTATAAATAGGTACAATTGGCTAGTAAAGTCAGTTTCTTCCTGCAGTTTCCAAATGTTCAAGCATTTTTTTAAATTTACATTCCAAATGTAGATAAAGACAAATTAAAGAAGACTCAATCCGGTAAACAATTACGCTATGCACATAATATTGTGGCTCCAATTTTCAATTAACCAATAATTATTGATTTATGCATACTATATAAAACAATATTCCAAAAAAACTTTACGGACTTGTTGTCCTTGTTAAAACACAATGTTCTGACTCGTAATGTATTGTCAATATATATATATATATATATATATATATATATATATATATATATATATATATATATATATATATAGATAGATAGATAGATAGATAGATAGTGTGTGAAGGGGAGATAAACGATTTTGTGCAGTCCCTGTTTATTCCCCTTGCTGAGATATAGCAGCGTAGTCATTTAGCGAATTCTGTATAACTGCTTTTCTGGACGATTACTATTTGTCCGTTGTCCTGCGTAAGCCACGCATAAGCCACATATATTTAATTCTAATCAAATTAAACTATATGAAAAAAAACTTTTACACCACAGACACATCTGAGGACTCGAGTTACAATTGTACTAGTTTCATTGCAATATAAACAAGGTGACCCGTAAATTGTCAAAACATTTACCGAAGTGTACCTTGTTCCTCGCGTGTCATGAATTTACGTGTATGATGAACGTTTACAATAGTGCTGATGATGATAAGACACAGATAAAATAATATAGGTAACTTACAATAAGTTACAGCAGGCCTTCTCCAGCATGTAATGTGTAAGTTTTACGTATTTTCAAGAAACTGTAAATTAGCACAACACACTACCCTAACCACGCACGTACTCTTTCTACGCTTAAGAAGATGTTACATTTTCGAAGATGACTTTGTGTCTAACGAAAGTGTTATTGTTAGGTTTTACATATCATGCCTAATTTGTCCAAACTTCAATTATAAGGAAGTACATCGATTTTATTGGTCGTTTTCAAACGAGATAAAAATTAGTTCGTCAGTTTTTGTTTCATACATATCTTGTTCAGTCATTGGCACACCATGATATGCTTATAATTTCATTCAAAGGTAAGGAAACCTGCATAACTTCATTGTAATGAAAAAGTTTACAACTCTTGGGGTACTAAAGAGACAGAGTACATACAATTCATACGTTATTTATGTTACATAGAAATGCACATACTTGCCTTTTCAGATGATTTAGGTCTGACTACAGGAAACTAAATGAACTGTTGATATCCATGTCCAACTGTAGTTCTGCAGCTATTGTACCTATTAGCGATCCGTATATGAAATTGTTTATATGCTTTTTCTGCGCTTCTTTTTTCGTTGATATAGCTTAAATAACTCAAAGACATACTCACGAGTTAAATATGAATGTTAATTTGAAATGAAGAAAGAGTGCTATTAATATCCCATGGCAAGCATCTGGAACGGTGAACGCGCGGCCAGTCTGTCATCGGCGAGAGGTAATGAAATGGTCGTCTCTGTTCCTGTCGATTGATTAGTCGGTCAGTTTTACCATTTAAAACCGATCGATATGTGGATTTGCTGAGGTAGAACTGGCATGCTTACTGATATCCAGCAATGTTAGAGAGAAAGAGAGAAGAAGGACGCCCTGAAAAGTTTTAAGACCTTATTATTATAAGTAAATAATACTAAATATAAAAAGCATTATAAAGGTTACTGGATACGGATCCCGCCTAACAAGGTAATTTACAGAACGACCTCCCTGGCCACACTAGTCGATGGGCGATTGCAACTTTATAAAATGGGTATAGTGTAACACTTCAAATATATCGCAGAACAAGTACAAATATCTTTATAACACCTCGACGTTATTTAGTGTAAGTTCAAGGTATTCATCAGGGCAAAATTCTTTTTTACTCCGTTACTCCACATATTTCACCGTATTTTGAATCCTTAAGGCAAGAGAAAGAATGGGGTGGGGGCATATTTTTTTATTTCTTTAGAACATTTGGGTTATTAATAATTCTCTGTTTTAACTAATTTTAACAATAATAAATAAGTCAGAATTCGCAATTCTTATGAATGCAAGTCGAAGTCATCAAAGTTCTGGTTATATAGTCCCAATTATTAGTATAATAATAAAAGGAACACTTACGTAAACAATTGGAAGATCACCCATTCCCATTTTTTTATATAGTCCTTCAAGTGAAAAGCCTCAAATCGTAATTAATAGATTATAAACTTTAAAGCTTGCTAGATATTGCAGTGATGCAACGCTTTCCGAAGAAATGTTTTTAGAGGATTAAAATGTTAACCAGTGGCGAGGAATGATATATATAATATATACAACATATAAATAAATAAATTGATATATAAAAAGCAAACGGTTAAACGTCATAGTGTTTAAATTGTTTTTTTTTTTGCAAAACAGCAAGAACTTTCAGTATCTTAAAAAAGTGATACTGCCATTTCTCGATATTTAGAGTGGCATATTTATTTATATATCAAAACGAAATGAAATGAGCCATCTAGCATGACTTTTCAGTCCATTGCTATAAAGTATTTCTGATAAGTGTGATAACTGAACTCAGTGTTCTTTAAAAAGATAATACGTGTTTTTCTCTGATGTTTTCAAGCAGGAACGTACATTGTTTCATGTCAAATAAGGTTAGATCTTAATATAAGTATAACATGCAAATTTTATTCCACCGATGATATGATTAGTTAAGCTGAGTGGTGTGGGTCATTTTCGTCGAGATATCATTGAGCTTTCCGAACAAAACATCATTAATGGTCTTACATTATTCACTTAAATCGGTGAGCACCGATTAAATAATTTACATGTTCGTCGTATTTTCTTTATTTTGGATAATTCAACGCTTGATTAATCTTAATAATCTTAACGTGAAAAGAAAAATTACTAATAATAGATTGCCGTCTTCCCCAGCCCCCGTACTGACAATATCTGTCACCGCGATATTGCTAGATTTTATCTGGCCATTTCCTTCTGAAACATGGCAAGTTCATTTATGTCCGCCCCAAGGAAGTCATTTAAGACCGCTGAAATCGTCACTGGTAGCACATTTTGACGTGTCCTTGGCAGCACCCGCCTCGCCGCTTTGGAGTCTTGATGAACTATAGATATCCATGGTGATATGCATTGATCATCGACGCGATTAACTGGATAGATTCGTTTTATTGCGGTATAGGATTATAAGACAATGGATTGCTGCTGGCCATAGAATCAAATGCCGAATGGCATCTGGTCCACATATTGGTGGAATCGACCCTATTTAAGCGGGTAGCGTTCATATCCACTCGATTTTGTTGCCTGCTTTTGTGACACAATTGTTCAATTCAAGTGATGGCATAAATTCATATGAATTAAACAAAAACGGGGAATAATCGGGTAACCGTTCCATGAGTAACCGAGTGTTCACTGTAATCTTAGAATCTTATGTATAAGTTTGTGTTTCACGTGTATGTTGCACTAATGGTAATTCATCGTTCAAATATTTGATTAGTTTCCTCCAACCCTATCAAGTAAACCAAACTATGAGAGTAGTTTATATTAGCGCTAGGCACAGTCCTTTGTCAACTCTTTGACTTGGTGTTAATCGCAGCCCACGGCCTACGGGGCTGCATTTTTTTGTTGTTGTCGCCAGTGAGGAAGCTTTCCGAGGAGATGCTGTTACTCGTGACCTTCTATGCTAAATTATATCCGACATATTCAACAGCGTCCAGCGAAGCCGCTTTTGCATTAGCTGGTGCTGCAGCGGTGTATGAACACGGATGTCGTAGTTATAAGGCTGAATATTTCACAGTCTTAGAGATATCAGTCACAGCCATACCGCTCCCCTTTGTTAGTACTTCATATAATGAACCATTTGTCACTTGGTTGGTCGTCGTCTGTTTGGTCCAACATCGCATAGCGACCCATTTATAACATAGCATTAATCCACAGTTGTTTTATTCGGCATAGTATTAATCCACAGTTGTTTTATTCGGCATAGCACTAATCCACAGTTTTTTTTTAATTCGGCAAAGTATTAATCCACAGTTGTTTTATTCGGCAGATTATTGTTTGATAATTTCATACTGATGCTTCCCTTGGTCTGTCGAATTTCATGTTTTACTGCATTGTGTTAGTTTAATTCAAGACAGTATATATTTAGAACACATTACATGTGTCGTATCTACAATTTTGGTCTTTCACGAATCCCATCAAGTAAAAGATTTTTGCCCGACAATATCACAATGATATAGCTATCGTCATCAATCCCCGTACATGTTGTTTCCTCATGGTCTCGGAAATGCATGCATGCAACCGATATATACAAAGAATATTAAACGCGGAATACGCACGTGCATCATGATTCTGGATTTCTTAGGCTAGTACATGATGGCTATTAAGTCTCAGCCCTACATCATACACACGAGGGGGTTTACCGAGTGGTCTGAAGCGCTCGTTTTTATCGATCATTGTCATCTCAACTATCTCCGCCTAAGTTCGAATCTCGAGCTCGGCTAATGTGTTTATGTGAGAAAGCTGCCAATAGCGTCCCTCGGAACGGTGGTTATTACTGTAGTTTGCCTGGGTTCTTCATCCACCAGTTGTATTTGCCGCCATATATAGCCTACCTTGAGCAGTGAAACAGTAAAACATCAAACACATGCACACCAAGCCTAATTAAATGCCTAGGTTTTTTTGTGATTTCTTTTTGAGACTCTACGGTCAACTCTACGTCATACAGTGAGTAACAGAAAGACACAAAGTAGCAAGTTTTGTAAAACGTAACAAAAATAGTTATCAAAGTTATAAATGAAACTGCGAGAGGAACTTACAGTGTTATAAAGTGAATCCAAAATAATCCTGAAAAAAGTTATATTAACTCAAAAAGAATGAAAAGTTCCGTATAAACTTCAAAACCTTACATATTCTGATTCACCATGAATCAGGACGTTGCCAAAATGACGTTGCCCAGAACTCATTTTGAATAATTCCCAATAGTTCCAGAGTAAGATTATGGTCGAAAAATGAGCACTTTTTTCCCCTTGAACATTCAAATCAAATGATTTTTCCTCTCAATAGCGACTAAGTACAACATCAAACACGTCCGCAGAGTTGATGTTATAACAGAAACACAATAAATACGAATGATCTCAGAATGTCGAATGCCAAATTTTCTCTTTATATACACCTTCTATCATGACTACATGTCACATCATACACACGTAAGAGATCATATTACTTAATTCATATTTCGAAATACCTATCCATATGACCTACCCCATTAATGGAAAATTACATAATTCTTTTAGAACCATCTAAACCCCACGAGCCAATGAGAAATTAACCTAAAATCTTTAACATGTCTTATTAAGCAGCAGAGGGGGTGAACAGACCGAAACTAAAATAGTACTGAATAGACAAAAACAGTTTCGGTTTACTTATTTCGACGATAAACCTTTCCATGACGACCACAGAATAAAAAAAAATATCCCTGAACGTCGAATAATTTCTCTCGGAGAGACTCTTCGACGACCGGGGAAATGCAATAACATCCGCGCGCTGACGTTCTTGGTTTACTTCAATAAATCTGAAACTATTCCCCCGCGGGTCATCATTGACACGGTCGGTCGGTCCAGCCCCCCCCCCCTCTGCTGCTCTACGAAATGAGTTTCCAAGGAAAAACATTTTTATGTTAGCGGAATTAAATCATTGACAAATAAATAATGGCAAATATTGGAGAAGCACATACGACTAGATTAGCTCGAGAACGTCTCGAAGCAATTCAGAAATTTCTTCCTGTCCGTGATAGTGTCAGACAAAAATTACAACTAAGACAGCAAGCACGGGAAGGCTTTGCAGAGACTACGGAGGAATTATTTAAACCCGTGACCAAAGCTACTGAAAAATCCGCAGCTGTTACCAAAGAGGCTTTAATAGAGCAAAGGAAAATTTTACAGGATATTTCAGCTGGACTTAAACCCCCGCCTCCACCCGATGAAGTTGTTGTGTCAGTACCTGCTGGTAAGCGAGTAACAGGGAGAATTACTGACCCCGCCAAAAGATTTACGCCGGATTATATTGAACTTCTTAAAAATGTACCAGAAGAGAAATTACCTGAGACAATACTGTTAGGATTGATTAGAAGAGATGTGTCTTTAAACCCAGAACACGGTTCTATGACAGATGATAATTTTATCAAATATTCGTATCGTATACGTGAAAATAAAAAACAAATCAGCAGGGACGATACAAAATACGATAGACTTGTAGATGCTATACGTAAACTTGAAATTCCACCATCGCAACCTCAAGAAGAAAAATCACCGTTGCAACACACAGAACGACAACAATATCCTTCACGGCGAAGAGCAATAGATCCTGACCTAACTCCGTTAAGTGAATACGAGGCTGCATCTGAAGGAAGTCCGCGGGGCCAAAAATTCAAACAAACTAGGTCGCCGATAATTAGCTTAACAACATCTTCTGAAAGTTTGCCTCAAGACATTTTATCCCCAAGAATTGTACCATCAACAGGGGAGGGTTTAGGATCCGGTTTTATTGCCTGCCCTAATAATATCATCGATGATGTATCACGGTTGGAAGTTCTCATCGGAGGAAGACGTGCCGGAAACAATTCTCCGGAAATTATAAATGAAGCCGCAGATATCTGTCAGAGACTATTTCAGCGTGGCATCATGGATATCAGCATCTACCGGGGGCTCATTGATGAACTCGCAGACGGTTACCACAGCGACTAATAATTAAATTTGCTAGCAAATTCAGTTAGATAAACAATAATTAAATAAAATGATACTACACGATTCTTTTCGCAGACCAAGAAGTGTCAGAGTAGTAAACTCACGATTACCAGTATACGAGGTTGTTTACGGAGATGGAGTCGGTGATGTTGTTAGGGATTTAGTCACAAGAATCGCTCCGAAAGCTGGACCGTTAGCAAAACAATTCGCGATGAAAGCCGCTGATGTTGTCAAGGATAAAGCCATTGGCACTGTTGGTAGTCTTGCCGGGAAAGCATTTCAATCAATCAAGGATCGACTAGCACAGCTGATACGAAAAAAAAACCCAGTCGAGAGGTTGGTGCCAGTAAAACTACCATCCACTGAAGCTATGCCGGCAAATGTTAGTAGCGTAGTAAATAAGGCCGTAAATCAGAAATTAGCTGAGATCGCAACAGCAGGAATTACCTCCAAAGCGTTGCAAGATAGTGTAACTGCTAATTTGATAGCTGGTAGTGGTTTCCGGTGACGATAACATTTTAATTAGATCATCACAAATAATAATAATGTTTGCACGAAAATCCAATGACGCGTTTGATATGTCCAAACCAGTACTTAAAGATGATTCTGTACGTGATTTTCAATATTATTCTTATGAAGCACGTGATCCTAACCAACGCGGAAGAATTGAACTACAGGTCCAGGATACAAGTAGATACTTCTTGCCCGCTGAGGCCTTCATCGAAGTTGAAGGTAGGCTTTTAAAGAATGATAACACTAACTACGGAATCGGCGACCGAGTTGGATTTGTTAACAACGGCATCATGGTGTTATTTAAATCCGCTATTTACATGATAGATGGAAAAGAAATTGAAACAATTCATGATAACGTCGACGTTGCCACAACAATTCTCGGGTTGGCGAGATACTCGGATGATTACACCAGATCAGCCGGACCATCAATGATGTTTGCAAAGGATATAACCGACAGCCCCGAGAACAGGAATGTAACAATGAATAATGCCGGTGACGCAGTTGCATCGATGAACGAAAATTTTAATTTGGGTTTTGCAACACGTAGATCGATGTTAAGTGGAGATGAAGAGTTCTCAGGTGTGATTCCATTGTCTCACATCTTTGGATTCTGCAGAGATGTCCACAAGGTCATATTCGGTGCCAAGCACACAGTTGTACTTGTGCGAAAACCTGATGATAATGACGCTATCTGGCGAGATGCTGCTGTTGCCCCTGGTCAGGTAATACTAACTAAACTGTGGTTGTGGATGCCAGTGTTGTCTCCGTCAATCACCGAAGAACAACGACTGTTGTCTTTCATGGACACGGGCGGTAAATCACTGCTATCCTGGAAAACAACAACCACAGACGTTATTCAGGGTGATAATGGTGGGTTGTTTACATGGCATATATCATCGCAACAAGGAGTATCAGCACCACGACATATTTTCATTGCATTTCAATACCGTGCTAGAACAGATAGCCAGGAAAGAAATCCAATGGTATTTGATACACTTGGAGTTTCTGAAGTTTCGTTGAGAATAAATGGGCATCAGGAGCCATCTGAGGATATATTAATAGATTTCGAACATCATCGTGTCGCACGCGCGTATCATCGTCTGATGTCATTTATGGGGCGCGACCTTAATGTAGACACTGGCCTGCAAATATCACAGCGAGACTTTATGAGTTTATATCCGATTTATTACTTTTCGCTGGAACATCTTGATCTGGTTAAACAATCTGTTGTCGACCTACATTTCCGAGCTCGTGTAGGTGTTCCTGCTGGTGGTTACAGAGCGATTGCTGTCATACTCTCCGATAAAGCAATGCTGCTTGAAGGTGTTGGCGGACGAATGAGGGTCATCGACGCTCCAATCGAGAATATGTAACGCAATTAAAATCAAACTTAGGATATAATGTCATACAGTCATGTTAATGTCACCTTGACTTCCGGTCAAACGAAGAAATTGCAATCAAAGAACGCAAGCACGTGCGGGACATCAATAACACTAAAACGAGATCAGATTACTGGTGGTCCAAACAAATTGTCGTTGACTAATACTCAGCTTAAACATTTTAATAAGGCACTAACAGCAAAAACCGGTGTCCGACTTGATTTCTCTGCTGCAGCTATCAAGGACATGACTAAAACCGGTGGAATATTTCCTCTTCTCGCAGCAATACCGGCGTTGATTGCCGCGGCAGCACCAGCCGTAGCAAAAGCCGCAGCACTCGGTGCAGTTGGAACTGCAGCTGGAATGGCACTAAAAAAGGCAACGGGAAAAGGATACAAGAAAAAAAAGGGACGCGGTCTAAGACTACCAGGAACTCCACCATCATGGTATCCAAAAAAATTCTAACGCCGTTGAGCAATTTTGATTTACTCGATGCTGTTAAAAAATTGCGTGTAAAACATTTCAGAGGCGTATTTATGCGAGATCAATTACCGCAACGACCGAATAATCCAGAAACTGGCATTATCAATCTCGACAACAAAGATGGTCCGGGAACTCACTGGGTTGCTTACGCGATCGATCCACGTGGAATTATCTATTTTGATTCGTACGGTTTAGCACCGCCAGTTGAGTTTCTCAAGTATGTCAGCAGATTTTCTAATGTTCCAGTGTGGCAGTCGACGTTACCAACACAAACATTAATTGATCCGCCCATTTGTGGGAGGGAGGTTTTAAATGTTCTTGATGCAATCTCAAGAAATCCAGCAACTCCTCCTCATAAAGTAGTGTATGAATATACCGCATCGAGAAATGCTAGCATTTGAAAAACAGCAATAAGAATAATGGTGGATATTTACGGAAGACCTTTCACACGAGGAGGTAAACCAAGCACAGATGCTGATCTCTCAAAATATGCGACCAAAGATGAAGTCGATAATCTTTTGAATATAGCTGGAGTTGACCCAGATGAAGTTGCTATTTTCCAAGACAGGCAAGGAAAACTAAGAACGAGCAACATTAAGTGGAATGATATAATTCGCAGAGTTCTTGGAGCTACCAAGGATAACTTCGTTGCATTTAGTGATGGCGGCCGGATCAAGGACTCGAATATATCAATCGCAAGCATCAAAGACAGTATTGATAAAGGTGTTGATAAATGTGTGAAAAAAGCCGGTGACACGATGACAGGCGAACTCAGCATGAGCGGCAACAAAATAACCGCGTTAGCGAATCCCGAATCCGACCAGGATGCGTCAAACAAACAATACGTGGACATCGTCAACGGTAAACTAAATACGCTGCGTGCAGAGCATGATGTTCACGTGGGCGCGTTTACAAGATTTCGAAGAAACTTCGTAAAAACTGATGAGGTCGTGGATAAGTTCTTTGGGACTCCTCCAGTCGTCGATGTAAAACTCGCTGATGTAAAGACCGACATTAACACGATCAAACAAACACAGCAGGATATCGTATCGGGTATTCCTGATATCGTTAACAAAACCAGTTTGATTAAAGTTCCCACTGGAGTTACTCCGGGGCATATCACCAACATCGTATTCACGGTATCATCGGGATTCGCAACATGGTCACGACAAAATAACACTATCAAATATACAGCAACAGCCACCGGTGTTTACAGGTTGTCTGTGTTTTCAGCCGCTAAATTTGAAATCTTCACAACATATCCTTGGAGACATTCCACCGATAAGTATTCCGGGGTTTGCACTGTAATACTAAACAGCGGAACCGAGGAAACATTTATGCTTGAAGCCGAGGACGATAGTTTAACAGCAACATCTTACTGGTTTTGTTTGGAATTCGTCGCTGCAACGCCTCAATTGGTTACCGCGTAATTGAATAATGTCAACGACGCCAGATGCTCAACAATATCGATACAATCAAGTCCGTGAGTGGCAATCTGAGTTAAAAACTGTCATCGAAGTAACTAGTCAAAAAGTAAAAAAATACAAGCGCCGCATAACAGTGCTGGATATTATGGTTTATTCAGTATCTGCCGTTGTTGCATCTGCCGGAGCAATACTATCAGCGGTCACTCCGGTAACTGCAGCAGTCGCCGCCACGATCTGTGTTTCCGCGGCCACAACAACAGCTGGAGTTTTCGGCATCATAGCAAAAAAAATATCATCATGTGCTAACACAAAATTACACGATTACACGACAAAATTAAATACAGCCACGACCGCATATCAGAAATTATCATCGCTGATATCATCATCGTTAGACGTGCAAAGTAGCGACGCTACGATATCAGATTCTGAATTCAAACTAATGTCAGATGCGTACAATGACTATTTGAAAACTAAACAAATAAATAATGTCAATAGAACTGCTTCAACAAATAGTCACAAACACAACACCGGTAAGGACCACAATGATCTCAGTGTCCTCGACGACACCAGAATTCGGTATTAATTTTCGAACTCCAATTCCAGTGAGTGAAATCGCGTTAGCAAAGCTCAGTGTGTATCACAGCTGGCCCAATGTTAGGTCGGCATCATTTGGTGGTCTGCAGCCAAATAATTCATTCGTGTTCGGGAAAAGCAAAGCCGACTCCGGCGAACAGGGTGAACTTGACTGGAATACAATTACACTTCCCACTGGGAGTTATCAGATCGAAGAAATCAATAATGAGATACAACGCCAAATAAAACGAATCACCGGCAAGGAAGCCAAAATATCTATAACAGCTCATGAACCAACGCTGTCTGCGGTCATTGAAATCTCAACGCCAGGATACGCCGTGGATATTTATAACAGCTCAATCCGAACATTATTAGGATGGCCAAAGGCCCCCGAGGTTAAACCTCGTCCACCAAAACCTGAAAAATCGGATTTTATGACCTATAAAGAAGCACTACACGACCTCGAGTACAATTATTATTTACTCCTTGCAGATCAATTACTAGCAAGAAAAAGTACTTTAATGCCCGATACTTGGAGTATAGAAGCTCCACGTGTTAAGGGGGGGGCAGGAGCTCCGTGTTTACCGTCTAGATGATATAGAATCTGAATTATTTATTCCGATCAATCTAGTACATAAACAACAGCTACAACTCCTGCGAGTATATTTCCAAGATTATATTTCTGATTTAACAAGTCCGCGTGATAATATTATCACAACCATAGAAAAACTAAACAAACTCGCATCGGCCATGGAAACTATAAATCTAAGAATAATTCAGGCTTTACTGGATCTTAAAGACTATATCGATGATAATTATAGACAGATAGCCAGAGCAGATTTTGCAATTAAATATGGTATTCAAGTGAATGATATTTCAGATTTTAAATTTCCTGGATATAACGTGCCCGAGCTGAGAAAATCAGTCTCTGATCTCATCGATCAATCTTTCGAAGATATTCTTGCCGCGTACGAACGAATAAAACCACAACCTGTTATTCTCAAGCACGACA
Source organism: Sinohyriopsis cumingii (assembly GCA_028554795.2). NCBI lineage: Eukaryota > Metazoa > Mollusca > Bivalvia > Unionida > Unionidae > Sinohyriopsis > Sinohyriopsis cumingii. The sequence goes on along the minus strand of CM068837.1, from coordinate 15,227,105 downwards.
ACAGTACAGCATCCGATGGCAGACACATCTCACCCGGGATCGTAAATATCACAGATGTTATTGCGGTCAATCTTGTATGTGACGTCATCGATGGCAGTTACAGCGCATCAGATACTACGACGGCACAACAGGGGTTTATCCTGTATACGTTCACACCAAGAGACCCCCCTGGTTTTCTGATTGTGCAAGAACCAATCAATCCGGTCTATCTACGGTGTCATAACCCGTGGTTGTCAACGATAAATTTCAAACTCACCGACCAGAGGGGGAATTTGTTGGACCTGCGTGACGAGACTGTTAGTATAAACTTACTGGTGAAGTCCTAAGTCAAGGGATCCATAATATTTATAATAGTTTTTTTTTTCTGCACTGATCCATTTTCGTCATTTTATCGTGCAAATACCCTATCAAAACCAGCATAAGTTATCGTTGAAAGTGCTAGCACGCATTTAAAAAAAAACGGTTGTGTATAATGTATCAACCCGAGTACATTCATGCACGAGTTCATATTCATGATAAGCAAATTCTTTACGAGGCAATAAAAACCGCATTTCAAATACAGACATTCCCAGAACAGTATTTCCCCGTTAAAATAGTTATTGACGTGTATGGTGACGAAGACTTCTTGTTAACTCCGTCACAATTAACAGAGCTACAGCAAAATCATATGATCATAGTTTGGTGTCAACGAGAACAGATTATGAACTATTCTCATTCCTGTATTGATGTTGAAACGCTTAAGCAAATCCTGAAAATCTGAAAGCGCCCTTCACTTGAGAAACTCTTTGAGTTTCCAAGGGCAAAAAAAATAATACACTTTTTTTTTTACCCGTGGAGATGTGCTTTACACTCCAAGCGGGGGGGGGGGGCGCTAGCGTTCTCAGGTTCTACTTTCACTTTGTGCTGTGAGTCACACGCTATGCTAGGTTTATACTTCCTTGTCGGCCTCGTAGTCAGAAACACTAGTATTTTTGTCAGAAATGCAAGGCATTTCCGTGTCTAGATTCTTTATATAACCTTTTAACCGTCTCACCCTGGTGCTAATTAATTTTCGAGTCTCATACTCTTGTGACAATCCAAGACGAATCTTCTCAACTGCACGGCACAGTGGAATAAATTCAGATACCTGATTTTCAGTTATCCCGGCAAGTGATCTGTAAACACGATCTTGCAAACCCTTAATGAACCTATAACGAGCAGGGAGATTGTTCTTCCCCAAGCGTGATAGCTCATTCAAGGATTCAAAATCTGACATAATTGTTTCAGTGTCTAGTAAAATATTAAAACCTCGCTGTTGTAATTCTTTAATTTCAACAAGTATGGTATTTATATTTTCGTGATTCATATTATTATATATTTTTATATTTTTAATACAAACACTTTGCATAAAAAACGCTAGCTTTCCAAAACAAAACGAGACAGTCGGAAACATTTATCCCCTGCAAGGGCCTAGATCGTCAAATAACGTTCTAGAACCCCACGAGGACTGCTTCCGACATGACAATACAACATGTAACACCAAACACTTTATCCCCTGCAAGAGCCTCTAGATCGTCAAATAACGTTCTATAGGCTCAAGAAGACGTGTTTAGTGAATTGACAAGGACAAACATATAACACGTAACTTATCCTAAGGACGGACCCCTCTGACTGCCAAGTGACTCAGAGGCACATTTATTTACAAGACGAGACAGCCCTGGCTTCTAGGATCGAGTTCTCTAGCAGGCCCGGCAAACATTTATTTGACAACACAAACAACCTTTACCTCTGATTCGAGTATCACAGCAAGCAAAGGTACAATGAACATGTAATCTTATCCTAAGAGACGGTACAGAACAGACAACCTTTACCTCTGATTCGAGTATGACAGCAAGTAAAGGCACAATGAACATGTAATCTTATCCTAACTTATCCTAAGACCTTATCCTATGACGACACAAACATACACAGGTGGGTCATTTTCTACGGTCAGCAGCAGAGCAAAACCATCCATTGAATCGACCATTGGATGGTGCACAAAAGACACCCGCCATTGGCGGATTAAATTTATGGTTTTGCTTGCGCGTGCTGACTTTCGATCGACCCAAAGGTCTTAGGGAGCGATTTCGTATATAACCCAACTGTTACTTGCGAGTTGGAAATTCGCTCTAGCAGTGGGCGGGACTTGTTTAAAATATTTTAATTGTATGTTTTCTTAAGCGCGGTCATATAACAAGCACAGAAGAGCAAAACAGTCGGATATATTCAGTAAAACGAGGATATTGTTTGTAAAAAAATATATATTCTACGGTAAATAAATGATTACATGTTATGAACTCGATAAAATATTTTATCAAGGTGGCTTTCTTAGGGGGAGCAAATCCTCTGACCAGCAACGACAACTCTGCAAAGCGTTACACACTCTCGGAGGAGTTATCGTCGTTTGTGTCAACGATAAGAGTTATATAACAGAATGAAATCTTCTGTTTGAGCTTCTTTGAAAATGCTGTTTTGTAGATCCCATCTGCGACATGCTGTACAGAAGGTGGACAAATACCGAAATACCTACCGGCGGCGTTTATTGACTGGAATACAATTTCTTCACCTGTAATTGCGTTTATAGATTTAATAGCTCTTCTTGCAACTATTTTACAACGCCCTGTGTTACCCAGTAGGCAGTTCTTGCTCTGAGTGACCACGCGAAGATTGTTTATAGAGTTATCAAGTATGTTACCGTTAATGTGATCAATGACAAAACCCTTAGGGATCACTCCAAAGAAACATTCGTAAATAAAACGATGACATAAATACCTCTTTCCGCACGTGGCAGTAAATCTTGAATAACCACCATTATCAACTCCACCAACTGGTCGTCTTCGCGTGCAGTGTCGTACTATGCCATCTCGGTTTGCCTCATAATTTGGAATAGTTGGATGTCGGACGAATTCTTGATTCATTATACTATAAGCAAATCATTTGTCTAATTCATAATTTGTCTGAAAACTTATTTATGTAATCACGCTCCGAGAGAGCGTTATCACAGTCTGGATTTTTTTTATCATAATACCGTTTTAGTTCTCGATAGCGTTTTCCCCCACACGCTGAACATAATTGCGTTTTTCCTCGTACTCCAATGCCGCATCTGATACACGGTATCGGTCCTAGACTCCCACCGCGGACCTGTTGAGCATGTTGTCCACAGTATTCGCCTCTGCAGGGTTTGCTACACGGCGCTGATGAATTTAGTTTGATCCACTTGCATTGGTTCATCATATAATATATTTGTCTATTTAAATATTTGTCTTAATTATAATAATGGGTTTTGAAAGACTATCCAGAATAAAACCCATATCAGGTTCTAGATTCGATCTTGACCGGTTAACCGCTGATCCACGACGAAGAGAGTTAGCAGAGGTAATTGGTGTTATCAAGAATGCCAAAGAAGAGTTTCGTCGTGATGGTGCCGCACACACGTGGTCTTCGTATAAAATTATCCTCGGAAACGCGAGCGTTTCTCGGGAAATGCAAAGCATTTCTCGTGACCGTATCATTGATGCTACCATGAACGATACAATCGCGCGTAACATAATTGGGTATCTCGACGATAGAAGATATTTCGTACAGATAAAATTTATTGTTGGAGTCGGCGAGGGAACGTGGATTATCAGAGACAAACTAGACCCTGTTCTTGATGCCAGAGGCGTTCGTGGAAAAACCGTTCTGTTAAGTAAAGACTCAAAACCGGGAGTACTTGTTGGGATTGATATACCATATTATGCCAGAGCGTATCCTGTGACCGCAGTTGTTTATGGAATTTATCCGATGAAGAAACCACGCGTTGATAAACTCAAACCGATGAAGGTGTCGCCGTTGACAGAGTCAAGGATGAATTGTGTAGCTGAGCGAGTAATGGAACATTTTAAAAATGCAATGCGAGGAAACGGCCTAACACCGCTAAGACAAACTAAAATAACAGCGTGGGCGACACGAGTAGCGGATAAAGGAGCGTCAATAAATGATGTTGCTGAGCTAGAGCGATTACTAAAATTTCCTATAACGGTTTCATCGTTAACCGGTGAGGTATTGTATGAGTGTAAATACAATTCCCGTGGAACACCAATAACTATTATCGATCATAACAGTCACGCCTGGACTGACTCGGTTAGGATATTCCCGCGAGACCGTGTTGTGAAGTATTATCCGGAATTGCAAAGCAATTCTGGGAGCATGTTTGATTTTATTTATCAGATAAGTAAAACCGATCCAGTGTCTGTGTGGTTATTCAGAAGTAGCGAAGATGGAGAATATGATCAGTTTGTGAGACCCAACGGGGAAATATACAGAACAATGGCGTTACAGCAGGAAATGAAAAAACTCGCAGAAAAATATCATGCTGGCAACACTGATACGTTACTGACACACTGTTTTACTGTCCCGGGTGTTGTCGCGCATGTAGCCCGGGAACGAAATTCATGGAGACCAACTCCGAAAAGTTTTCTTGCTGATATCCAGCAGAGCTGTGTCGAATACGGACACGGCGGTTTGTGGAATACTCAGTATGATCACCGCGGTATGATATCCGTGGACATGACGGCGTGTTATCCAGGAAGTTTCCTTGGGCGTGGAGAATGCAGCGAATATTTTAAACGATTTGGCCACGCTGGCAATACCATGACAAGAGTAGCTGTCAACGGTGTTTTACCCGATTTTGACTTGACCGGATTTGCTTGTGTGTCGTCGTTTAAATTCGCTAAGGATTTACATCCTGTGTGTTATGTTTGGTTTGGCAGACATTTCGTTGAGAAGCGATGGGCACCGATAGTGTTATTGCGATACATGCTTGACAGTCGAATACTGTTGTCGCTGACGGTCAGCGAAGCGATTATATGTTATTGTCGTCAAACCGAAGTTTGGTTGCCAACTCCAACGCCGGTTACGTTAGAAGAAGTCATCGAAGATTGGTCACGAGAATATCCAGAAACTTCTATCGACGCTATCATCAAGAAAGCTCCTGAAGTACTTAAAAGCAAACTCAGAAATGATGAAAGCACAGCAAAAGATCTAGGACGAAGAATAATAGGGAAATTCACTCAAGGTGGAGCGTATGATCATAAACAACATCACAGTCGATTAATCATGGACAAGACTGAATTGGATCTTATTGTCGCTGATGCAGCCACGAACAACATGTTCTGTAACCGCAAAGATGTGTTTCTGTCAAACGGGGAAAAACTAGGGACTGTTTTTAGTTATATTGACGGAGAATCATCTCAGTACATACATTTGAGATCTTCGATGCTGGCTTATGTATCCATAAATTTGTTGTCGATGATCAATAGATTCCCTGTTGCCGCAGTGAGAGTTGCAACGGATTCATTTTATATTGATAAAAAACACTCAGCGCTGTTGGATAATGTTATATCGGATGATCCATCGTGGGGCTCGTGGAGAATAAAGAATGAAATGTTACACGGATATTGTAAATCGGCTGATGTTGAAATCGAGGATGAGTATCGCAGCGCAGAAATATCTTCGATGGTTTCGTCGGGGGCAACTTCGTTGTTGCCGCCGGTGCACGATCCTGTTACAAGACACAAAACAGTTTATCTGAACGGTCCTGGTGGTTCTGGTAAAACAACTCGAGCGATTGAATTATTTAGAAACTCTGACATGATTGTGCTAACACCCACACACAGACTTGCCAGGGAGATGAGACAACGGGATGTTAACGCGTGCACGTATCACAGTTTTTTCAAATACAGCGGCGGCACGTGGACACCTGAACGAATGGGAACGAAATATATTCCCGAGAAAATCATCTGGGATGAGATAGACACTGTGCCGTTGGATACATTAAAACAGTTTCTGGATTGGCTGCTAAAGAAAAATACCGCAGTGGTGATGTGCGGCGATCATGGTCAACCACCCCCATTTACAGGTGAATCTCCACACGAGTGGCTGAAAACTTTTGTAGATTATTATGAGGAAATAACTAACGATGTTAGAGCACTCGATGAAACGCTGAAAGAGTTTAAGGCACTGATCAGGCTACAAACCAATAAAGTCCAGTGTGAGATAATGTGTGAAATAATTCCAGAGACTTCGCTGAGCGACTTTTGGGAAACGTGGAAACCAGGTGATTTAATTGTGGCAAGTAGAAAGATAGTCAGGGACACACTTCAGCAGCGGTTATTTCAGTTACATCAGAAGAAATTTCCCATGTTGCCAGTGCCGTTGTGTTATAGACCAGCTGATACGCGATTGCAGAATATTGATGTTGATATTCCAGGGCGCCTGACTGCGTCGGGTCCGGAGAAACAGAATTTAGTATTAAATGATATTGTCACAGTTGATGTTGATGCTGTTGAACAGGCACTGAAAATGAGCAAATCCCCGTGGACGCTAGGATACGCTATGACCATCCACAGTTCGCAGGGACTAACTATTTCAGATACAACAGTTTGGATTGTTGATGATCGCATCGAGTGGTCAAATTTAGTTTATTTAGCCGTGTCAAGAGTAAGAAGGATAGGTCAGTTACGAAGAATTGTATTAGATGATGTTGTCAACGACAGCTCAATCGCTGATGACACAATAAGAAAGAAATTAGCCGGTTACAAACAGAGCGACAAAAAAAATGGTAGAGAGTTTGATCCCAAACAAAGTTTGGATGTTGAATTTGTAATACAATTACAACAACAGCAGAATAATCACTGTGCGAGTTGTAATTGTTTATTGCTGTGGCAGTATTCGAAAAACGACCCAAGGCAATTCACCGTAGATAGAATAGATAGCAGTCGCGGTCATACACGTGAAAATGTGATGTTGACCTGTCTTGAGTGTAACCGACGCAGAGGTGTTGCTGAAGTTATTTAAATGATTGAATCACTTCAGTGCGGATCACTTTAGTGATCGGGGTGGTAATTGTGTATCCTCGGGAATCACCTGAAGTTGCTCGCGTTTAAATCCGCGTTGAGGAGCAGTCGAATCTAATCTGTAGATTGCGTTTCTCCCAGTTGATCTGGTTATGCTGGATATCTTATGTGTAGTAACACTCCATGTGGGATCGGTTGCTCTTTTTTTTCCTCCTTCTAGTTCGCCTGGTTCGTATAAATACCTAACGGTGACATTACCCAGCAGTGGGGACGCTAGCGTCCCTGGCTGCGTTGAAACATTTTGTTGCTGTTGTCCGCGTTCACTGACGCGGGGTATATATTTTTTTGTGATTGCATTTACAGGTCTCATGTTTGTTGTTCTGGTAATTTCATTATTCAGTGCGGCTATCACGTTTGGCAGTCTTGCAACCCATTCACGAGATCTCGTATCGTAAATGAATTCCCTCGCGTACTGGTATCCGAATAATCTCTCAGCGAGTGTTCTATTAAATCGCTCAACAATTGCCTGATCCCGATGAATTTCAGTATGTCCTCGTCGTATGGTAACGTTATGCTGCTTTGTCAGTGATGACACCGCGCCCTGAAATTCCTTGCCAGGATCAACTTGTAATAATCGTGGCCAGTTTAGAGGTCCTCGTTGATAAATTCGTTTAAACGCAGAGGCGACTTCGGACGCTGTTTTAGTCGCTAACGGTTCTGCTTCTTTGTATCTACTGGCAACATCAACTACTGTTAGCGCGTATTTGTATATTTTTCTACGGACAGTATCATGAGGCAGGAATAGTATGTCAGCCTGATGAACTTCATTGGGGGTACTAACATCAAAATGTGCAAAGTTGATTTGTCGAGGTGGTGGTAAGTAGATTTGCCATATTGCTTGTTTTGATAGCCAATTTTTGGCAACCTCGCGTGTTACTGATGCCGCGTTGGCGAGTTTATTAATTGCTGAGTTACCTCTCCAGTATCCGATTGGGGAATAATAAATCGCTTCCATTGTTATTAATTATCCAGCGCCTAATGCTAATTTAGATTTCATCGCTGATCTTATTAACCAATTAGCGAGTGACTCCTTAAATGATTTATTTTTTATGGCGCTTAGTGCATGAATTAATTTCACATCCGCGATATGCCTGTCTTGTAGATCTTTACTTCGATAAGCAACATCATGTATGTGACACGCTGCGTCGATAGCGTTTATCGGATACTCTCCCGGTTTTGGTTTAGACTGTTCATCAAGTCTGATATCTAGTCGTGTCCCTGGACCGCAGTAATTGTATCCTGGGAGATGTTTTTCTCCGGGATACTTTGCCCAGGGAGTTCCGGGGAGCTTTCCAAGTTTGGCTGCAATGTCACCTCCGCTAAATTCTCGCTTTTTTTTTGAAATCTAAATTTTTTTGTGCCACATCGCGTACACTTACCAGAAAGTGCTTGTCTGTTATTTTTTGTTGTAATGGTTGTTAGATCATTCGTAGGGGTTCGTGCCTTACACTTCACACAATATAGATCCATAATTATTATTCTTTATATACAAATGGAAATTACAGATTTTTCTGCGACGCGAAGAAAGGAGCCAGTTAAGCATAATTCAGTGCTACCAAACTCTATCAGAATGATCATCATAGGACCGTCAGGATCGGGTAAAACGCAACTGCTGTTGAACATGATAATGAAGTGGATGAAGTGGGATAAGCTGTATTTGGTAGCACCATCTGTAGATGATCAGCGATGCTATAATGTTATAAAAGATTTTAATGAGAGTGCAAAAGCGCTGAGTGAAGACGGCGAGGAAGTAGTTGAATTTATCACTGATATCGAAGAAGCTCCCAGCGTTGAAGACCTTAACGGGGAAATAAATAACCTAGTAGTGTATGATGATGTGATGCTGGACAAGCAAAAAAATCCTGCAAGAATATTTTCCCGGGGTCGTCATAAAAACACCGATGTCATTTATATTACTCAACGTTACACACAAATACCAAAAGTAATCAGGGATAACTGTAATCTTCTTGCTGTGTTTAATGGAGTTGATGTTCATACGCTGAGAAATATTCATCAAACCTGGTGTAGCGGCGATATGGATATTAATAAGTTTAAGAATTTCTTTAGTCACGCTCAAAGAAACCAGCACGGATTTGTGACAATAAATTTACACGACCCGCGGACACGATACCGTATCGGACTTGATACATTGTATGGTTAACATAAAAATGTTTTTCCTTGGAAACTCATTTCGTAGAGCAGCAGAGGGGGGGGGGGGGGGGCTGGACCGACCGACCGTGTCAATGATGACCCGCGGGGGAATAGTTTCAGATTTATTGAAGTAAACCAAGAACGTCAGCGCGCGGATGTTATTGCATTTCCCCGGTCGTCGAAGAGTCTCTCCGAGAGAAATTATTCGACGTTCAGGGATATTTTTTTTTTATTCTGTGGTCGTCATGGAAAGGTTTATCGTCGAAATAAGTAAACCGAAACTGTTTTTGTCTATTCAGTACTATTTTAGTTTCGGTCTGTTCACCCCCTCTGCTGCTTATTAGCAAGATTATTATTAATAATTGTCCACACATACGTAAGCATCTATTTATAGATCCTATGCAATTTTACACTCTTAATGTTCCTAAAAGACCCTAGTTACTTAGGCAAAATGTAATTAAAGATAATGTCTACAATTTACAGCCATGTATACAATTTTAAAACATTTGATAAAATCATGGACCAGGAGTTTTAAAAAAATGATATACAGAAAAGTTCAATCGACTAACAACTGCCGCTTAAATAACCAAGATACTGAACGTTAAACTATATGTAGTCAATGAACGCCATAACAAAGTGGAGCGACCATCACCTTGCAGATCACTAAAGAGTCGTAATTATTCTGCGAGCGGTGGTGTCATCCACAATGACAATTCTAACAATGCAACTTTTCTATGTAGCACTGCAGTCGCTGATGCAATGACATTTGCATCTACTCCCGTACCCACAGCATGCGTGTGTTTGGATAAAATAAACATTACGTACAATTCTACGAAACCCAAAGATGTTTTGAATGGAATGAACTTGCACAACTAAATTTACCCCGGCCGTTAAATTGCGGTCGATGCGCTGAAAATTGGAGGTTGAAATCTGTGTTGGTAGGGAATGAAACTGTAAACGAGTTAGTTAGTTTGTATATTGTTCCTGTTACCTTGCAGGACTTTTATCACCGATTTGTATCGTATATCATCAACCTTATGTTTGATTCCATGGCGAACATCAATGCTTACACTGAGAAATGATTCAATAAATTAGAAATCCAGGTATTATCACTGCCGCGTCAACGTTATGGAGACATGATTTGATTTCCATGCCGTTGACGATGGATTGTGCGCTGTTAAAATAGCCATGATCGCCTTGTTGACAACTTCAGCGCATTTCCCAACTTTGCATTAATAACGTTCCTTTGGTTAGAAAGAAGGCTTCAGTGGGCAAAAATAATTGCATGTGCTCTTAAACCCGGAGCTCTATTCTCAGCAATCATCCGGCATATGTGCATCATCAAAATGATACTGATAAACGCACACTGATTCATCTTAATGTTTTGACAGTTACATATCAAATACAGGATCTTATATGCGTTTTAACATATGTATGTCACCTCTGATTTATTAATAGTGGGCGCGTATATCGGTAACCCGCTTCCTGCAATAAGAATCACCATTATGTTGTCTTGTTTGCCTGCTTTGAAATTATCCAGTCGTAATGCTGAGCGTCATTGATAATTTTACTGACTTTGGTGGGCATTTCTGTGGTACGTAGAACGGAATGCTTGATACTCTAGCGTGCTGAGCTTGCTGTATCCGAACCTTGCGTGATACCTGGGATGTAAACAGTTCAGGTATAATTTGGAGTGCCTTGGCACTCTTCATGTTCTATCATTTAACGCAAAGAAACCATTGGATCCCAAAATAAATTGTTGTTGTTCTTGCAGGGTTTAACGCCATTTTTTTTCAATAAACGATAGGCTATAGATGGCGGCCAGTATTAATGGTGGAGGAAGAACCGGGGAAACACCGGAAAGAACCACCGACCTGCGAGAAGCTACTGGCAAGTTTTCTTACATACCCACATTGGCCGAATCCGAGACTCGAACCTACGCAGAAAGAGGTGAGATGGCAGTGATCAGAAACGGAGAGCGGTTTAGACCACTCGGCCACGGCCCCCCCCCCCCCACAATATTAATGATCGCCTCAATATATTTCCCTTTTACAAGCCCGATGATGTTTTTTTTTTCCGAATTATTTTGCGAAGAAATTCCATATTCCCGAACCGTCAGTGCAATTTTACTAAACAAACCCGTAACATTATTTACATGACCATCACTGTAATGCGTATGACACACATGCGCTCGTGAATTTACAATTTGTACTGGAGTGGCAGTGATGGTCATTGTGTAAATCACTCGTTGTGTTTATTTCATCTGCTCCAATTATTTGTAAAACCTTCCACGGCATTCTGACTATAGGTCGCTGGCTACGTTTCTGATGTACAAACGTAAGTGAAGTAAATGAACATCATATTCTGTCAGTGTAAATTTGACCTGGGTTACAATGATATTGTGACATAGTAGAAACAACAGCTTGATAGGAACTCCCGTTATAAAGTCGCACAAAAACACATTCGGGAAAAAATAAATCCTTGGATGGAAACTTTGTTTTCATTGCGGGTTTGTCCGCTCTGATAATTGCTAGCAATAGTGTCACAAGACTTACCGTGATCGTTAATGTAATATTTACTATACCAGGGTTATAATGCTTTGAGTTTAGGCTCGAATAAACAGCATCACAGGAAGGAGTGAAAACAGCAAGCTTTGACGAACATAATAAATAATTTCTTTCACGTGAAAAATACTGTAAAATTGAAAAGTATGAAAGGTACGATTTTAATGATCAAATCCAAAATTAATCCATGAATAATCCACAAAAGAAATTTTAGAAGTCCAAATAATAAAATATTCTAATGAATTCAAGTTGAAGTTCCGACGAACAATCCAATATGGAAGGCTATGACGTATGTTGTATCATGTTCAATGTTGTTGTCTACAATTCCTTGTAGAAACACAATAAATAATCCTCTGGTTTTGGAAATCAAAATTTTGTTTTTTTAAAGAAATATATTGTTCAAGAATTCTGTATGGGAACAAATATATTTCTAGAAAACAGACTTGTTCTTTTTGAATCCAAATGATCTGAAGAAAACTTAACATGTAACTCGAAAGCTGGCTACAACAGAAGGAATTGACTTGACATCAATCGTTCTGAAGACGAGACTGAGATTATTTCTCTAAAACAATGATTATAGAGTAAATTTGAGACGTAGAACGCGTATCCCTATATCTACATCACGTACTCTCAGCATGGTCCTGACAAAAAACAATCATTTTGCTCTAAGAATAATTGTTGTTTTAAAAATTGTTTACTTCACTAAAAATATTTACAAGCGTAGGGTCACGTATTCAATACAGCCTTAATCTCACTCGTATTACTCCCACAATAAAAATAAATTAAAACAAAATAGTAATTGTTGTAGCGATTACTAAATTTGAATTAAGGTCTGGAACCAGGTCATAGTCATGTGTTTACTAAAATTAACAGTCAAGGTCAAACTATTTTTGGAAATATTTCGAGTTCCTAGTAAACAGAACTAAAATATTTTGACATATAAATAAATTAAAAAAGAGACAGATTTTAAATCTTACAAACAATTAAATCTGATATAAATGAAATCAAATATTTATAACAGGGTCCACGGGACATCGGTCGCCATTTGTAAAATTATTATTCCACTTTGCTAACACACACTCATACACGGCCTTGTTAGAAAATTCACCACAATAGACTTGATATCCCGCAGTGAATATTTCAACGGCCGAACTTAGCTATGGCTCGTGGGTTTTAATCGCGATCTTAGAAACATCCTTCAGCGATATTTTCTTTATCTGCCATTGAAATTCAGCATTGATTACCTCAATTTCGGAAGCACCATCAAGGATTTCCATGACGTTTCATTCATGCATTTGTAGCTCAATTCCTCGTTTGTATTTTCGCTTTAAAAACACAAGTGAATTAATAGCTGATAAACCACCAAATAATTTTGAATGAATGTTTGGCCTTCTGTAAACGCGCAGGTACGCCAGTGCCATTTCAAGCGTATACCAAACTTCAGCAATCTCATTGGGGAAGTTCGTTTCCGTTGACAGAGTTATTTTTAGGAATTATGCAATCAAGTCGTAACATTACTTGGGTGGAACCCATTCTAATTACGACTGCGATTAATTAATTAAACGCCTTATGCATCATCAACTCGTTAATCCGTACGAGATATACAAGTGGTTCCATGACACCATTAGTGTACAATTGCTGACAGCTTTCCGCTTCTACGTTGATGGCATCTTGGGAATTGCTAACTGCTCGTATGCTCTCAACAAGTCAACTTGTCCCATATGGGTAGACGAAATGACGTTCTTTACTGTGTTCGCCTCTGTCATTTTGGCGACAGTTACTCTCTTCGGTGGAATTACAAGTTGGATTTATTTTTTTCGGGCATTTCTGATCAAATACAGTTGAAGCGGTCAGATTTAAAGAACAATCGAATCTTACCAGACCCAAAAGGCCCTACGAATATTGCGCGAATAGTACACGGTAAGGCCTCATTATGTTTGACTGATGTGGTTTTCTTGTTGCTGAAAATGCAGTTATATTAAACTTGCCTGACATAGTTTTAAAAAATGTCCATGCACACTTGGCACTAAACGCACATGTCATCACAACAAAATCTAACCTTCGCGCCACCACCGTCGCACGTTCACGGTGCGGAGCGCGAATATATAAATTGATATTAAGTAAAGTTACATTTGGCGGCAATATTGCATCCGCCATGTAGGGTTTGCCAGGAACTGTGTGAATGACATTCCAAGGAGGTAAACATTTACCATAATACAGTTATTGTAGCCCTCTAAATCAACTGGATATATGATTGGATTCTGACAATCGCCTGAGACCAGGCAAGAATCTGGTCAATAAGACATATAACGCATTTTATCATCATGATGCTAACACTGACCTGGAGAGTGATATTTTGAAACTTACCAATATGTTCGTTCACAAAAAGTCAGAAAAAAAATATATCAAAATTGACATGCAGTTACACTAAAATAATACAAAAATGACCACAACAGATTTAGAAGTAAGTAGGGTTTTGATATTTACGATTATACTGTAAATCATTTACAAATCAGCCCCAAATGTAGTCTCCCAACATGTTCTTGTTATACTGTCCTTGGTAGCGGCGTATATCCTGGTGGAAACGCTCGCCTTGCTCCTCGGAGTACGTTCTCATGAATTTAACAAGATGATAATCAAGGTTATCTACTTCGATGGATATCCCGCAGCCCATTTTGCTGTAGTTTTCACCAGTCTCGACAAGTTCAACATATTTTTAGGCCTTGTGATTGCCCAGGAAACCCCGAACCGCTGCGACAAAGGTGTTCCAAGCCTCATTCTCCTTACTAGTGAGCTTCTTGGGGCGATTCATATCACTGCAAGATCTTCCTTATCTGTGGTCTGTCGAAGACACTGGCTTTGATCTTTGCCCCAGACAGTGTAGGGATGAAGTCTTGAAGGTACTTGATGACTGCCGACTCCTTATCTAAAGCTCCGACAAATTGTTTAATAAGGCCCGATTTGATGTGCAGTGGTGATATCATCATCTTCTGGGAGTCTACCAGTGGCTCCCACCTGAAGTTGTTGCTCCTCAAGGAGAATTCTCTCCGCTGTGGCCAGTCCTGCCTGTAGTAGTGTGCATCGGTGTCTCGGCTGTCCCAAAGTCAAATATAGTAGTGAAACTTAGTAAAACCGCCTTGGAGACCCATCAGGAATGTCACCATTCTTAAATCTCCGATGACCTCCTAGCCGTACTCATCATACATCAAAGCGTACAGCAAGGTCTTGATGCTGTTGTAATCCTCTTTGAGGTGCAAAGAGTGAACCAGGGGAAGAGAGAGGGGTTCTTGTTCCCATTATGGAGCAGTACGGCTGTGAGGCACTTGGATGAGCTGTCAATGAAATGAAGATGCGTTACTCATTCTGGTAACTTGCGATTCCGATTGTTTTTAACAGACTGGACACGTTGTGGCAGACGCAAGTCCATCTTGACTGGGTGAAGAAGCTGGAAAATGCTTGGTTACTCTACCTCTGATCTGCGACTTACACTTTCATCCAACAGATTCCACTGCTCGAGCCTAGAAGTCAAGTGCTTTGCATTGGACTTGCTGAGACCAATATCTTTGATCAAGTCGTTGAGGTCTTTTTTTTGGTTTGGGGTAGTACGGGTTTCTCTCCACAGCTCCACCTCTGGAATTATATCTGGATCTACAACGTCTTCCTCGCTCACTAACGTGCTGCTTTCTTGTAAAGACGGTTGCTTCCTCTTCGGAAGAGTGGGTACTGGGAGCTTAGGACAGTGTGGCACCGGGGCGATTGATGAACGAAGAACCGGATAAGTGACAGCAGGTGCATTCTTGCCAGTCCGACATTTAGAAGGGTCCACCATGTAGAAGCAGCAGTTTCTTGAGTGGTCAATGGTTTCCTACCAGATTCTTTAGATAACGAACTACATGACTCTTTTTTCCCTTCTGTACCATCCTACAAAAATACATTTATTCCACCCATGACTAATGTGTAAGAAACTCTCGCAATATTTGTCATATATGATATATTGTTTCAAGAACAATGAAAATTGTAAAACATTTTAAAATTAAATATTATTATAATTTTAAAAAATTTACAAATTTTATAACAAAATTAGGAGCAACAATTGTCCATCTAACCTTCCAGAGCTTTATTGCAGTGCTCGCGGGTGAAATGAGGTGCACAAGGTTTATTTTGATCCCCGACAGGCATGCCAAAATAAGCCTTGTAGGCCTCAAACGTCTTAGCAGATGCTTCCACGGAGTCCTTTTTCGCTCTTTTCTTGATAAATGAGCAGCAAACATAGCAAAATGCGTCTGCCAGATGCTTGCAGACTCATGATTCCATCTCAGTAAAATGCAAATATGTATCCACTTAGGCAGCTGGAATCAAACTGAAAGTTCTAGAAGTTACTTCGAGTTTATTCAGCTCTGAATCTATCATTAATGTTCTAGAAAATAAGTAAATTTCGAAATATGACTGTCCTGGTCACAAAAGCAATGTTTGTTGGGAATAATAGCCATTTTCTATACCTTTGAGGAGTAAGCAATAAGGAAATAAAACTTACTACCCAGGAATCAAAACCAAATGTTACCTGGTCTATACCATATTACGTTCATGTGCGGGATGAGCAAAAA
Organism: Sinohyriopsis cumingii; assembly: GCA_028554795.2. Lineage (NCBI taxonomy): Eukaryota > Metazoa > Mollusca > Bivalvia > Unionida > Unionidae > Sinohyriopsis > Sinohyriopsis cumingii. Next base: position 15,210,872 of record CM068837.1, on the reverse strand, counting down.
GTTCAAAATATGGGTTACACTCATCATGCCCAAGTCAACTAGTTAGATAATGTCAATGCCAAAGTCTTCGTTTGTGTTATAAGTGGTGTTTCAAAGACTACCGTCCCCATATTCCATACAGAAAATATCGATATTATCAATTAAACACTTTGGAGTTGATTTCCAGCTATTTGATTTGCGGAACAAATACGAAATCACATGTATTTCCGTTAATTAATTAGTGATGATATCATCTGTGTCATCATCGGTGTATTTAACAGCAGCATATATTTAACGATGTTGATATTCCTCAACACGATACCATCTCCACATGGAGGCACACATTTGTCAGATTCTTCATTACCTCTAGAAATCAACCGGACCGATGCCGGATTGTTTATGGGAATATAACGGCGTAGAATGCGTTGATAATACAACAAACAACTGACTGATTTGATATCCATTACGTACTGATTTCAATTTGTTTGTGATCACACATTCGTCGTTGACACTAGTAAGAAATTTGATCTGACAAGGTAACAATTGCTTGGCTACATTAGACAAATAATGTCAAGCGCAAGTGAATTGATCATGGGGTCATTGTAAACTAAATTGGGTGGAGGTGTTTCCTGATCAGGTCGTCGCTGTGTATCTAAATGCTCAATACACCACGTCAAATAGACGTAAGAACAGGTGTCATACATAAACACATTATAACGAAAGTACTAGAGCAACTCAAGCAGGCGATATTAAACATTATGAGCAACTTCCCGGTCAACTCAAATCTTGTTTTAACGGGTTTAGCTTTGCTTTGTGACAGGCATTGGAATTATTTCTCGGTGAACTATTTTCATGATGACGGAAAATCTGTGCCAACTGCTCATAATATCATTTCGTTGTTAATTAGAACACAGCCAGAGAAATGTAAGGCCAGCAATATCGATGTTTGTGTCAATATATATATTCATTTATATCTCTAAGTAATAATACATTACGATTGATTCTTATGCAGGTATTAATGCCCGATGTAGTTTGGATGATTCGTCCCAGAGATTTCATCGCACAAGAAATTCCTCATGGTTTGCATGGAACGGGTCAACCATCTTTTTCATATCATAATAATGTATCCAACAGTATTCGAGGTGCCCTCCACATGCAAAGCTACGCACATTTGTATTTTCAATTCTATATAATAGCAACATAATGTTTCAGCGAATATCATTGGATTGTTGAGTAGTAGCCAAGAGACGAAATCAGCGTACAAGGTAAGTTTTCCACCCGGACACTTGTAGTCTTGAGGTATTTTAATTTTCCGTCAATCTCGTCAACGAGTGGATAAAACCCCTAAGTGGACGGGGTATCTCTCTCTGCTCAAAATGATTATGTTTGTGTGTGTGTGTGTGCGTGTGTGTGTGTGTGTGTGTGCGTGCGTGCGTGCGTGCGTGTGTGTGTGTGAGAGAGAGAGAAAGAGAGAGAGAGAGAAAGAGAGAATCTATTTCACGAAAGGCTCTATCATATATAATAATGACGTGTTGGTGGAATGGAGGAAGAATTAAAAATTTATTATAATATGCCTGAACAATACATCAATCAGCGTCCGTTTCGTCTTCAAAATCATTGCATTTAAGATTATTAAATGGCGCGTTACTTGTTATTTGAAAACATACATTGCTATATAGTGAAGCTTCTTGCACTATGGTCAGTTGACTGTAGTGACTCGGGTATGCATCCTGGTCAACCTCAACGATTTAAAGCTTTCATGTTTGTGATGTAGAATGATATGAAAACTGCTTTCATTGTCCCGGCTGGAATTGACCGACAAGTTTTACGTCGCTAGTGAATGCAATTTATTGTTCACCGTCTGATTTCAAAATAGATTAAATAATAGACAGAATATAGTACATGGAGAGGATATGCAAAATGAAGTTATTACGCGACTCGAGCGAAAAAGTCCTTGAACTGGAAACGATACTGTTAATCGTGGCTAGTACAAATTTTTTTCAAGATCATACTAGTATGAGTAGAAAAGGAAACATAAATTTTACTCCTAGATTCTGACACGTTCGGGAGTAATATCGTACTAGTATGAGTAGAAAAGGAAACAACAATTTTACTCCGAGATTCTGACACGTTTGGGAATAATATCGTACTAGCATGAGTAGAAAAGGAAACATCAATTTTACTCCTAGATTCTGACACGTTTGGGAGTAATATCGTACTAGTATGAGTAGAAAAGGAAACATCAATTTTACCGGTAGATTATGAAACGTTTGGGAGTAATATCGTACTAGTATGAGTAGAAAAGGAAACATGAATTTTACTCCTAGATTCTGACAAGTTTGGTAGCAATATCGTACTAATATGAGTAGAAAAGGAAACATCACTTTTACTCCTAGATTCTGACACGTTTGGGAGTAATATCATACTAGTATGAGTAGAAAAGGAAACATCAATTTTACTCCTAGATTCTGACACGTTTGGGAGTAATATCGTACTAGTATGAGTAGAAACGGAAACATCAATTTTACTCCTAGATTCTGACACGTTCGGGAGCAATATCGCACTAATATGAGTAGAAAAGGAAACATCAATTTTACTCCTAGATTCTGACACGTTTGGGAGTAATATCATACTAGTATGAGTAGAAACGGAAACATCAATTTTACTCCTAGATTCTGACACGTTCGGGAGCAATATCGTACTAATATGAGTAGAAAAGGAAACAACAATTTTACTCCTAGATTCTGACACGTTTGGGAATAATATCGTACTAGCATGAGTAGAAAAGGAAACATCAATTTTACTCCTAGATTCTGACACGTTTGGGAGTAATATCGTACTAGTATGAGTAGAAAAGGAAACATCAATTTTACCGGTAGATTATGAAACGTTTGGGAGTAATATCGTACTAGTATGAGTAGAAAAGGAAACATGAATTTTACTCCTAGATTCTGACACCTTTGGTAGCAATATCGTACTAATATGAGTAGAAAAGGAAACATCACTTTTACTCCTAGATTCTGACACGTTTGGGAGTAATATCATACTAGTATGAGTAGAAAAGGAAACATCAATTTTACTCCTAGATTCTGACACGTTTGGGAGTAATATCGTACTAGTATGAGTAGAAACGGAAACATCAATTTTACTCCTAGATTCTGAGACGTTCGGGAGCAATATCGTACTAGTATGAGTAGAAAAGGAAACATCAATTTTACTCCTAGATTCTGACACGTTTGGGAGTAATATCATACTAGTATGAGTAGAAACGGAAACATCAATTTTACTCCTAGATTCTGACACGTTCGGGAGCAATATCGTACTAATATGAGTAGAAAAGGAAATATCACTTTTACTCCTAGATTCTGACATGTTTGGGAGTAATATCATACTAGTATGAGTAGAAAAGGAAACATCAATTTTACTCCTAGATTCTGACACCTTTGGGAGCAATATCGTACTAATATGAGTAGAAAAGGAAACATCACTTTTACTCCTAGATTCTGACATGTTTGGGAGTAATATCGTACTAGTATGAGTAGAAAAGGAAACATCAATTTTACTCCTAGATTCTGACACGTTTGGGAGTAATATCGTACTAGTATGAGTAGAAACGGAAACATCACTTTTACTCCTAGATTCTGACACGTTCGAGAGCAATATCGTACTAATATGAGTAGAAAAGGAAACATCACTTTTACTCCTAGATTCTGACACGTTTGGGAGTAATATCGTACTAGTATGAGTAGAAAAGGAAACATTAATTTTACTCCTAGATTCTGACACCTTTGGGAGCAATATCGTACTAATATGAGTAGAAAAGGAAACATCACTTTTACTCCTAGATTCTGACATGTTTGGGAGTAATATCATACTAGTATGAGTAGAAAAGGAAACATCAATTTTACTCCTAGATTCTGACACGTTTGGGAGTAATATCGTACTAGTATGAGTAGAAACGGAAACATCACTTTTACTCCTAGATTCTGACACGTTCGGGAGCAATATCGTACTAATATGAGTAGAAAAGGAAACATCACTTTTACTCCTAGATTCTGACACGTTTGGCAGTAATATCATACTAGTATGAGTAGAAAAGGAAACATCAATTTTACTCCTAGATTCTGACACGTTTGGGAGTAATATCTTACTAGTATGAGTAGAAAAGGAAACATCAATTTTACTCCTAGATTCTGACACGTTTGGGAGTAATATCGTACTAGTATGAGTAGAAAAGGAAACATCAATTTTACTCCTAGCTTCTGACACGTTCGGGAGTAATATCGTACTAGTATGAGTAGAAAAGGAAACATCAAATTTACTCCTAGATTCTAACACGTTTGGGAGTAATATCGTACTAGTATGAGTAGAAAAGGAAACATCAATTTTACTCCAAGCTTCTGACACGGTCGGGAGTAATATCGTACTAGTATGAGTAGAAAAGGAAACATCAATTTTACTCCTAGATTCTGACACGTTTGGGAGTAATATCGTACTAGTATGAGTAGAAAAGGAAACATCAATTTTACTCCTAGATTCTGACACGTTTGGGAGTAATATCGTACTAGTATGAGAAGAAACGGAAACATCAATTTTACCCCTAGATTCTGACACGTTTGGGAATAATATCGTACTAGTATGAGTAGAAAAGGAAACATCAATTTTACTCATAGATTCTGACACGTTTGGGAGTAATATCGTACTAGTATGAGTAGAAAAGGAAACATCAATTTTACTCCTAGATTCTGACACGTTTGGGAGCAATATCGTACTAGTATGAGTAGAAAAGGAAACATCAATTTTTCTCCTAGATTCTGACACGTTTGGGAGCAATATCGTAGTAGTATGAGTAGAAAAGGAAACATCAATTTTAGTCCTAGATTCTGACACGTTTGGGAGTAATATCGTACTAGTATAAGTAGAAAAGGAAACAACAATTTTACTCCTAGATTCTAACACGTTTGGGAGCAATATCGTACTAGTATGAGTCGAAAAGGAAACAACAATTTTACTCCTAGATTCTGACAATTTTGGGAGCAATATCGTACTAATATGAGTAGAAAAGGAAACATCAATTTTACTCCTAGCTTCTGACACGCTCGGGAATAATATCGTACTAGTATGAGTAGAAAAGGAAACATCAATTTTACTCCTAGATTCTGACACGTTTGGGAGTAATATCGTACTAGTATGAGTAGAAAAGGAAACATCAATTTTGCTCCTTGATTCTGACACGTTTGGGAGTAATATCGTACTAATATGAGTAGAAAAGGAAACATCAATTTTACTCCTAGGTTCTGGCACGTTTGGGAGTAATATCGTACTAGTATGAGTGGAAACGGAAACATCAATTTTACTCCTAGATTCTGACACGGTCGGGAGTAATATCGTACTAGTATGAGTAGAAAAGGAAACATAAATTTTACTCCTAGATTTTGACACGTTTGGGAGTAATATCGTACTAGTATGAGTAGAAAAGGAAACATCAATTTTACTCCTATATTCTGACACGTTTGGGAGCAATATCGTACTAGTATGAGTAGAAAAGGAAACATCAATTTTTCTCCTAGATTCTGACACGTTCGGGAGCAATATCGTAGTAGTATGAGTAGAAAAGGAAACATCAATTTTAATCCTAGATTCTGACACGTTTGGGAGTAATATCGTACTAGTATAAGTAGAAAAGCAAACAACAATTTTACTCCTAGATTCTGACACGTTCGGGAGTAATATCATACTAGTATGAGTAGAAAAAGAAACAACAATTGTACTGCTAGATTCTGACACCTTTGGGAGCAATATCGTACTAATATGAGTAGAAAAGGAGACATCACTTTTACTCCTAGATTCTGACACGTTTGGGAGTAATATCATACTAGTATGAGTAGAAAAGGAAACATCAATTTTACTCCTAGATTCTGACACGTTTGGGAGTAATATCATACTAGTATGAGTAGAAACGGAAACATCAATTTTACTCCTAGATTCTGACACGTTCGGGAGCAATATCGTACTAATATGAGTAGAAAAGGAAACAACAATTTTACTCCTAGATTCTGACACGTTTGGGAATAGTATCGTACTAGCATGAGTAGAAAAGGAAACATAAATTTTACTCCTAGATTCTGATACGTTTGGGAGTAATATCGTACTAGTATCAGTAGAAAAGGAAACATCAATTTTACCGGTAGATTATGAAACGTTTGGGAGTAATATCGTACTAGTATGAGTAGAAAAGGAAACATGAATTTTACTCCTAGATTCTGACACCTTTGGTAGCAATATCGTACTAATACGAGTAGAAAAGGAAACATCACTTTTACTCCTAGATTCTGACACGTTTGGGAGTAATATCATACTAGTATGAGTAGAATAGGAAACATCAATTTTACTCCTAGATTCTGACACGTTTGGGAGTAATATCGTACTAGTATGAGTAGAAACGGAAACATCAATTTTACTCCTAGATTCTGACACGTTCGGGAGCAATATCGTACTAATATGAGTAGAAAAGGAAACATCACTTTTACTCCTAGATTCTGACACGTTTGGGAGTAATATCATACTAGTATGAGTAGAAAAGGAAACATCAATTTTACTCCTAGATTCTGACACCTTTGGGAGCAATATCGTACTAATATGAGTAGAAAAGGAAACATCACTTTTACTCCTAGATTCTGACATGTTTGGGAGTAATATCATACTAGTATGAGTAGAAAAGGAAACATCAATTTTACTCCTAGATTCTGACACGTTTGTTAGTAATATCGTACTAGTATGAGTAGAAACGGAAACATCACTTTTACTCCTAGATTCTGACACGTTCGGGAGCAATATCGTACTAATATGAGTAGAAAAGGAAACATCACTTTTACTCCTAGATTCTGACACGTTTGGGAGTAATATCATACTAGTATGAGTAGAAAAGGAAACATTAATTTTACTCCTAGATTCTGACACCTTTGGGAGCAATATCGTACTAATATGAGTAGAAAAGGAAACATCACTTTTACTCCTAGATTCTGACATGTTTGGGAGTAATACCATACTAGTATGAGTAGAAAAGGAAACATCAATTTTACTCCTAGATTCTGATACGTTTGCGAGTAATATCGTACTAGTATGAGCAGAAACGGAAACATCACTTTTACTCCTAGATTCTGACACGTTCGGGAGCAATATCGTACTAATATGAGTAGAAAAGGAAACATCACTTTTACTCCTAGATTCTGACACGTTTGGGAGTAATATCATACTAGTATGAGTAGAAAAGGAAACATCAATTTTACTCCTAGATTCTGACACGTTTGGGAGTAATATCTTACTAGTATGAGTAGAAAAGGAAACATCAATTTTACTCCTAGATTCTGACACGTTTGGGAGTAATATCGTACTAGTATGAGTAGAAAAGGAAACATCAATTTTACTCCTAGCTTCTGACACGTTCGGGAGTAATATCGTACTAGTATGAGTAGAAAAGGAAACATCAAATTTACTCCTAGATTCTAACACGTTTGGGAGTAATATCGTACTAGTATGAGTAGAAAAGGAAACATCAATTCTACTCCAAGCTTCTGACACGTTCGGGAGTAATATCGTACTAGTATGAGTAGAAAAGGAAACATCAATTTTACTCCTAGATTCTGACACGTTTGGGAGTAATATCGTACTAGTATGAGTAGAAAAGGAAACATCAATTTTACTCCTAGGTTCTGGCACGTTTGGGAGTAATATCGTACTAGTATGAGTGGAAACGGAAACATCAATTTTACTCCTAGATTCTGACACGGTCGGGAGTAATATCGTACTAGTATGAGTAGAAAAGGAAACATCAATTTTACTCCTAGATTTTGACACGTTTGGGAGTAATATCGTACTAGTATGAGTAGAAAAGGAAACATCAATTTTACTCCTATATTCTGACACGTTTGGGAGCAATATCGTACTAGTATGAGTAGAAAAGGAAACATCAATTTTTCTCCTAGATTCTGACACGTTCGGGAGCAATATCGTAGTAGTATGAGTAGAAAAGGAAACATCAATTTTAATCCTAGATTCTGACACGTTTGGGAGTAATATCGTACTAGTATAAGTAGAAAAGGAAACAACAATTTTACTCCTAGATTCTGACACGTTCGGGAGTAATATCATACTAGTATGAGTAGAAAAAGAAAAAACAATTGTACTCCTAGATTCTGACACCTTTGGGAGCAATATCGTACCAATATGAGTAGAAAAGGAGACATCACTTTTACTCCTAGATTCTGACACGTTTGGGAGTAATATCATACTAGTATGAGTAGAAAAGGAAACATCAATTTTACTCCTAGATTCTGATCCGTTTGGGAGTAATATAATAATAGTTTGAGTAGAAAAGGAAATATCAATTGTACTCCTAGATTCTGATACGTTTTTGAGTAATATCATAATAGTATGAGTAGAAAATGAAACATCAATTTTACTCCTAGATTCTGAGACTTTTGGGAGCAATATCGTACTAATATGAGTAGAGAAGGAAACATCAATTTTACTCCTAGATTCTAACACGTTTGGGAGCAATATCGTACTTGTATGAGTAGAAAAGGAAACAACAATTTTACTCCTAGATTCTGACACCTTTGGGAGCAATATCGTACTAGTATGATTAGAAACGGAAACATCAATTTTACTCCTAGCTTCTGACACGTTCGGGAGTAATATCGTACTAGTATGAGTAGAGAAGGAAACATCAATTTTACTCCTAGCTTCTGACACGTTTGGGAGTAATATCGTACTAGTATGAGTAGAAAAGGAAACATCAATTTTACTCCTAGATTCTGACACGTTTGGGAGTAATATCGTACTAGTATGAGTAGAAAAGGAAACATCAATTTTACTCCTAGATTCCGGCACGTTTGGGAGTAATATCGTACTAGTATTAGTGGAAACGGAAACATCAATTTTACTCCTAGATTCTGACATGTTCGGGAGTAATATCGTACTAGTATGAGTAGAAAAGGAAACAACAATTGTACTCCTAGATTCTGACACCTTTGGGAGCAATATCGTACTAATATGAGTAGAAAAGGAGACATCACTTTTACTCCTAGATTCTGACGAGTTTGGGAGTGATATCATACTAGTATGAGTAGAAAAGGAAACATCAATTTTACTCCAAGATTCTGACACGTTTGGGAGTAATATCGTACTAGTATGAGTGGAAAAGGAAACATAAATTTTACTCCTAGATTCTGATACGTTTGGGAGTAATATCATAATAGTTTGAGTAGAAAAGGAAATATCAATTGTACTCCAAGATTCTGATACGTTTGGGAGTAATATCATAATAGTATGAGTAGAATAGGAAACATCAATTTTACTCCTAGATTCTGACAAGTTTGGTAGCAATATCGTACTAATATGAGAAGAAAAGGAAACATCACTTTTACTCCTAGATTCTGACACGTTTGGGAGTAATATCATACTAGTATGAGTAGAAAAGGAAACATCAATTTTACTCCTAGATTCTGACACGTTTGGGAGTAATATCGTACTAGTATGAGTAGAAACGGAAACATCAATTTTACTCCTAGATTTTGACACGTTCGGGAGCAATATCGCACTAATATGAGTAGAAAAGGAAACATCAATTTTACTCCTAGATTCTGACACGTTTGGGAGTAATATCATACTAGTATGAGTAGAAACGGAAACATCAATTTTACTCCTAGATTCTGACACGTTCGGGAGCAATATCGTACTAATATGAGTAGAAAAGGAAACAACAATTTTACTCCTAGATTCTGACACGTTTGGGAATAATATCGTACTAGCATGAGTAGAAAAGGAAACATCAATTTTACTCCTAGATTCTGACACGTTTGGGAGTAATATCGTACTAGTATGAGTAGAAAAGGAAACATCAATTTTACCGGTAGATTATGAAACGCTTGGGAGTAATATCGTACTAGTATGAGTAGAAAAGGAAACATGAATTTTACTCCTAGATTCTGACACCTTTGGTAGCAATATCGTACTAATATGAGTAGAAAAGGAAACATCACTTTTACTCCTAGATTCTGACACGTTTGGGAGCAATATCATACTAGTATGAGTAGAAAAGGAAACATCAATTTTACTCCTAGATTCTGACACGTTTGGGAGTAATATCGTACTAGTATGAGTAGAAACGGAAACATCAATTTTACTCCTAGATTCTGACACGTTCGGGAGCAATATCGTACTAATATGAGTAGAAAAGGAAACATCAATTTTACTCCTAGATTCTGACACGTTTGGGAGTAATATCATACTAGTATGAGTAGAAACGGAAACATCAATTTTACTCCTAGATTCTGACACGTTCGGGAGCAATATCGTACTAATATGAGTAGAAAAGGAAACATCACTTTTACTCCTAGATTCTGACACGTTTGGGAGTAATATCATACTAGTATGAGTAGAAAAGGAAACATCAATTTTACTCCCAGATTCTGACACCTTTGGGAGCAATATCGTACTAATATGAGTAGAAAAGGAAACATCACTTTTACTCCTAGATTCTGACACGTTTGGGAGTAATATCTTACTAGTATGAGTAGAAAAGGAAACATCAATTTTACTCCTAGATTCTGACACGTTTGGGAGTAATATCGTACTAGTATGAGTAGAAAAGGAAACATCAATTTTACTCCTAGCTTCTGACACGTTCGGGAGTAATATCGTACTAGTATGAGTAGAAAAGGAAAGATCAAATTTACTCCTAGATTCTAACACGTTTGGGAGTAATATCGTACTAGTATGAGTAGAAAAGGAAACATCAATTTTACTCCAAGCTTCTGACACGGTCGGGAGTAATATCGTACTAGTATGAGTAGAAAAGGAAACATCAATTTTACTCCTAGATTCTGACACGTTTGGGAGTAATATCGTACTAGTATGAGTAGAAAAGGAAACATCAATTTTACTCCTAGATTCTGACACGTTTGGGAGTAATATCGTACTAGTATGAGAAGAAACGGAAACATCAATTTTACTCCTAGATTCTGACACGTTTAGGAATAATATCGTACTAGTATGAGTAGAAAAGGAAACATCAATTTTACTCATAGATTCTGACACGTTTGGGAGTAATATCGTACTAGTATGAGTAGAAAAGGAAACATCAATTTTACTCCTAGATTCTGACACGTCTGGGAGCAATATCGTACTAGTATGAGTAGAAAAGGAAACATCAATTTTTCTCCTAGATTCTGACACGTTTGGGAGCAATATCGTAGTAGTATGAGTAGAAAAGGAACCATCAATTTTAGTCCTAGATTCTGACACGTTTGGGAGCAATATCGTACTGGTATAAGTAGAAAAGGAAACAACAATTTTACTCCTAGATTCTAACACGTTTGGGAGCAATATCGTACTAGTATGAGTCGAAAAGGAAACAACAATTTTACTCCTAGATTCTGACAATTTTGGGAGCAATATCGTACTAATATGAGTAGAAAAGGAAACATCAATTTTACTCCTAGCTTCTGACACGCTCGGGAATAATATCGTACTAGTATGAGTAGAAAAGGAAACATCAATTTTACTCCTAGATTCTGACACGTTTGGGAGTAATATCGTACTAGTATGAGTAGAAAAGGAAACATCAATTTTGCTCCTTGATTCTGACACGTTTGGGAGTAATATCGTACTAATATGAGTAGAAAAGAAAACATCAATTTTACTCCTAGGTTCTGGCACGTTTGGGAGTAATATCGTACTAGTATGAGTGGAAACGGAAACATCAATTTTACTCCTAGATTCTGACACGGTCGGGAGTAATATCGTACTAGTATGAGTAGAAAAGGAAACATCAATTTTACTCCTAGATTTTGACACGTTTGGGAGTAATATCGTACTAGTATGAGTAGAAAAGGAAACATCAATTTTACTCCTATATTCTGACACGTTTGGGAGCAATATCGTACTAGTATGAGTAGAAAAGGAAACATCAATTTTTCTCCTAGATTCTGACACGTTCGGGAGCAATATCGTAGTAGCATGAGTAGAAAAGGAAACATCAATTTTAATCCTAGATTCTGACACGTTTGGGAGTAATATCGTACTAGTATAAGTAGAAAAGGAAACAACAATTTTACTCCTAGATTCTAACACGTTCGGGAGTAATATCATACTAGTATGAGTAGAAAAAGAAACAACAATTGTACTCCTAGATTCTGACACCTTTGGGAGCAATATCGTACTAATATGAGTAGAAAAGGAGACATCACTTTTACTCCTAGATTCTGACACGTTTGGGAGTAATATCATACTAGTATGAGTAGAAAAGGAAACATCAATTTTACTCCTAGATTCTGACACGTTTGGGAGTAATATCGTACTAGTATGAGTAGAAACGGAAACATCAATTTTACTCCTAGATTCTGACACGTTCGGGAGCAATATCGCACTAATATGAGTAGAAAAGGAAACATCAATTTTACTCCTAGATTCTGACACGTTTGGGAGTAATATCATACTAGTATGAGTAGAAACGGAAACATCAATTTTACTCCTAGATTCTGACACGTTCGGGAGCAATATCGTACTAATATGAGTAGAAAAGGAAACAACAATTTTACTCCTAGATTCTGACACGTTTGGGAATAATATCGTACTAGCATGAGTAGAAAAGGAAACATAAATTTTACTCCTAGATTCTGATACGTTTGGGAGTAATATCGTACTAGTATCAGTAGAAAAGGAAACATCAATTTTACCGGTAGATTATGAAACGTTTGGGAGTAATATCGTACTAGTATGAGTAGAAAAGGAAACATGAATTTTACTCCTAGATTCTGACACCTTTGGTAGCAATATCGTACTAATACGAGTAGAAAAGGAGACATCACTTTTACTCCTAGATTCTGACACGTTTGGGAGTAATATCATACTAGTATGAGTAGAAAAGGAAACATCAATTTTACTCCTAGATTCTGACACGTTTGGGAGTAATATCGTACTAGTATGAGTAGAAACGGAAACATCAATTTTACTCCTAGATTCTGGCACGTTCGGGAGCAATATCGTACTAATATGAGTAGAAAAGGAAACATCACTTTTACTCCTAGATTCTGACACGTTTGGGAGTAATATCATACTAGTATGAGTAGAAAAGGAAACATCAATTTTACTCCTAGATTCTGACACCTTTGGGAGCAATATCGTACTAATATGAGTAGAAAAGGAAACATCACTTTTACTCCTAGATTCTGACATGTTTGGGAGTAATATCATACTAGTATGAGTAGAAAAGGAAACATCAATTTTACTCCTAGATTCTGACACGTTTGTTAGTAATATCGTACTAGTATGAGTAGAAACGGAAACATCACTTTTACTCCTAGATTCTGACACGTTCGGGAGCAATATCGTACTAATATGAGTAGAAAAGGAAACATCACTTTTACTCCTAGATTCTGACACGTTTGGGAGTAATATCATACTAGTATGAGTAGAAAAGGAAACATTAATTTTACTCCTAGATTCTGACACCTTTGGGAGCAATATCGTACTAATATGAGTAGAAAAGGAAACATCACTTTTACTCCTAGATTGTGACATGTTTGGGAGTAATATCATACTAGTATGAGTAGAAAAGGAAACATCAATTTTACTCCTAGATTCTGATACGTTTGGGAGTAATATCGTACTAGTATAAGTAGAAACGGAAACATCACTTTTACTCCTAGATTCTGACACGTTCGGGAGCAATATCGTACTAATATGAGTAGAAAAGGAAACATCACTTTTACTCCTAGATTCTGACACGTTTGGGAGTAATATCATACTAGTATGAGTAGAAAAGGAAACATCAATTTTACTCCTAGATTCTGACACGTTTGGGAGTAATATCTTACTAGTATGAGTAGAAAAGGAAACATCAATTTTACTCCTAGATTCTGACACGTTTGGGAGTAATATCGTACTAGTATGAGTAGAAAAGGAAACATCAATTTTACTCCTAGCTTCTGACACGTTCGGGAGTAATATCGTACTAGTATGAGTAGAAAAGGAAACATCAAATTTACTCCTAGATTCTAACACGTTTGGGAGTAATATCGTACTAGTATGAGTAGAAAAGGAAACATCAATTTTACTCCAAGCTTCTGACACGTTCGGGAGTAATATCGTACTAGTATGAGTAGAAAAGGAAACATCAATTTTACTCCTAGATTCTGATACGTTTGGGAGTAATATCGTACTAGTATGAGTAGAAAAGGAAACATCAATTTTACTCCTAGATTCTGACACGTTTGGGAGTAATATCGTACTAGTATGAGTAGAAACGGAAACATCAATTTTACTCCTAGATTCTGACACGTTTGGGAATAATATCGTAATAGTATGAGTAGAAAAGGAAACATCAATTTTACTCATAGATTCTGACACGTTTGGGAGTAATATCGTACTAGTGTGAGTAGAAAAGGAAACATCAATTTTACTCCTAGATTCTGACACGTTTGGGAGCAATATCGTACTAGTATGAGTAGAAAAGGAAACATCAATTTTTCTCCTAGATTCGGACACGTTTGGGAGCAATATCGTAGTAGTATGAGTAGAAAAGGAAACATCAATTTTAGTCCTAGATTCTGACACGTTTGGGAGTAATATCGTACTAGTATAAGTAGAAAAGGAAACAACAATTTTACTCCTAGATTCTAACACGTTTGGGAGCAATATCGTACTAGTATGAGTCGAAAAGGAAACAACAATTTTACTCCTAGATTCTGACAATTTTGGGAGTAATATCGTACTAATATGAGTAGAAAAGGAAACATCAATTTTACTCCTAGCTTCTGACACGCTCTGGAATAATATCGTACTAGTATGAGTAGAAAAGGAAACATCAATTTTACTCCTAGATTCTGACACGTTTGGGAGTAATATCGTACTAGTATGAGTAGAAAAGGAAACATCAATTTTGCTCCTAGATTCTGACACGTTTGGGAGTAATATCGTACTAGTATGAGTAGAAAAGGAAACATCAATTTTACTCCTAGGTTCTGGCACGTTTGGGAGTAATATCGTACTAGTATGAGTGGAAACGGAAACATCAATTTTACTCCTAGATTCTGACACGGTCGGGAGTAATATCGTACTAGTATGAGTAGAAAAGGAAACATCAATTTTACTCCTAGATTTTGACACGTTTGGGAGTAATATCGTACTAGTATGAGTAGAAAAGGAAACATCAATTTTACTCCTATATTCTGACACGTTTGGGAGCAATATCGTACTAGTATGAGTGGAAAAGGAAACATCAATTTTTCTCCTAGATTCTGACACGTTCGGGAGCAATATCGTAGTAGTATGAGTAGAAAAGGAAACATCAATTTTAATCCTAGATTCTGACACGTTTGGGAGTAATATCGTACTAGTATAAGTAGAAAAGGAAACAACAATTTTACTCCTAGATTCTAACACGTTCGGGAGTAATATCATACTAGTATGAGTAGAAAAAGAAACAACAATTGTACTCCTAGATTCTGACACCTTTGGGAGCAATATCGTACCAATATTAGTAGAAAAGGAGACATCACTTTTACTCCTAGATTCTGACACGTTTGGGAGTAATATCATACTAGTATGAGTAGAAAAGGAAACATCAATTTTACTCCTAGATTCTGATACGTTTGGGAGTAATATCATACTAGCATGAGTGGAAAAGGAAACATAAATTTTACTCCTAGATTCTGATCCGTTTGGGAGTAATATAATAATAGTTTGAGTAGAAAAGGAAATATCAATTGTACTCCTAGATTCTGATACGTTTGGGAGTAATATCATAATAGTATGAGTAGAAAATGAAACATCAATTTTACTCCTAGATTCTGAGACTTTTGGGAGCAATATCGTACTAATATGAGTAGAGAAGGAAACATCAATTTTACTCCTAGATTCTAACACGTTTGGGAGCAATATCGTACTTGTATGAGTAGAAAAGGAAACAACAATTTTACTCCTAGATTCTGACACCTTTGGGAGCAATATCGTACTAGTATGATTAGAAACGGAAACATCAATTTTACTCCTAGATCCTGACACGTTTGGGAATAATATCGTACTGGTATGAGTAGAAAAGGAAACATCAATTTTACTCATAGATTCTGACACGTTTGGGAGTAATATCGTACTAGTATGAGTAGAGAAGGAAATATCAATTTTACTCCTAGATTCTGACACGTTTGGGAGTAATATCGTACTAGTATGAGTAGAAAAGGAAACATCAATTTTACTCCTAGATTCTGACACGTTTGGGAGCAATATCGTACTAGTATGAGTAGAAAAGGAAACATCAATTTTTCTCCTAGATTCTGACAAGTTTGGGAATAATATCGTAGTAGTATGAGTAGAAAAGGAAACATCAATTTTTGTCCTAGATTCTGACACGTTTGGGAGTAATATCGTAATAGTATAAGTACAAAAGGAAACAACAATTTTACTCCTAGATTCTAACACCTTTGGGAGCAATATCGTACTAGTATGAGTCGAAAAGGAAACAACAATTTTACTCCTAGATTCTGACACCTTTGGGAGCAATATCGTACTAATATGAGTAGAAAAGGAAACATCAATTTTACTCCTAGCTTCTGACACGTTCGGGAGTAATATCGTACTAGTATGAGTAGAGAAGGAAACATCAATTTTACTCCTAGCTTCTGACACGTTTGGGAGTAATATCGTACTAGTATGAGTAGAAAAGGAAACATCAATTTTACTCCTAGATTCTGACACGTTTGGGAGTAATATCGTACTAGTATGAGTAGAAAAGGAAACATCAATTTTACTCCTAGATTCCGGCACGTTTGGGAGTAATATCGTACTAGTATTAGTGGAAACGGAAACATCAATTTTACTCCTAGATTCTGACATGTTCGGGAGTAATATCGTACTAGTATGAGTAGAAAAGGAAACAACAATTGTACTCCTAGATTCTGACACCTTTGGGAGCAATATCGTACTAATATGAGTAGAAAAGGAGACATCACTTTTACTCCTAGATTCTGACGAGTTTGGGAGTGATATCATACTAGTATGAGTAGAAAAGGAAACATCAATTTTACTCCTAGATTCTGACACGTTTGGGAGTAATATCGTACTAGTATGAGTGGAAAAGGAAACATAAATTTTACTCCTAGATTCTGATACGTTTGGGAGTAATATCATAATAGTTTGAGTAGAAAAGGAAATATCAATTGTACTCCAAGATTCTGATACGTTTGGGAGTAATATCATAATAGTATGAGTAGAATAGGAAACATCAATTTTACTCCTAGATTCTGACAAGTTTGGTAGCAATATCGTACTAATATGAGTAGAAAAGGAAACATCACTTTTACTCCTAGATTCTGACACGTTTGGGAGTAATATCATACTAGTATGAGTAGAAAAGGAAACATCAATTTTACTCCTAGATTCTGGCACGTTCGGGAGCAATATCGTACTAATATGAGTAGAAAAGGAAACATCACTTTTACTCCTAGATTCTGACACGTTTGGGAGTAATATCATACTAGTATGAGTAGAAAAGGAAACATCAATTTTACTCCTAGATTCTGACACCTTTGGGAGCAATATCGTACTAATATGAGTAGAAAAGGAAACATCACTTTTACTCCTAGATTCTGACATGTTTGGGAGTAATATCCTACTAGTATGAGTAGAAAAGGAAACATCAATTTTACTCCTAGATTCTGACACGTTTGTTAGTAATATCGTACTAGTATGAGTAGAAACGGAAACATCACTTTTACTCCTAGATTCTGACACGTTCGGGAGCAATATCGTACTAATATGAGTAGAAAAGGAAACATCACTTTTACTCCTAGATTCTGACACGTTTGGGAGTAATATCATACTAGTATGAGTAGAAAAGGAAACATTAATTTTACTCCTAGATTCTGACACCTTTGGGAGCAATATCGTACTAATATGAGTAGAAAAGGAAACATCACTTTTACTCCTAGATTCTGACATGTTTGGGAGTAATATCATACTAGTATGAGTAGAAAAGGAAACATCAATTTTACTCCTAGATTCTGACACGTTTGTTAGTAATATCGTACTAGTATGAGTAGAAACGGAAACATCACTTTTACTCCTAGATTCTGACACGTTCGGGAGCAATATCGTACTAATATGAGTAGAAAAGGAAACATCACTTTTACTCCTAGATTCTGACACGTTTGGGAGTAATATCATACTAGTATGAGTAGAAAAGGAAACATTAATTTTACTCCTAGATTCTGACACCTTTGGGAGCAATATCGTACTAATATGAGTAGAAAAGGAAACATCACTTTTACTCCTAGATTGTGACATGTTTGGGAGTAATATCATACTAGTATGAGTAGAAAAGGAAACATCAATTTTACTCCTAGATTCTGATACGTTTGGGAGTAATATCGTACTAGTATAAGTAGAAACGGAAACATCACTTTTACTCCTAGATTCTGACACGTTCGGGAGCAATATCGTACTAATATGAGTAGAAAAGGAAACATCACTTTTACTCCTAGATTCTGACACGTTTGGGAGTAATATCATACTAGTATGAGTAGAAAAGGAAACATCAATTTTACTCCTAGATTCTGACACGTTTGGGAGTAATATCTTACTAGTATGAGTAGAAAAGGAAACATCAATTTTACTCCTAGATTCTGACACGTTTGGGAGTAATATCGTACTAGTATGAGTAGAAAAGGAAACATCAATTTTACTCCTAGCTTCTGACACGTTCGGGAGTAATATCGTACTAGTATGAGTAGAAAAGGAAACATCAAATTTACTCCTAGATTCTAACACGTTTGGGAGTAATATCGTACTAGTATGAGTAGAAAAGGAAACATCAATTTTACTCCAAGCTTCTGACACGTTCGGGAGTAATATCGTACTAGTATGAGTAGAAAAGGAAACATCAATTTTACTCCTAGATTCTGATACGTTTGGGAGTAATATCGTACTAGTATGAGTAGAAAAGGAAACATCAATTTTACTCCTAGATTCTGACACGTTTGGGAGTAATATCGTACTAGTATGAGTAGAAACGGAAACATCAATTTTACTCCTAGATTCTGACACGTTTGGGAATAATATCGTAATAGTATGAGTAGAAAAGGAAACATCAATTTTACTCATAGATTCTGACACGTTTGGGAGTAATATCGTACTAGTGTGAGTAGAAAAGGAAACATCAATTTTACTCCTAGATTCTGACACGTTTGGGAGCAATATCGTACTAGTATGAGTAGAAAAGGAAACATCAATTTTTCTCCTAGATTCGGACACGTTTGGGAGCAATATCGTAGTAGTATGAGTAGAAAAGGAAACATCAATTTTAGTCCTAGATTCTGACACGTTTGGGAGTAATATCGTACTAGTATAAGTAGAAAAGGAAACAACAATTTTACTCCTAGATTCTAACACGTTTGGGAGCAATATCGTACTAGTATGAGTCGAAAAGGAAACAACAATTTTACTCCTAGATTCTGACAATTTTGGGAGTAATATCGTACTAATATGAGTAGAAAAGGAAACATCAATTTTACTCCTAGCTTCTGACACGCTCTGGAATAATATCGTACTAGTATGAGTAGAAAAGGAAACATCAATTTTACTCCTAGGTTCTGGCACGTTTGGGAGTAATATCGTACTAGTATGAGTGGAAACGGAAACATCAATTTTACTCCTAGATTCTGACACGGTCGGGAGTAATATCGTACTAGTATGAGTAGAAAAGGAAACATCAATTTTACTCCTAGATTTTGACACGTTTGGGAGTAATATCGTACTAGTATGAGTAGAAAAGGAAACATCAATTTTACTCCTATATTCTGACACGTTTGGGAGCAATATCGTACTAGTATGAGTGGAAAAGGAAACATCAATTTTTCTCCTAGATTCTGACACGTTCGGGAGCAATATCGTAGTAGTATGAGTAGAAAAGGAAACATCAATTTTAATCCTAGATTCTGACACGTTTGGGAGTAATATCGTACTAGTATAAGTAGAAAAGGAAACAACAATTTTACTCCTAGATTCTAACACGTTCGGGAGTAATATCATACTAGTATGAGTAGAAAAAGAAACAACAATTGTACTCCTAGATTCTGACACCTTTGGGAGCAATATCGTACCAATATTAGTAGAAAAGGAGACATCACTTTTACTCCTAGATTCTGACACGTTTGGGAGTAATATCATACTAGTATGAGTAGAAAAGGAAACATCAATTTTACTCCTAGATTCTGATACGTTTGGGAGTAATATCATACTAGCATGAGTGGAAAAGGAAACATAAATTTTACTCCTAGATTCTGATCCGTTTGGGAGTAATATAATAATAGTTTGAGTAGAAAAGGAAATATCAATTGTACTCCTAGATTCTGATACGTTTGGGAGTAATATCATAATAGTATGAGTAGAAAATGAAACATCAATTTTACTCCTAGATTCTGAGACTTTTGGGAGCAATATCGTACTAATATGAGTAGAGAAGGAAACATCAATTTTACTCCTAGATTCTAACACGTTTGGGAGCAATATCGTACTTGTATGAGTAGAAAAGGAAACAACAATTTTACTCCTAGATTCTGACACCTTTGGGAGCAATATCGTACTAGTATGATTAGAAACGGAAACATCAATTTTACTCCTAGATCCTGACACGTTTGGGAATAATATCGTACTGGTATGAGTAGAAAAGGAAACATCAATTTTACTCATAGATTCTGACACGTTTGGGAGTAATATCGTACTAGTATGAGTAGAGAAGGAAATATCAATTTTACTCCTAGATTCTGACACGTTTGGGAGTAATATCGTACTAGTATGAGTAGAAAAGGAAACATCAATTTTACTCCTAGATTCTGACACGTTTGGGAGCAATATCGTACTAGTATGAGTAGAAAAGGAAACATCAATTTTTCTCCTAGATTCTGACAAGTTTGGGAATAATATCGTAGTAGTATGAGTAGAAAAGGAAACATCAATTTTTGTCCTAGATTCTGACACGTTTGGGAGTAATATCGTAATAGTATAAGTACAAAAGGAAACAACAATTTTACTCCTAGATTCTAACACCTTTGGGAGCAATATCGTACTAGTATGAGTCGAAAAGGAAACAACAATTTTACTCCTAGATTCTGACACCTTTGGGAGCAATATCGTACTAATATGAGTAGAAAAGGAAACATCAATTTTACTCCTAGCTTCTGACACGTTCGGGAGTAATATCGTACTAGTATGAGTAGAGAAGGAAACATCAATTTTACTCCTAGCTTCTGACACGTTTGGGAGTAATATCGTACTAGTATGAGTAGAAAAGGAAACATCAATTTTACTCCTAGATTCTGACACGTTTGGGAGTAATATCGTACTAGTATGAGTAGAAAAGGAAACATCAATTTTACTCCTAGATTCCGGCACGTTTGGGAGTAATATCGTACTAGTATTAGTGGAAACGGAAACATCAATTTTACTCCTAGATTCTGACATGTTCGGGAGTAATATCGTACTAGTATGAGTAGAAAAGGAAACAACAATTGTACTCCTAGATTCTGACACCTTTGGGAGCAATATCGTACTAATATGAGTAGAAAAGGAGACATCACTTTTACTCCTAGATTCTGACGCGTTTGGGAGTGATATCATACTAGTATGAGTAGAAAAGGAAACATCAATTTTACTCCTAGATTCTGACACGTTCGGGAGCAATATCGTACTAATATGAGTAGAAAAGGAAACAACAATTTTACTCCTAGATTCTGACACGTTTGGGAATAATATCGTACTAGCATGAGTAGAAAAGGAAACATCAATTTTACTCCTAGATTCTGACACGTTTGGGAGTAATATCGTACTAGTATGAGTAGAAAAGGAAACATCAATTTTACCGGTAGATTATGAAACGTTTGGGAGTAATATCGTACTAGTATGAGTAGAAACGGAAACATCAATTTTACTCCTAGATTTTGACACGTTCGGGAGCAATATCGCACTAATATGAGTAGAAAAGGAAACATCACTTTTACTCCTAGATTCTGACGAGTTTGGGAGTGATATCATACTAGTATGAGTAGAAAAGGAAACATCAATTTTACTCCTAGATTCTGACACGTTTGGGAGTAATATCGTACTAGTATGAGTGGAAAAGGAAACATAAATTTTACTCCTAGATTCTGATACGTTTGGGAGTAATATCATAATAGTTTGAGTAGAAAAGGAAATATCAATTGTACTCCAAGATTCTGATACGTTTGGGAGTAATATCATAATAGTATGAGTAGAATAGGAAACATCAATTTTACTCCTAGATTCTGACAAGTTTGGTAGCAATATCGTACTAATATGAGTAGAAAAGGAAACATCACTTTTACTCCTAGATTCTGACACGTTTGGGAGTAATATCATACTAGTATGAGTAGAAAAGGAAACATCAATTTTACTCCTAGATTCTGACACGTTTGGGAGTAATATCGTACTAGTATGAGTAGAAACGGAAACATCAATTTTACTCCTAGATTTTGACACGTTCGGGAGCAATATCGCACTAATATGAGTAGAAAAGGAAACATCAATTTTACTCCTAGATTCTGACACGTTTGGGAGTAATATCATACTAGTATGAGTAGAAACGGAAACATCAATTTTACTCCTAGATTCTGACACGTTCGGGAGCAATATCGTACTAATATGAGTAGAAAAGGAAACAACAATTTTACTCCTAGATTCTGACACGTTTGGGAATAATATCGTACTAGCATGAGTAGAAAAGGAAACATCAATTTTACTCCTAGATTCTGACACGTTTGGGAGTAATATCGTACTAGTATGAGTAGAAAAGGAAACATCAATTTTACCGGTAGATTATGAAACGTTTGGGAGTAATATCGTACTAGTATGAGTAGAAACGGAAACATCAATTTTACTCCTAGATTTTGACACGTTCGGGAGCAATATCGTACTAATATGAGTAGAGAAGGAAACATCAATTTTACTCCTAGATTCTAACACGTTTGGGAGCAATATCGTACTTGTATGAGTAGAAAAGGAAACAACAATTTTACTCCTAGATTCTGACACCTTTGGGAGCAATATCGTACTAGTATGATTAGAAACGGAAACATCAATTTTACTCCTAGATCCTGACACGTTTGGGAATAATATCGTACTGGTATGAGTAGAAAAGGAAACATCAATTTTACTCATAGATTCTGACACGTTTGGGAGTAATATCGTACTAGTATGAGTAGAGAAGGAAATATCAATTTTACTCCTAGATTCTGACACGTTTGGGAGTAATATCGTACTAGTATGAGTAGAAAAGGAAACATCAATTTTACTCCTAGATTCTGACACGTTTGGGAGCAATATCGTACTAGTATGAGTAGAAAAGGAAACATCAATTTTTCTCCTAGATTCTGACAAGTTTGGGAATAATATCGTAGTAGTATGAGTAGAAAAGGAAACATCAATTTTTGTCCTAGATTCTGACACGTTTGGGAGTAATATCGTAATAGTATAAGTACAAAAGGAAACAACAATTTTACTCCTAGATTCTAACACCTTTGGGAGCAATATCGTACTAGTATGAGTCGAAAAGGAAACAACAATTTTACTCCTAGATTCTGACACCTTTGGGAGCAATATCGTACTAATATGAGTAGAAAAGGAAACATCAATTTTACTCCTAGCTTCTGACACGTTCGGGAGTAATATCGTACTAGTATGAGTAGAGAAGGAAACATCAATTTTACTCCTAGCTTCTGACACGTTTGGGAGTAATATCGTACTAGTATGAGTAGAAAAGGAAACATCAATTTTACTCCTAGATTCTGACACGTTTGGGAGTAATATCGTACTAGTATGAGTAGAAAAGGAAACATCAATTTTACTCCTAGATTCCGGCACGTTTGGGAGTAATATCGTACTAGTATTAGTGGAAACGGAAACATCAATTTTACTCCTAGATTCTGACATGTTCGGGAGTAATATCGTACTAGTATGAGTAGAAAAGGAAACAACAATTGTACTCCTAGATTCTGACACCTTTGGGAGCAATATCGTACTAATATGAGTAGAAAAGGAGACATCACTTTTACTCCTAGATTCTGACGAGTTTGGGAGTGATATCATACTAGTATGAGTAGAAAAGGAAACATCAATTTTACTCCTAGATTCTGACACGTTTGGGAGTAATATCGTACTAGTATGAGTGGAAAAGGAAACATAAATTTTACTCCTAGATTCTGATACGTTTGGGAGTAATATCATAATAGTTTGAGTAGAAAAGGAAATATCAATTGTACTCCAAGATTCTGATACGTTTGGGAGTAATATCATAATAGTATGAGTAGAATAGGAAACATCAATTTTACTCCTAGATTCTGACAAGTTTGGTAGCAATATCGTACTAATATGAGTAGAAAAGGAAACATCACTTTTACTCCTAGATTCTGACACGTTTGGGAGTAATATCATACTAGTATGAGTAGAAAAGGAAACATCAATTTTACTCCTAGATTCTGGCACGTTCGGGAGCAATATCGTACTAATATGAGTAGAAAAGGAAACATCACTTTTACTCCTAGATTCTGACACGTTTGGGAGTAATATCATACTAGTATGAGTAGAAAAGGAAACATCAATTTTACTCCTAGATTCTGACACCTTTGGGAGCAATATCGTACTAATATGAGTAGAAAAGGAAACATCACTTTTACTCCTAGATTCTGACATGTTTGGGAGTAATATCCTACTAGTATGAGTAGAAAAGGAAACATCAATTTTACTCCTAGATTCTGACACGTTTGTTAGTAATATCGTACTAGTATGAGTAGAAACGGAAACATCACTTTTACTCCTAGATTCTGACACGTTCGGGAGCAATATCGTACTAATATGAGTAGAAAAGGAAACATCACTTTTACTCCTAGATTCTGACACGTTTGGGAGTAATATCATACTAGTATGAGTAGAAAAGGAAACATTAATTTTACTCCTAGATTCTGACACCTTTGGGAGCAATATCGTACTAATATGAGTAGAAAAGGAAACATCACTTTTACTCCTAGATTCTGACATGTTTGGGAGTAATATCATACTAGTATGAGTAGAAAAGGAAACATCAATTTTACTCCTAGATTCTGACACGTTTGTTAGTAATATCGTACTAGTATGAGTAGAAACGGAAACATCACTTTTACTCCTAGATTCTGACACGTTCGGGAGCAATATCGTACTAATATGAGTAGAAAAGGAAACATCACTTTTACTCCTAGATTCTGACACGTTTGGGAGTAATATCATACTAGTATGAGTAGAAAAGGAAACATTAATTTTACTCCTAGATTCTGACACCTTTGGGAGCAATATCGTACTAATATGAGTAGAAAAGGAAACATCACTTTTACTCCTAGATTGTGACATGTTTGGGAGTAATATCATACTAGTATGAGTAGAAAAGGAAACATCAATTTTACTCCTAGATTCTGATACGTTTGGGAGTAATATCGTACTAGTATAAGTAGAAACGGAAACATCACTTTTACTCCTAGATTCTGACACGTTCGGGAGCAATATCGTACTAATATGAGTAGAAAAGGAAACATCACTTTTACTCCTAGATTCTGACACGTTTGGGAGTAATATCATACTAGTATGAGTAGAAAAGGAAACATCAATTTTACTCCTAGATTCTGACACGTTTGGGAGTAATATCTTACTAGTATGAGTAGAAAAGGAAACATCAATTTTACTCCTAGATTCTGACACGTTTGGGAGTAATATCGTACTAGTATGAGTAGAAAAGGAAACATCAATTTTACTCCTAGCTTCTGACACGTTCGGGAGTAATATCGTACTAGTATGAGTAGAAAAGGAAACATCAAATTTACTCCTAGATTCTAACACGTTTGGGAGTAATATCGTACTAGTATGAGTAGAAAAGGAAACATCAATTTTACTCCAAGCTTCTGACACGTTCGGGAGTAATATCGTACTAGTATGAGTAGAAAAGGAAACATCAATTTTACTCCTAGATTCTGATACGTTTGGGAGTAATATCGTACTAGTATGAGTAGAAAAGGAAACATCAATTTTACTCCTAGATTCTGACACGTTTGGGAGTAATATCGTACTAGTATGAGTAGAAACGGAAACATCAATTTTACTCCTAGATTCTGACACGTTTGGGAATAATATCGTAATAGTATGAGTAGAAAAGGAAACATCAATTTTACTCATAGATTCTGACACGTTTGGGAGTAATATCGTACTAGTGTGAGTAGAAAAGGAAACATCAATTTTACTCCTAGATTCTGACACGTTTGGGAGCAATATCGTACTAGTATGAGTAGAAAAGGAAACATCAATTTTTCTCCTAGATTCGGACACGTTTGGGAGCAATATCGTAGTAGTATGAGTAGAAAAGGAAACATCAATTTTAGTCCTAGATTCTGACACGTTTGGGAGTAATATCGTACTAGTATAAGTAGAAAAGGAAACAACAATTTTACTCCTAGATTCTAACACGTTTGGGAGCAATATCGTACTAGTATGAGTCGAAAAGGAAACAACAATTTTACTCCTAGATTCTGACAATTTTGGGAGTAATATCGTACTAATATGAGTAGAAAAGGAAACATCAATTTTACTCCTAGCTTCTGACACGCTCTGGAATAATATCGTACTAGTATGAGTAGAAAAGGAAACATCAATTTTACTCCTAGATTCTGACACGTTTGGGAGTAATATCGTACTAGTATGAGTAGAAAAGGAAACATCAATTTTGCTCCTAGATTCTGACACGTTTGGGAGTAATATCGTACTAGTATGAGTAGAAAAGGAAACATCAATTTTACTCCTAGGTTCTGGCACGTTTGGGAGTAATATCGTACTAGTATGAGTGGAAACGGAAACATCAATTTTACTCCTAGATTCTGACACGGTCGGGAGTAATATCGTACTAGTATGAGTAGAAAAGGAAACATCAATTTTACTCCTAGATTTTGACACGTTTGGGAGTAATATCGTACTAGTATGAGTAGAAAAGGAAACATCAATTTTACTCCTATATTCTGACACGTTTGGGAGCAATATCGTACTAGTATGAGTTGAAAAGGAAACATCAATTTTTCTCCTAGATTCTGACACGTTCGGGAGCAATATCGTAGTAGTATGAGTAGAAAAGGAAACATCAATTTTAATCCTAGATTCTGACACGTTTGGGAGTAATATCGTACTAGTATAAGTAGAAAAGGAAACAACAATTTTACTCCTAGATTCTAACACGTTCGGGAGTAATATCATACTAGTATGAGTAGAAAAAGAAACAACAATTGTACTCCTAGATTCTGACACCTTTGGGAGCAATATCGTACCAATATTAGTAGAAAAGGAGACATCACTTTTACTCCTAGATTCTGACACGTTTGGGAGTAATATCATACTAGTATGAGTAGAAAAGGAAACATCAATTTTACTCCTAGATTCTGATACGTTTGGGAGTAATATCATACTAGCATGAGTGGAAAAGGAAACATAAATTTTACTCCTAGATTCTGATCCGTTTGGGAGTAATATAATAATAGTTTGAGTAGAAAAGGAAATATCAATTGTACTCCTAGATTCTGATACGTTTGGGAGTAATATCATAATAGTATGAGTAGAAAATGAAACATCAATTTTACTCCTAGATTCTGAGACTTTTGGGAGCAATATCGTACTAATATGAGTAGAGAAGGAAACATCAATTTTACTCCTAGATTCTAACACGTTTGGGAGCAATATCGTACTTGTATGAGTAGAAAAGGAAACAACAATTTTACTCCTAGATTCTGACACCTTTGGGAGCAATATCGTACTAGTATGATTAGAAACGGAAACATCAATTTTACTCCTAGATCCTGACACGGTTGGGAATAATATCGTACTGGTATGAGTAGAAAAGGAAACATCAATTTTACTCATAGATTCTGACACGTTTGGGAGTAATATCGTACTAGTATGAGTAGAGAAGGAAATATCAATTTTACTCCTAGATTCTGACACGTTTGGGAGTAATATCGTACTAGTATGAGTAGAAAAGGAAACATCAATTTTACTCCTAGATTCTGACACGTTTGGGAGCAATATCGTACTAGTATGAGTAGAAAAGGAAACATCAATTTTTCTCCTAGATTCTGACAAGTTTGGGAATAATATCGTAGTAGTATGAGTAGAAAAGGAAACATCAATTTTTGTCCTAGATTCTGACACGTTTGGGAGTAATATCGTAATAGTATAAGTACAAAAGGAAACAACAATTTTACTCCTAGATTCTAACAGCTTTGGGAGCAATATCGTACTAGTATGAGTCGAAAAGGAAACAACAATTTTACTCCTAGATTCTGACACCTTTGGGAGCAATATCGTACTAATATGAGTAGAAAAGGAAACATCAATTTTACTCCTAGCTTCTGACACGTTCGGGAGTAATATCGTACTAGTATGAGTAGAGAAGGAAACATCAATTTTACTCCTAGCTTCTGACACGTTTGGGAGTAATATCGTACTAGTATGAGTAGAAAAGGAAACATCAATTTTACTCCTATATTCTGACACGTTTGGGAGCAATATCGTACTAGTATGAGTGGAAAAGGAAACATCAATTTTTCTCCTAGATTCTGACACGTTCGGGAGCAATATCGTACTAGTATGAGTAGAAAAGGAAACATCAATTTTAATCCTAGATTCTGACACGTTTGGGAGTAATATCGTACTAGTATAAGTAGATAAGGAAACAACAATTTTACTCCTAGATTCTGACACGTTTGGGAGTAATATCGTACTAGTATGAGTAGAAAAGGAAACATCAATTTTACTCCTAGATTCTGACACGTTTGGGAGTAATATCGTACTAGTATGAGTAGAAAAGGAAACATCAATTTTACCGGTAGATTATGAAACGTTTGGGAGTAATATCGTACTAGTATGAGTAGAAACGGAAACATCAATTTTACTCCTAGATTTTGACACGTTCGGGAGCAATATCGTACTAATATGAGTAGAGAAGGAAACATCAATTTTACTCCTAGATTCTAACACGTTTGGGAGCAATATCGTACTTGTATGAGTAGAAAAGGAAACAACAATTTTACTCCTAGATTCTGACACCTTTGGGAGCAATATCGTACTAGTATGATTAGAAACGGAAACATCAATTTTACTCCTAGATCCTGACACGTTTGGGAATAATATCGTACTGGTATGAGTAGAAAAGGAAACATCAATTTTACTCATAGATTCTGACACGTTTGGGAGTAATATCGTACTAGTATGAGTAGAGAAGGAAATATCAATTTTACTCCTAGATTCTGACACGTTTGGGAGTAATATCGTACTAGTATGAGTAGAAAAGGAAACATCAATTTTACTCCTAGATTCTGACACGTTTGGGAGCAATATCGTACTAGTATGAGTAGAAAAGGAAACATCAATTTTTCTCCTAGATTCTGACAAGTTTGGGAATAATATCGTAGTAGTATGAGTAGAAAAGGAAACATCAATTTTTGTCCTAGATTCTGACACGTTTGGGAGTAATATCGTAATAGTATAAGTACAAAAGGAAACAACAATTTTACTCCTAGATTCTAACACCTTTGGGAGCAATATCGTACTAGTATGAGTCGAAAAGGAAACAACAATTTTACTCCTAGATTCTGACACCTTTGGGAGCAATATCGTACTAATATGAGTAGAAAAGGAAACATCAATTTTACTCCTAGCTTCTGACACGTTCGGGAGTAATATCGTACTAGTATGAGTAGAGAAGGAAACATCAATTTTACTCCTAGCTTCTGACACGTTTGGGAGTAATATCGTACTAGTATGAGTAGAAAAGGAAACATCAATTTTACTCCTAGATTCTGACACGTTTGGGAGTAATATCGTACTAGTATGAGTAGAAAAGGAAACATCAATTTTACTCCTAGATTCCGGCACGTTTGGGAGTAATATCGTACTAGTATTAGTGGAAACGGAAACATCAATTTTACTCCTAGATTCTGACATGTTCGGGAGTAATATCGTACTAGTATGAGTAGAAAAGGAAACAACAATTGTACTCCTAGATTCTGACACCTTTGGGAGCAATATCGTACTAATATGAGTAGAAAAGGAGACATCACTTTTACTCCTAGATTCTGACGAGTTTGGGAGTGATATCATACTAGTATGAGTAGAAAAGGAAACATCAATTTTACTCCTAGATTCTGACACGTTTGGGAGTAATATCGTACTAGTATGAGTGGAAAAGGAAACATAAATTTTACTCCTAGATTCTGATACGTTTGGGAGTAATATCATAATAGTTTGAGTAGAAAAGGAAATATCAATTGTACTCCAAGATTCTGATACGTTTGGGAGTAATATCATAATAGTATGAGTAGAATAGGAAACATCAATTTTACTCCTAGATTCTGACAAGTTTGGTAGCAATATCGTACTAATATGAGTAGAAAAGGAAACATCACTTTTACTCCTAGATTCTGACACGTTTGGGAGTAATATCATACTAGTATGAGTAGAAAAGGAAACATCAATTTTACTCCTAGATTCTGGCACGTTCGGGAGCAATATCGTACTAATATGAGTAGAAAAGGAAACATCACTTTTACTCCTAGATTCTGACACGTTTGGGAGTAATATCATACTAGTATGAGTAGAAAAGGAAACATCAATTTTACTCCTAGATTCTGACACCTTTGGGAGCAATATCGTACTAATATGAGTAGAAAAGGAAACATCACTTTTACTCCTAGATTCTGACATGTTTGGGAGTAATATCCTACTAGTATGAGTAGAAAAGGAAACATCAATTTTACTCCTAGATTCTGACACGTTTGTTAGTAATATCGTACTAGTATGAGTAGAAACGGAAACATCACTTTTACTCCTAGATTCTGACACGTTCGGGAGCAATATCGTACTAATATGAGTAGAAAAGGAAACATCACTTTTACTCCTAGATTCTGACACGTTTGGGAGTAATATCATACTAGTATGAGTAGAAAAGGAAACATTAATTTTACTCCTAGATTCTGACACCTTTGGGAGCAATATCGTACTAATATGAGTAGAAAAGGAAACATCACTTTTACTCCTAGATTCTGACATGTTTGGGAGTAATATCATACTAGTATGAGTAGAAAAGGAAACATCAATTTTACTCCTAGATTCTGACACGTTTGTTAGTAATATCGTACTAGTATGAGTAGAAACGGAAACATCACTTTTACTCCTAGATTCTGACACGTTCGGGAGCAATATCGTACTAATATGAGTAGAAAAGGAAACATCACTTTTACTCCTAGATTCTGACACGTTTGGGAGTAATATCATACTAGTATGAGTAGAAAAGGAAACATTAATTTTACTCCTAGATTCTGACACCTTTGGGAGCAATATCGTACTAATATGAGTAGAAAAGGAAACATCACTTTTACTCCTAGATTGTGACATGTTTGGGAGTAATATCATACTAGTATGAGTAGAAAAGGAAACATCAATTTTACTCCTAGATTCTGATACGTTTGGGAGTAATATCGTACTAGTATAAGTAGAAACGGAAACATCACTTTTACTCCTAGATTCTGACACGTTCGGGAGCAATATCGTACTAATATGAGTAGAAAAGGAAACATCACTTTTACTCCTAGATTCTGACACGTTTGGGAGTAATATCATACTAGTATGAGTAGAAAAGGAAACATCAATTTTACTCCTAGATTCTGACACGTTTGGGAGTAATATCTTACTAGTATGAGTAGAAAAGGAAACATCAATTTTACTCCTAGATTCTGACACGTTTGGGAGTAATATCGTACTAGTATGAGTAGAAAAGGAAACATCAATTTTACTCCTAGCTTCTGACACGTTCGGGAGTAATATCGTACTAGTATGAGTAGAAAAGGAAACATCAAATTTACTCCTAGATTCTAACACGTTTGGGAGTAATATCGTACTAGTATGAGTAGAAAAGGAAACATCAATTTTACTCCAAGCTTCTGACACGTTCGGGAGTAATATCGTACTAGTATGAGTAGAAAAGGAAACATCAATTTTACTCCTAGATTCTGATACGTTTGGGAGTAATATCGTACTAGTATGAGTAGAAAAGGAAACATCAATTTTACTCCTAGATTCTGACACGTTTGGGAGTAATATCGTACTAGTATGAGTAGAAACGGAAACATCAATTTTACTCCTAGATTCTGACACGTTTGGGAATAATATCGTAATAGTATGAGTAGAAAAGGAAACATCAATTTTACTCATAGATTCTGACACGTTTGGGAGTAATATCGTACTAGTGTGAGTAGAAAAGGAAACATCAATTTTACTCCTAGATTCTGACACGTTTGGGAGCAATATCGTACTAGTATGAGTAGAAAAGGAAACATCAATTTTTCTCCTAGATTCGGACACGTTTGGGAGCAATATCGTAGTAGTATGAGTAGAAAAGGAAACATCAATTTTAGTCCTAGATTCTGACACGTTTGGGAGTAATATCGTACTAGTATAAGTAGAAAAGGAAACAACAATTTTACTCCTAGATTCTAACACGTTTGGGAGCAATATCGTACTAGTATGAGTCGAAAAGGAAACAACAATTTTACTCCTAGATTCTGACAATTTTGGGAGTAATATCGTACTAATATGAGTAGAAAAGGAAACATCAATTTTACTCCTAGCTTCTGACACGCTCTGGAATAATATCGTACTAGTATGAGTAGAAAAGGAAACATCAATTTTACTCCTAGATTCTGACACGTTTGGGAGTAATATCGTACTAGTATGAGTAGAAAAGGAAACATCAATTTTGCTCCTAGATTCTGACACGTTTGGGAGTAATATCGTACTAGTATGAGTAGAAAAGGAAACATCAATTTTACTCCTAGGTTCTGGCACGTTTGGGAGTAATATCGTACTAGTATGAGTGGAAACGGAAACATCAATTTTACTCCTAGATTCTGACACGGTCGGGAGTAATATCGTACTAGTATGAGTAGAAAAGGAAACATCAATTTTACTCCTAGATTTTGACACGTTTGGGAGTAATATCGTACTAGTATGAGTAGAAAAGGAAACATCAATTTTACTCCTATATTCTGACACGTTTGGGAGCAATATCGTACTAGTATGAGTGGAAAAGGAAACATCAATTTTTCTCCTAGATTCTGACACGTTCGGGAGCAATATCGTAGTAGTATGAGTAGAAAAGGAAACATCAATTTTAATCCTAGATTCTGACACGTTTGGGAGTAATATCGTACTAGTATAAGTAGAAAAGGAAACAACAATTTTACTCCTAGATTCTAACACGTTCGGGAGTAATATCATACTAGTATGAGTAGAAAAAGAAACAACAATTGTACTCCTAGATTCTGACACCTTTGGGAGCAATATCGTACCAATATTAGTAGAAAAGGAGACATCACTTTTACTCCTAGATTCTGACACGTTTGGGAGTAATATCATACTAGTATGAGTAGAAAAGGAAACATCAATTTTACTCCTAGATTCTGATACGTTTGGGAGTAATATCATACTAGCATGAGTGGAAAAGGAAACATAAATTTTACTCCTAGATTCTGATCCGTTTGGGAGTAATATAATAATAGTTTGAGTAGAAAAGGAAATATCAATTGTACTCCTAGATTCTGATACGTTTGGGAGTAATATCATAATAGTATGAGTAGAAAATGAAACATCAATTTTACTCCTAGATTCTGAGACTTTTGGGAGCAATATCGTACTAATATGAGTAGAGAAGGAAACATCAATTTTACTCCTAGATTCTAACACGTTTGGGAGCAATATCGTACTTGTATGAGTAGAAAAGGAAACAACAATTTTACTCCTAGATTCTGACACCTTTGGGAGCAATATCGTACTAGTATGATTAGAAACGGAAACATCAATTTTACTCCTAGATCCTGACACGTTTGGGAATAATATCGTACTGGTATGAGTAGAAAAGGAAACATCAATTTTACTCATAGATTCTGACACGTTTGGGAGTAATATCGTACTAGTATGAGTAGAGAAGGAAATATCAATTTTACTCCTAGATTCTGACACGTTTGGGAGTAATATCGTACTAGTATGAGTAGAAAAGGAAACATCAATTTTACTCCTAGATTCTGACACGTTTGGGAGCAATATCGTACTAGTATGAGTAGAAAAGGAAACATCAATTTTTCTCCTAGATTCTGACAAGTTTGGGAATAATATCGTAGTAGTATGAGTAGAAAAGGAAACATCAATTTTTGTCCTAGATTCTGACACGTTTGGGAGTAATATCGTAATAGTATAAGTACAAAAGGAAACAACAATTTTACTCCTAGATTCTAACAGCTTTGGGAGCAATATCGTACTAGTATGAGTCGAAAAGGAAACAACAATTTTACTCCTAGATTCTGACACCTTTGGGAGCAATATCGTACTAATATGAGTAGAAAAGGAAACATCAATTTTACTCCTAGCTTCTGACACGTTCGGGAGTAATATCGTACTAGTATGAGTAGAGAAGGAAACATCAATTTTACTCCTAGCTTCTGACACGTTTGGGAGTAATATCGTACTAGTATGAGTAGAAAAGGAAACATCAATTTTACTCCTATATTCTGACACGTTTGGGAGCAATATCGTACTAGTATGAGTGGAAAAGGAAACATCAATTTTTCTCCTAGATTCTGACACGTTCGGGAGCAATATCGTACTAGTATGAGTAGAAAAGGAAACATCAATTTTAATCCTAGATTCTGACACGTTTGGGAGTAATATCGTACTAGTATAAGTAGAAAAGGAAACAACAATTTTACTCCTAGATTCTAACACGTTCGGGAGTAATATCATACTAGTATGAGTAGAAAAAGAAACAACAATTGTACTCCTAGATTCTGACACCTTTGGGAGCAATATCGTACCAATATTAGTAGAAAAGGAGACATCACTTTTACTCCTAGATTCTGACACGTTTGGGAGTAATATCATACTAGTATGAGTAGAAAAGGAAACATCAATTTTACTCCTAGATTCTGATACGTTTGGGAGTAATATCATACTAGCATGAGTGGAAAAGGAAACATAAATTTTACTCCTAGATTCTGATCCGTTTGGGAGTAATATAATAATAGTTTGAGTAGAAAAGGAAATATCAATTGTACTCCTAGATTCTGATACGTTTGGGAGTAATATCATAATAGTATGAGTAGAAAATGAAACATCAATTTTACTCCTAGATTCTGAGACTTTTGGGAGCAATATCGTACTAATATGAGTAGAGAAGGAAACATCAATTTTACTCCTAGATTCTAACACGTTTGGGAGCAATATCGTACTTGTATGAGTAGAAAAGGAAACAACAATTTTACTCCTAGATTCTGACACCTTTGGGAGCAATATCGTACTAGTATGATTAGAAACGGAAACATCAATTTTACTCCTAGATCCTGACACGGTTGGGAATAATATCGTACTGGTATGAGTAGAAAAGGAAACATCAATTTTACTCATAGATTCTGACACGTTTGGGAGTAATATCGTACTAGTATGAGTAGAGAAGGAAATATCAATTTTACTCCTAGATTCTGACACGTTTGGGAGTAATATCGTACTAGTATGAGTAGAAAAGGAAACATCAATTTTACTCCTAGATTCTGACACGTTTGGGAGCAATATCGTACTAGTATGAGTAGAAAAGGAAACATCAATTTTTCTCCTAGATTCTGACAAGTTTGGGAATAATATCGTAGTAGTATGAGTAGAAAAGGAAACATCAATTTTTGTCCTAGATTCTGACACGTTTGGGAGTAATATCGTAATAGTATAAGTACAAAAGGAAACAACAATTTTACTCCTAGATTCTAACACCTTTGGGAGCAATATCGTACTAGTATGAGTCGAAAAGGAAACAACAATTTTACTCCTAGATTCTGACACCTTTGGGAGCAATATCGTACTAATATGAGTAGAAAAGGAAACATCAATTTTACTCCTAGCTTCTGACACGTTCGGGAGTAATATCGTACTAGTATGAGTAGAGAAGGAAACATCAATTTTACTCCTAGCTTCTGACACGTTTGGGAGTAATATCGTACTAGTATGAGTAGAAAAGGAAACATCAATTTTACTCCTAGATTCTGACACGTTTGGGAGTAATATCGTACTAGTATGAGTAGAAAAGGAAACATCAATTTTACTCCTAGATTCCGGCACGTTTGGGAGTAATATCGTACTAGTATTAGTGGAAACGGAAACATCAATTTTACTCCTAGATTCTGACATGTTCGGGAGTAATATCGTACTAGTATGAGTAGAAAAGGAAACAACAATTGTACTCCTAGATTCTGACACCTTTGGGAGCAATATCGTACTAATATGAGTAGAAAAGGAGACATCACTTTTACTCCTAGATTCTGACGAGTTTGGGAGTGATATCATACTAGTATGAGTAGAAAAGGAAACATCAATTTTACTCCTAGATTCTGACACGTTCGGGAGCAATATCGTACTAATATGAGTAGAAAAGGAAACAACAATTTTACTCCTAGATTCTGACACGTTTGGGAATAATATCGTACTAGCATGAGTAGAAAAGGAAACATCAATTTTACTCCTAGATTCTGACACGTTTGGGAGTAATATCGTACTAGTATGAGTAGAAAAGGAAACATCAATTTTACCGGTAGATTATGAAACGTTTGGGAGTAATATCGTACTAGTATGAGTAGAAACGGAAACATCAATTTTACTCCTAGATTTTGACACGTTCGGGAGCAATATCGCACTAATATGAGTAGAAAAGGAAACATCACTTTTACTCCTAGATTCTGACGAGTTTGGGAGTGATATCATACTAGTATGAGTAGAAAAGGAAACATCAATTTTACTCCTAGATTCTGACACGTTTGGGAGTAATATCGTACTAGTATGAGTGGAAAAGGAAACATAAATTTTACTCCTAGATTCTGATACGTTTGGGAGTAATATCATAATAGTTTGAGTAGAAAAGGAAATATCAATTGTACTCCAAGATTCTGATACGTTTGGGAGTAATATCATAATAGTATGAGTAGAATAGGAAACATCAATTTTACTCCTAGATTCTGACAAGTTTGGTAGCAATATCGTACTAATGTGAGTAGAAAAGGAAACATCACTTTTACTCCTAGATTCTGACACGTTTGGGAGTAATATCATACTAGTATGAGTAGAAAAGGAAACATCAATTTTACTCCTAGATTCTGACACGTTTGGGAGTAATATCGTACTAGTATGAGTAGAAACGGAAACATCAATTTTACTCCTAGATTTTGACACGTTCGGGAGCAATATCGCACTAATATGAGTAGAAAAGGAAACATCAATTTTACTCCTAGATTCTGACACGTTTGGGAGTAATATCATACTAGTATGAGTAGAAACGGAAACATCAATTTTACTCCTAGATTCTGACACGTTCGGGAGCAATATCGTACTAATATGAGTAGAAAAGGAAACAACAATTTTACTCCTAGATTCTGACACGTTTGGGAATAATATCGTACTAGCATGAGTAGAAAAGGAAACATCAATTTTACTCCTAGATTCTGACACGTTTGGGAGTAATATCGTACTAGTATGAGTAGAAAAGGAAACAGCAATTTTACCGGTAGATTATGAAACGTTTGGGAGTAATATCGTACTAGTATGAGTAGAAACGGAAACATCAATTTTACTCCTAGATTTTGACACGTTCGGGAGCAATATCGTACTAATATGAGTAGAGAAGGAAACATCAATTTTACTCCTAGATTCTAACACGTTTGGGAGCAATATCGTACTTGTATGAGTAGAAAAGGAAACAACAATTTTACTCCTAGATTCTGACACCTTTGGGAGCAATATCGTACTAGTATGATTAGAAACGGAAACATCAATTTTACTCCTAGATCCTGACACGTTTGGGAATAATATCGTACTGGTATGAGTAGAAAAGGAAACATCAATTTTACTCATAGATTCTGACACGTTTGGGAGTAATATCGTACTAGTATGAGTAGAGAAGGAAATATCAATTTTACTCCTAGATTCTGACACGTTTGGGAGTAATATCGTACTAGTATGAGTAGAAAAGGAAACATCAATTTTACTCCTAGATTCTGACACGTTTGGGAGCAATATCGTACTAGTATGAGTAGAAAAGGAAACATCAATTTTTCTCCTAGATTCTGACAAGTTTGGGAATAATATCGTAGTAGTATGAGTAGAAAAGGAAACATCAATTTTTGTCCTAGATTCTGACACGTTTGGGAGTAATATCGTAATAGTATAAGTACAAAAGGAAACAACAATTTTACTCCTAGATTCTAACACCTTTGGGAGCAATATCGTACTAGTATGAGTCGAAAAGGAAACAACAATTTTACTCCTAGATTCTGA
The DNA here is from genome assembly GCA_028554795.2 of Sinohyriopsis cumingii. NCBI lineage: Eukaryota > Metazoa > Mollusca > Bivalvia > Unionida > Unionidae > Sinohyriopsis > Sinohyriopsis cumingii. Next base: position 15,172,403 of record CM068837.1, on the reverse strand, counting down.
CACCTTTGGGAGCAATATCGTACTAATATGAGTAGAAAAGGAAACATCAATTTTACTCCTAGCTTCTGACACGTTCGGGAGTAATATCGTACTAGTATGAGTAGAGAAGGAAACATCAATTTTACTCCTAGCTTCTGACACGTTTGGGAGTAATATCGTACTAGTATGAGTAGAAAAGGAAACATCAATTTTACTCCTAGATTCTGACACGTTTGGGAGTAATATCGTACTAGTATGAGTAGAAAAGGAAACATCAATTTTACTCCTAGATTCCGGCACGTTTGGGAGTAATATCGTACTAGTATTAGTGGAAACGGAAACATCAATTTTACTCCTAGATTCTGACATGTTCGGGAGTAATATCGTACTAGTATGAGTAGAAAAGGAAACAACAATTGTACTCCTAGATTCTGACACCTTTGGGAGCAATATCGTACTAATATGAGTAGAAAAGGAGACATCACTTTTACTCCTAGATTCTGACGAGTTTGGGAGTGATATCATACTAGTATGAGTAGAAAAGGAAACATCAATTTTACTCCTAGATTCTGACACGTTTGGGAGTAATATCGTACTAGTATGAGTGGAAAAGGAAACATAAATTTTACTCCTAGATTCTGATACGTTTGGGAGTAATATCATAATAGTTTGAGTAGAAAAGGAAATATCAATTGTACTCCAAGATTCTGATACGTTTGGGAGTAATATCATAATAGTATGAGTAGAATAGGAAACATCAATTTTACTCCTAGATTCTGACAAGTTTGGTAGCAATATCGTACTAATATGAGTAGAAAAGGAAACATCACTTTTACTCCTAGATTCTGACACGTTTGGGAGTAATATCATACTAGTATGAGTAGAAAAGGAAACATCAATTTTACTCCTAGATTCTGGCACGTTCGGGAGCAATATCGTACTAATATGAGTAGAAAAGGAAACATCACTTTTACTCCTAGATTCTGACACGTTTGGGAGTAATATCATACTAGTATGAGTAGAAAAGGAAACATCAATTTTACTCCTAGATTCTGACACCTTTGGGAGCAATATCGTACTAATATGAGTAGAAAAGGAAACATCACTTTTACTCCTAGATTCTGACATGTTTGGGAGTAATATCCTACTAGTATGAGTAGAAAAGGAAACATCAATTTTACTCCTAGATTCTGACACGTTTGTTAATAATATCGTACTAGTATGAGTAGAAACGGAAACATCACTTTTACTCCTAGATTCTGACACGTTCGGGAGCAATATCGTACTAATATGAGTAGAAAAGGAAACATCACTTTTACTCCTAGATTCTGACACGTTTGGGAGTAATATCATACTAGTATGAGTAGAAAAGGAAACATTAATTTTACTCCTAGATTCTGACACCTTTGGGAGCAATATCGTACTAATATGAGTAGAAAAGGAAACATCACTTTTACTCCTAGATTCTGACATGTTTGGGAGTAATATCATACTAGTATGAGTAGAAAAGGAAACATCAATTTTACTCCTAGATTCTGACAATTTTGGGAGTAATATCCTACTAATATGAGTAGAAAAGGAAACATCAATTTTACTCCTAGCTTCTGACACGCTCTGGAATAATATCGTACTAGTATGAGTAGAAAAGGAAAAATCAATTTTACTCCTAGATTCTGACACGTTTGGGAGTAATATCGTACTAGTATGAGTAGAAAAGGAAACATCAATTTTGCTCCTAGATTCTGACACGTTTGGGAGTAATATCGTACTAGTATGAGTAGAAAAGGAAACATCAATTTTACTCCTAGGTTCTGGCACGTTTGGGAGTAATATCGTACTAGTATGAGTGGAAACGGAAACATCAATTTTACTCCTAGATTCTGACACGGTCGGGAGTAATATCGTACTAGTATGAGTAGAAAAGGAAACATCAATTTTACTCCTATATTCTGACACGTTTGGGAGCAATATCGTACTAGTATGAGTGGAAAAGGAAACATCAATTTTTCTCCTAGATTCTGACACGTTCGGGAGCAATATCGTAGTAGTATGAGTAGAAAAGGAAACATCAATTTTAATCCTAGATTCTGACACGTTTGGGAGTAATATCGTACTAGTATGAGTAGAAAAGGAAACATCAATTTTACTCCTAGATTCTGACACGTTTGGGAGTAATATCGTACTAGTATGAGTAGAAAAGGAAACATCAATTTTACTCCTAGCTTCTGACACGTTCGGGAGTAATATCGTACTAGTATGAGTAGAAAAGGAAACATCAAATTTACTCCTAGATTCTAACACGTTTGGGAGTAATATCGTACTAGTATGAGTAGAAAAGGAAACATCAATTTTACTCCAAGCTTCTGACACGTTCGGGAGTAATATCGTACTAGTATGAGTAGAAAAGGAAACATCAATTTTACTCCTAGATTCTGATACGTTTGGGAGTAATATCGTACTAGTATGAGTAGAAAAGGAAACATCAATTTTACTCCTAGATTCTGACACGTTTGGGAGTAATATCGTACTAGTATGAGTAGAAACGGAAACATCAATTTTACTCCTAGATTCTGACACGTTTGGGAATAATATCGTAATAGTATGAGTAGAAAAGGAAACATCAATTTTACTCATAGATTCTGACACGTTTGGGAGTAATATCGTACTAGTGTGAGTAGAAAAGGAAACATCAATTTTACTCCTAGATTCTGACACGTTTGGGAGCAATATCGTACTAGTATGAGTAGAAAAGGAAACATCAATTTTTCTCCTAGATTCGGACACGTTTGGGAGCAATATCGTAGTAGTATGAGTAGAAAAGGAAACATCAATTTTAGTCCTAGATTCTGACACGTTTGGGAGTAATATCGTACTAGTATAAGTAGAAAAGGAAACAACAATTTTACTCCTAGATTCTAACACGTTTGGGAGCAATATCGTACTAGTATGAGTCGAAAAGGAAACAACAATTTTACTCCTAGATTCTGACAATTTTGGGAGTAATATCCTACTAATATGAGTAGAAAAGGAAACATCAATTTTACTCCTAGCTTCTGACACGCTCTGGAATAATATCGTACTAGTATGAGTAGAAAAGGAAAAATCAATTTTACTCCTAGATTCTGACACGTTTGGGAGTAATATCGTACTAGTATGAGTAGAAAAGGAAACATCAATTTTGCTCCTAGATTCTGACACGTTTGGGAGTAATATCGTACTAGTATGAGTAGAAAAGGAAACATCAATTTTACTCCTAGGTTCTGGCACGTTTGGGAGTAATATCGTACTAGTATGAGTGGAAACGGAAACATCAATTTTACTCCTAGATTCTGACACGGTCGGGAGTAATATCGTACTAGTATGAGTAGAAAAGGAAACATCAATTTTACTCCTATATTCTGACACGTTTGGGAGCAATATCGTACTAGTATGAGTGGAAAAGGAAACATCAATTTTTCTCCTAGATTCTGACACGTTCGGGAGCAATATCGTAGTAGTATGAGTAGAAAAGGAAACATCAATTTTAATCCTAGATTCTGACACGTTTGGGAGTAATATCGTACTAGTATAAGTAGAAAAGGAAACAACAATTTTACTCCTAGATTCTAACACGTTCGGGAGTAATATCATACTAGTATGAGTAGAAAAAGAAACAACAATTGTACTCCTAGATTCTGACACCTTTGGGAGCAATATCGTACCAATATTAGTAGAAAAGGAGACATCACTTTTACTCCTAGATTCTGACACGTTTGGGAGTAATATCATACTAGTATGAGTAGAAAAGGAAACATCAATTTTACTCCTAGATTCTGATACGTTTGGGAGTAATATCATACTAGCATGAGTGGAAAAGGAAACATAAATTTTACTCCTAGATTCTGATCCGTTTGGGAGTAATATAATAATAGTTTGAGTAGAAAAGGAAATATCAATTGTACTCCTAGATTCTGATACGTTTGGGAGTAATATCATAATAGTATGAGTAGAAAATGAAACATCAATTTTACTCCTAGATTCTGAGACTTTTGGGAGCAATATCGTACTAATATGAGTAGAGAAGGAAACATCAATTTTACTCCTAGATTCTAACACGTTTGGGAGCAATATCGTACTTGTATGAGTAGAAAAGGAAACAACAATTTTACTCCTAGATTCTGACACCTTTGGGAGCAATATCGTACTAGTATGATTAGAAACGGAAACATCAATTTTACTCCTAGATCCTGACACGTTTGGGAATAATATCGTACTGGTATGAGTAGAAAAGGAAACATCAATTTTACTCATAGATTCTGACACGTTTGGGAGTAATATCGTACTAGTATGAGTAGAGAAGGAAATATCAATTTTACTCCTAGATTCTGACACGTTTGGGAGTAATATCGTACTAGTATGAGTAGAAAAGGAAACATCAATTTTACTCCTAGATTCTGACACGTTTGGGAGCAATATCGTACTAGTATGAGTAGAAAAGGAAACATCAATTTTTCTCCTAGATTCTGACAAGTTTGGGAATAATATCGTAGTAGTATGAGTAGAAAAGGAAACATCAATTTTTGTCCTAGATTCTGACACGTTTGGGAGTAATATCGTAATAGTATAAGTACAAAAGGAAACAACAATTTTACTCCTAGATTCTAACAGCTTTGGGAGCAATATCGTACTAGTATGAGTCGAAAAGGAAACAACAATTTTACTCCTAGATTCTGACACCTTTGGGAGCAATATCGTACTAATATGAGTAGAAAAGGAAACATCAATTTTACTCCTAGCTTCTGACACGTTCGGGAGTAATATCGTACTAGTATGAGTAGAGAAGGAAACATCAATTTTACTCCTAGCTTCTGACACGTTTGGGAGTAATATCGTACTAGTATGAGTAGAAAAGGAAACATCAATTTTACTCCTAGATTCTGACACGTTTGGGAGTAATATCGTACTAGTATGAGTAGAAAAGGAAACATCAATTTTACTCCTAGATTCCGGCACGTTTGGGAGTAATATCGTACTAGTATTAGTGGAAACGGAAACATCAATTTTACTCCTAGATTCTGACATGTTCGGGAGTAATATCGTACTAGTATGAGTAGAAAAGGAAACAACAATTGTACTCCTAGATTCTGACACCTTTGGGAGCAATATCGTACTAATATGAGTAGAAAAGGAGACATCACTTTTACTCCTAGATTCTGACGAGTTTGGGAGTGATATCATACTAGTATGAGTAGAAAAGGAAACATCAATTTTACTCCTAGATTCTGACACGTTTGGGAGTAATATCGTACTAGTATGAGTGGAAAAGGAAACATAAATTTTACTCCTAGATTCTGATACGTTTGGGAGTAATATCATAATAGTTTGAGTAGAAAAGGAAATATCAATTGTACTCCAAGATTCTGATACGTTTGGGAGTAATATCATAATAGTATGAGTAGAATAGGAAACATCAATTTTACTCCTAGATTCTGACAAGTTTGGTAGCAATATCGTACTAATATGAGTAGAAAAGGAAACATCACTTTTACTCCTAGATTCTGACACGTTTGGGAGTAATATCATACTAGTATGAGTAGAAAAGGAAACATCAATTTTACTCCTAGATTCTGGCACGTTCGGGAGCAATATCGTACTAATATGAGTAGAAAAGGAAACATCACTTTTACTCCTAGATTCTGACACGTTTGGGAGTAATATCATACTAGTATGAGTAGAAAAGGAAACATCAATTTTACTCCTAGATTCTGACACCTTTGGGAGCAATATCGTACTAATATGAGTAGAAAAGGAAACATCACTTTTACTCCTAGATTCTGACATGTTTGGGAGTAATATCCTACTAGTATGAGTAGAAAAGGAAACATCAATTTTACTCCTAGATTCTGACACGTTTGTTAATAATATCGTACTAGTATGAGTAGAAACGGAAACATCACTTTTACTCCTAGATTCTGACACGTTCGGGAGCAATATCGTACTAATATGAGTAGAAAAGGAAACATCACTTTTACTCCTAGATTCTGACACGTTTGGGAGTAATATCATACTAGTATGAGTAGAAAAGGAAACATTAATTTTACTCCTAGATTCTGACACCTTTGGGAGCAATATCGTACTAATATGAGTAGAAAAGGAAACATCACTTTTACTCCTAGATTCTGACATGTTTGGGAGTAATATCATACTAGTATGAGTAGAAAAGGAAACATCAATTTTACTCCTAGATTCTGACACGTTTGTTAGTAATATCGTACTAGTATGAGTAGAAACGGAAACATCACTTTTACTCCTAGATTCTGACACGTTCGGGAGCAATATCGTACTAATATGAGTAGAAAAGGAAACATCACTTTTACTCCTAGATTCTGACACGTTTGGGAGTAATATCATACTAGTATGAGTAGAAAAGGAAACATTAATTTTACTCCTAGATTCTGACACCTTTGGGAGCAATATCGTACTAATATGAGTAGAAAAGGAAACATCACTTTTACTCCTAGATTCTGACATGTTTGGGAGTAATATCATACTAGTATGAGTAGAAAAGGAAACATCAATTTTACTCCTAGGTTCTGGCACGTTTGGGAGTAATATCGTACTAGTATGAGTGGAAACGGAAACATCAATTTTACTCCTAGATTCTGACACGGTCGGGAGTAATATCGTACTAGTATGAGTAGAAAAGGAAACATCAATTTTACTCCTATATTCTGACACGTTTGGGAGCAATATCGTACTAGTATGAGTGGAAAAGGAAACATCAATTTTTCTCCTAGATTCTGACACGTTCGGGAGCAATATCGTAGTAGTATGAGTAGAAAAGGAAACATCAATTTTAATCCTAGATTCTGACACGTTTGGGAGTAATATCGTACTAGTATAAGTAGAAAAGGAAACAACAATTTTACTCCTAGATTCTAACACGTTCGGGAGTAATATCATACTAGTATGAGTAGAAAAAGAAACAACAATTGTACTCCTAGATTCTGACACCTTTGGGAGCAATATCGTACCAATATTAGTAGAAAAGGAGACATCACTTTTACTCCTAGATTCTGACACGTTTGGGAGTAATATCATACTAGTATGAGTAGAAAAGGAAACATCAATTTTACTCCTAGATTCTGATACGTTTGGGAGTAATATCATACTAGCATGAGTGGAAAAGGAAACATAAATTTTACTCCTAGATTCTGATCCGTTTGGGAGTAATATAATAATAGTTTGAGTAGAAAAGGAAATATCAATTGTACTCCTAGATTCTGATACGTTTGGGAGTAATATCATAATAGTATGAGTAGAAAATGAAACATCAATTTTACTCCTAGATTCTGAGACTTTTGGGAGCAATATCGTACTAATATGAGTAGAGAAGGAAACATCAATTTTACTCCTAGATTCTAACACGTTTGGGAGCAATATCGTACTTGTATGAGTAGAAAAGGAAACAACAATTTTACTCCTAGATTCTGACACCTTTGGGAGCAATATCGTACTAGTATGATTAGAAACGGAAACATCAATTTTACTCCTAGATCCTGACACGGTTGGGAATAATATCGTACTGGTATGAGTAGAAAAGGAAACATCAATTTTACTCATAGATTCTGACACGTTTGGGAGTAATATCGTACTAGTATGAGTAGAGAAGGAAATATCAATTTTACTCCTAGATTCTGACACGTTTGGGAGTAATATCGTACTAGTATGAGTAGAAAAGGAAACATCAATTTTACTCCTAGATTCTGACACGTTTGGGAGCAATATCGTACTAGTATGAGTAGAAAAGGAAACATCAATTTTTCTCCTAGATTCTGACAAGTTTGGGAATAATATCGTAGTAGTATGAGTAGAAAAGGAAACATCAATTTTTGTCCTAGATTCTGACACGTTTGGGAGTAATATCGTAATAGTATAAGTACAAAAGGAAACAACAATTTTACTCCTAGATTCTAACACCTTTGGGAGCAATATCGTACTAGTATGAGTCGAAAAGGAAACAACAATTTTACTCCTAGATTCTGACACCTTTGGGAGCAATATCGTACTAATATGAGTAGAAAAGGAAACATCAATTTTACTCCTAGCTTCTGACACGTTCGGGAGTAATATCGTACTAGTATGAGTAGAGAAGGAAACATCAATTTTACTCCTAGCTTCTGACACGTTTGGGAGTAATATCGTACTAGTATGAGTAGAAAAGGAAACATCAATTTTACTCCTAGATTCTGACACGTTTGGGAGTAATATCGTACTAGTATGAGTAGAAAAGGAAACATCAATTTTACTCCTAGATTCCGGCACGTTTGGGAGTAATATCGTACTAGTATTAGTGGAAACGGAAACATCAATTTTACTCCTAGATTCTGACATGTTCGGGAGTAATATCGTACTAGTATGAGTAGAAAAGGAAACAACAATTGTACTCCTAGATTCTGACACCTTTGGGAGCAATATCGTACTAATATGAGTAGAAAAGGAGACATCACTTTTACTCCTAGATTCTGACGAGTTTGGGAGTGATATCATACTAGTATGAGTAGAAAAGGAAACATCAATTTTACTCCTAGATTCTGACACGTTCGGGAGCAATATCGTACTAATATGAGTAGAAAAGGAAACAACAATTTTACTCCTAGATTCTGACACGTTTGGGAATAATATCGTACTAGCATGAGTAGAAAAGGAAACATCAATTTTACTCCTAGATTCTGACACGTTTGGGAGTAATATCGTACTAGTATGAGTAGAAAAGGAAACATCAATTTTACCGGTAGATTATGAAACGTTTGGGAGTAATATCGTACTAGTATGAGTAGAAACGGAAACATCAATTTTACTCCTAGATTTTGACACGTTCGGGAGCAATATCGCACTAATATGAGTAGAAAAGGAAACATCACTTTTACTCCTAGATTCTGACGAGTTTGGGAGTGATATCATACTAGTATGAGTAGAAAAGGAAACATCAATTTTACTCCTAGATTCTGACACGTTTGGGAGTAATATCGTACTAGTATGAGTGGAAAAGGAAACATAAATTTTACTCCTAGATTCTGATACGTTTGGGAGTAATATCATAATAGTTTGAGTAGAAAAGGAAATATCAATTGTACTCCAAGATTCTGATACGTTTGGGAGTAATATCATAATAGTATGAGTAGAATAGGAAACATCAATTTTACTCCTAGATTCTGACAAGTTTGGTAGCAATATCGTACTAATGTGAGTAGAAAAGGAAACATCACTTTTACTCCTAGATTCTGACACGTTTGGGAGTAATATCATACTAGTATGAGTAGAAAAGGAAACATCAATTTTACTCCTAGATTCTGACACGTTTGGGAGTAATATCGTACTAGTATGAGTAGAAACGGAAACATCAATTTTACTCCTAGATTTTGACACGTTCGGGAGCAATATCGCACTAATATGAGTAGAAAAGGAAACATCAATTTTACTCCTAGATTCTGACACGTTTGGGAGTAATATCATACTAGTATGAGTAGAAACGGAAACATCAATTTTACTCCTAGATTCTGACACGTTCGGGAGCAATATCGTACTAATATGAGTAGAAAAGGAAACAACAATTTTACTCCTAGATTCTGACACGTTTGGGAATAATATCGTACTAGCATGAGTAGAAAAGGAAACATCAATTTTACTCCTAGATTCTGACACGTTTGGGAGTAATATCGTACTAGTATGAGTAGAAAAGGAAACAGCAATTTTACCGGTAGATTATGAAACGTTTGGGAGTAATATCGTACTAGTATGAGTAGAAACGGAAACATCAATTTTACTCCTAGATTTTGACACGTTCGGGAGCAATATCGTACTAATATGAGTAGAGAAGGAAACATCAATTTTACTCCTAGATTCTAACACGTTTGGGAGCAATATCGTACTTGTATGAGTAGAAAAGGAAACAACAATTTTACTCCTAGATTCTGACACCTTTGGGAGCAATATCGTACTAGTATGATTAGAAACGGAAACATCAATTTTACTCCTAGATCCTGACACGTTTGGGAATAATATCGTACTGGTATGAGTAGAAAAGGAAACATCAATTTTACTCATAGATTCTGACACGTTTGGGAGTAATATCGTACTAGTATGAGTAGAGAAGGAAATATCAATTTTACTCCTAGATTCTGACACGTTTGGGAGTAATATCGTACTAGTATGAGTAGAAAAGGAAACATCAATTTTACTCCTAGATTCTGACACGTTTGGGAGCAATATCGTACTAGTATGAGTAGAAAAGGAAACATCAATTTTTCTCCTAGATTCTGACAAGTTTGGGAATAATATCGTAGTAGTATGAGTAGAAAAGGAAACATCAATTTTTGTCCTAGATTCTGACACGTTTGGGAGTAATATCGTAATAGTATAAGTACAAAAGGAAACAACAATTTTACTCCTAGATTCTAACACCTTTGGGAGCAATATCGTACTAGTATGAGTCGAAAAGGAAACAACAATTTTACTCCTAGATTCTGACACCTTTGGGAGCAATATCGTACTAATATGAGTAGAAAAGGAAACATCAATTTTACTCCTAGCTTCTGACACGTTCGGGAGTAATATCGTACTAGTATGAGTAGAGAAGGAAACATCAATTTTACTCCTAGCTTCTGACACGTTTGGGAGTAATATCGTACTAGTATGAGTAGAAAAGGAAACATCAATTTTACTCCTAGATTCTGACACGTTTGGGAGTAATATCGTACTAGTATGAGTAGAAAAGGAAACATCAATTTTACTCCTAGATTCCGGCACGTTTGGGAGTAATATCGTACTAGTATTAGTGGAAACGGAAACATCAATTTTACTCCTAGATTCTGACATGTTCGGGAGTAATATCGTACTAGTATGAGTAGAAAAGGAAACAACAATTGTACTCCTAGATTCTGACACCTTTGGGAGCAATATCGTACTAATATGAGTAGAAAAGGAGACATCACTTTTACTCCTAGATTCTGACGAGTTTGGGAGTGATATCATACTAGTATGAGTAGAAAAGGAAACATCAATTTTACTCCTAGATTCTGACACGTTTGGGAGTAATATCGTACTAGTATGAGTGGAAAAGGAAACATAAATTTTACTCCTAGATTCTGATACGTTTGGGAGTAATATCATAATAGTTTGAGTAGAAAAGGAAATATCAATTGTACTCCAAGATTCTGATACGTTTGGGAGTAATATCATAATAGTATGAGTAGAATAGGAAACATCAATTTTACTCCTAGATTCTGACAAGTTTGGTAGCAATATCGTACTAATATGAGTAGAAAAGGAAACATCACTTTTACTCCTAGATTCTGACACGTTTGGGAGTAATATCATACTAGTATGAGTAGAAAAGGAAACATCAATTTTACTCCTAGATTCTGGCACGTTCGGGAGCAATATCGTACTAATATGAGTAGAAAAGGAAACATCACTTTTACTCCTAGATTCTGACACGTTTGGGAGTAATATCATACTAGTATGAGTAGAAAAGGAAACATCAATTTTACTCCTAGATTCTGACACCTTTGGGAGCAATATCGTACTAATATGAGTAGAAAAGGAAACATCACTTTTACTCCTAGATTCTGACATGTTTGGGAGTAATATCCTACTAGTATGAGTAGAAAAGGAAACATCAATTTTACTCCTAGATTCTGACACGTTTGTTAATAATATCGTACTAGTATGAGTAGAAACGGAAACATCACTTTTACTCCTAGATTCTGACACGTTCGGGAGCAATATCGTACTAATATGAGTAGAAAAGGAAACATCACTTTTACTCCTAGATTCTGACACGTTTGGGAGTAATATCATACTAGTATGAGTAGAAAAGGAAACATTAATTTTACTCCTAGATTCTGACACCTTTGGGAGCAATATCGTACTAATATGAGTAGAAAAGGAAACATCACTTTTACTCCTAGATTCTGACATGTTTGGGAGTAATATCATACTAGTATGAGTAGAAAAGGAAACATCAATTTTACTCCTAGATTCTGACACGTTTGTTAGTAATATCGTACTAGTATGAGTAGAAACGGAAACATCACTTTTACTCCTAGATTCTGACACGTTCGGGAGCAATATCGTACTAATATGAGTAGAAAAGGAAACATCACTTTTACTCCTAGATTCTGACACGTTTGGGAGTAATATCATACTAGTATGAGTAGAAAAGGAAACATTAATTTTACTCCTAGATTCTGACACCTTTGGGAGCAATATCGTACTAATATGAGTAGAAAAGGAAACATCACTTTTACTCCTAGATTGTGACATGTTTGGGAGTAATATCATACTAGTATGAGTAGAAAAGGAAACATCAATTTTACTCCTAGATTCTGATACGTTTGGGAGTAATATCGTACTAGTATAAGTAGAAACGGAAACATCACTTTTACTCCTAGATTCTGACACGTTCGGGAGCAATATCGTACTAATATGAGTAGAAAAGGAAACATCACTTTTACTCCTAGATTCTGACACGTTTGGGAGTAATATCATACTAGTATGAGTAGAAAAGGAAACATCAATTTTACTCCTAGATTCTGACACGTTTGGGAGTAATATCTTACTAGTATGAGTAGAAAAGGAAACATCAATTTTACTCCTAGATTCTGACACGTTTGGGAGTAATATCGTACTAGTATGAGTAGAAAAGGAAACATCAATTTTACTCCTAGCTTCTGACACGTTCGGGAGTAATATCGTACTAGTATGAGTAGAAAAGGAAACATCAAATTTACTCCTAGATTCTAACACGTTTGGGAGTAATATCGTACTAGTATGAGTAGAAAAGGAAACATCAATTTTACTCCAAGCTTCTGACACGTTCGGGAGTAATATCGTACTAGTATGAGTAGAAAAGGAAACATCAATTTTACTCCTAGATTCTGATACGTTTGGGAGTAATATCGTACTAGTATGAGTAGAAAAGGAAACATCAATTTTACTCCTAGATTCTGACACGTTTGGGAGTAATATCGTACTAGTATGAGTAGAAACGGAAACATCAATTTTACTCCTAGATTCTGACACGTTTGGGAATAATATCGTAATAGTATGAGTAGAAAAGGAAACATCAATTTTACTCATAGATTCTGACACGTTTGGGAGTAATATCGTACTAGTGTGAGTAGAAAAGGAAACATCAATTTTACTCCTAGATTCTGACACGTTTGGGAGCAATATCGTACTAGTATGAGTAGAAAAGGAAACATCAATTTTTCTCCTAGATTCGGACACGTTTGGGAGCAATATCGTAGTAGTATGAGTAGAAAAGGAAACATCAATTTTAGTCCTAGATTCTGACACGTTTGGGAGTAATATCGTACTAGTATAAGTAGAAAAGGAAACAACAATTTTACTCCTAGATTCTAACACGTTTGGGAGCAATATCGTACTAGTATGAGTCGAAAAGGAAACAACAATTTTACTCCTAGATTCTGACAATTTTGGGAGTAATATCCTACTAATATGAGTAGAAAAGGAAACATCAATTTTACTCCTAGCTTCTGACACGCTCTGGAATAATATCGTACTAGTATGAGTAGAAAAGGAAAAATCAATTTTACTCCTAGATTCTGACACGTTTGGGAGTAATATCGTACTAGTATGAGTAGAAAAGGAAACATCAATTTTGCTCCTAGATTCTGACACGTTTGGGAGTAATATCGTACTAGTATGAGTAGAAAAGGAAACATCAATTTTACTCCTAGGTTCTGGCACGTTTGGGAGTAATATCGTACTAGTATGAGTGGAAACGGAAACATCAATTTTACTCCTAGATTCTGACACGGTCGGGAGTAATATCGTACTAGTATGAGTAGAAAAGGAAACATCAATTTTACTCCTATATTCTGACACGTTTGGGAGCAATATCGTACTAGTATGAGTGGAAAAGGAAACATCAATTTTTCTCCTAGATTCTGACACGTTCGGGAGCAATATCGTAGTAGTATGAGTAGAAAAGGAAACATCAATTTTAATCCTAGATTCTGACACGTTTGGGAGTAATATCGTACTAGTATAAGTAGAAAAGGAAACAACAATTTTACTCCTAGATTCTAACACGTTCGGGAGTAATATCATACTAGTATGAGTAGAAAAAGAAACAACAATTGTACTCCTAGATTCTGACACCTTTGGGAGCAATATCGTACCAATATTAGTAGAAAAGGAGACATCACTTTTACTCCTAGATTCTGACACGTTTGGGAGTAATATCATACTAGTATGAGTAGAAAAGGAAACATCAATTTTACTCCTAGATTCTGATACGTTTGGGAGTAATATCATACTAGCATGAGTGGAAAAGGAAACATAAATTTTACTCCTAGATTCTGATCCGTTTGGGAGTAATATAATAATAGTTTGAGTAGAAAAGGAAATATCAATTGTACTCCTAGATTCTGATACGTTTGGGAGTAATATCATAATAGTATGAGTAGAAAATGAAACATCAATTTTACTCCTAGATTCTGAGACTTTTGGGAGCAATATCGTACTAATATGAGTAGAGAAGGAAACATCAATTTTACTCCTAGATTCTAACACGTTTGGGAGCAATATCGTACTTGTATGAGTAGAAAAGGAAACAACAATTTTACTCCTAGATTCTGACACCTTTGGGAGCAATATCGTACTAGTATGATTAGAAACGGAAACATCAATTTTACTCCTAGATCCTGACACGTTTGGGAATAATATCGTACTGGTATGAGTAGAAAAGGAAACATCAATTTTACTCATAGATTCTGACACGTTTGGGAGTAATATCGTACTAGTATGAGTAGAGAAGGAAATATCAATTTTACTCCTAGATTCTGACACGTTTGGGAGTAATATCGTACTAGTATGAGTAGAAAAGGAAACATCAATTTTACTCCTAGATTCTGACACGTTTGGGAGCAATATCGTACTAGTATGAGTAGAAAAGGAAACATCAATTTTTCTCCTAGATTCTGACAAGTTTGGGAATAATATCGTAGTAGTATGAGTAGAAAAGGAAACATCAATTTTTGTCCTAGATTCTGACACGTTTGGGAGTAATATCGTAATAGTATAAGTACAAAAGGAAACAACAATTTTACTCCTAGATTCTAACAGCTTTGGGAGCAATATCGTACTAGTATGAGTCGAAAAGGAAACAACAATTTTACTCCTAGATTCTGACACCTTTGGGAGCAATATCGTACTAATATGAGTAGAAAAGGAAACATCAATTTTACTCCTAGCTTCTGACACGTTCGGGAGTAATATCGTACTAGTATGAGTAGAGAAGGAAACATCAATTTTACTCCTAGCTTCTGACACGTTTGGGAGTAATATCGTACTAGTATGAGTAGAAAAGGAAACATCAATTTTACTCCTAGATTCTGACACGTTTGGGAGTAATATCGTACTAGTATGAGTAGAAAAGGAAACATCAATTTTACTCCTAGATTCCGGCACGTTTGGGAGTAATATCGTACTAGTATTAGTGGAAACGGAAACATCAATTTTACTCCTAGATTCTGACATGTTCGGGAGTAATATCGTACTAGTATGAGTAGAAAAGGAAACAACAATTGTACTCCTAGATTCTGACACCTTTGGGAGCAATATCGTACTAATATGAGTAGAAAAGGAGACATCACTTTTACTCCTAGATTCTGACGAGTTTGGGAGTGATATCATACTAGTATGAGTAGAAAAGGAAACATCAATTTTACTCCTAGATTCTGACACGTTTGGGAGTAATATCGTACTAGTATGAGTGGAAAAGGAAACATAAATTTTACTCCTAGATTCTGATACGTTTGGGAGTAATATCATAATAGTTTGAGTAGAAAAGGAAATATCAATTGTACTCCAAGATTCTGATACGTTTGGGAGTAATATCATAATAGTATGAGTAGAATAGGAAACATCAATTTTACTCCTAGATTCTGACAAGTTTGGTAGCAATATCGTACTAATATGAGTAGAAAAGGAAACATCACTTTTACTCCTAGATTCTGACACGTTTGGGAGTAATATCATACTAGTATGAGTAGAAAAGGAAACATCAATTTTACTCCTAGATTCTGGCACGTTCGGGAGCAATATCGTACTAATATGAGTAGAAAAGGAAACATCACTTTTACTCCTAGATTCTGACACGTTTGGGAGTAATATCATACTAGTATGAGTAGAAAAGGAAACATCAATTTTACTCCTAGATTCTGACACCTTTGGGAGCAATATCGTACTAATATGAGTAGAAAAGGAAACATCACTTTTACTCCTAGATTCTGACATGTTTGGGAGTAATATCCTACTAGTATGAGTAGAAAAGGAAACATCAATTTTACTCCTAGATTCTGACACGTTTGTTAATAATATCGTACTAGTATGAGTAGAAACGGAAACATCACTTTTACTCCTAGATTCTGACACGTTCGGGAGCAATATCGTACTAATATGAGTAGAAAAGGAAACATCACTTTTACTCCTAGATTCTGACACGTTTGGGAGTAATATCATACTAGTATGAGTAGAAAAGGAAACATTAATTTTACTCCTAGATTCTGACACCTTTGGGAGCAATATCGTACTAATATGAGTAGAAAAGGAAACATCACTTTTACTCCTAGATTCTGACATGTTTGGGAGTAATATCATACTAGTATGAGTAGAAAAGGAAACATCAATTTTACTCCTAGATTCTGACACGTTTGTTAGTAATATCGTACTAGTATGAGTAGAAACGGAAACATCACTTTTACTCCTAGATTCTGACACGTTCGGGAGCAATATCGTACTAATATGAGTAGAAAAGGAAACATCACTTTTACTCCTAGATTCTGACACGTTTGGGAGTAATATCATACTAGTATGAGTAGAAAAGGAAACATTAATTTTACTCCTAGATTCTGACACCTTTGGGAGCAATATCGTACTAATATGAGTAGAAAAGGAAACATCACTTTTACTCCTAGATTGTGACATGTTTGGGAGTAATATCATACTAGTATGAGTAGAAAAGGAAACATCAATTTTACTCCTAGATTCTGATACGTTTGGGAGTAATATCGTACTAGTATAAGTAGAAACGGAAACATCACTTTTACTCCTAGATTCTGACACGTTCGGGAGCAATATCGTACTAATATGAGTAGAAAAGGAAACATCACTTTTACTCCTAGATTCTGACACGTTTGGGAGTAATATCATACTAGTATGAGTAGAAAAGGAAACATCAATTTTACTCCTAGATTCTGACACGTTTGGGAGTAATATCTTACTAGTATGAGTAGAAAAGGAAACATCAATTTTACTCCTAGATTCTGACACGTTTGGGAGTAATATCGTACTAGTATGAGTAGAAAAGGAAACATCAATTTTACTCCTAGCTTCTGACACGTTCGGGAGTAATATCGTACTAGTATGAGTAGAAAAGGAAACATCAAATTTACTCCTAGATTCTAACACGTTTGGGAGTAATATCGTACTAGTATGAGTAGAAAAGGAAACATCAATTTTACTCCAAGCTTCTGACACGTTCGGGAGTAATATCGTACTAGTATGAGTAGAAAAGGAAACATCAATTTTACTCCTAGATTCTGATACGTTTGGGAGTAATATCGTACTAGTATGAGTAGAAAAGGAAACATCAATTTTACTCCTAGATTCTGACACGTTTGGGAGTAATATCGTACTAGTATGAGTAGAAACGGAAACATCAATTTTACTCCTAGATTCTGACACGTTTGGGAATAATATCGTAATAGTATGAGTAGAAAAGGAAACATCAATTTTACTCATAGATTCTGACACGTTTGGGAGTAATATCGTACTAGTGTGAGTAGAAAAGGAAACATCAATTTTACTCCTAGATTCTGACACGTTTGGGAGCAATATCGTACTAGTATGAGTAGAAAAGGAAACATCAATTTTTCTCCTAGATTCGGACACGTTTGGGAGCAATATCGTAGTAGTATGAGTAGAAAAGGAAACATCAATTTTAGTCCTAGATTCTGACACGTTTGGGAGTAATATCGTACTAGTATAAGTAGAAAAGGAAACAACAATTTTACTCCTAGATTCTAACACGTTTGGGAGCAATATCGTACTAGTATGAGTCGAAAAGGAAACAACAATTTTACTCCTAGATTCTGACAATTTTGGGAGTAATATCGTACTAATATGAGTAGAAAAGGAAACATCAATTTTACTCCTAGCTTCTGACACGCTCTGGAATAATATCGTACTAGTATGAGTAGAAAAGGAAAAATCAATTTTACTCCTAGATTCTGACACGTTTGGGAGTAATATCGTACTAGTATGAGTAGAAAAGGAAACATCAATTTTGCTCCTAGATTCTGACACGTTTGGGAGTAATATCGTACTAGTATGAGTAGAAAAGGAAACATCAATTTTACTCCTAGGTTCTGGCACGTTTGGGAGTAATATCGTACTAGTATGAGTGGAAACGGAAACATCAATTTTACTCCTAGATTCTGACACGGTCGGGAGTAATATCGTACTAGTATGAGTAGAAAAGGAAACATCAATTTTACTCCTATATTCTGACACGTTTGGGAGCAATATCGTACTAGTATGAGTGGAAAAGGAAACATCAATTTTTCTCCTAGATTCTGACACGTTCGGGAGCAATATCGTAGTAGTATGAGTAGAAAAGGAAACATCAATTTTAATCCTAGATTCTGACACGTTTGGGAGTAATATCGTACTAGTATAAGTAGAAAAGGAAACAACAATTTTACTCCTAGATTCTAACACGTTCGGGAGTAATATCATACTAGTATGAGTAGAAAAAGAAACAACAATTGTACTCCTAGATTCTGACACCTTTGGGAGCAATATCGTACCAATATTAGTAGAAAAGGAGACATCACTTTTACTCCTAGATTCTGACACGTTTGGGAGTAATATCATACTAGTATGAGTAGAAAAGGAAACATCAATTTTACTCCTAGATTCTGATACGTTTGGGAGTAATATCATACTAGCATGAGTGGAAAAGGAAACATAAATTTTACTCCTAGATTCTGATCCGTTTGGGAGTAATATAATAATAGTTTGAGTAGAAAAGGAAATATCAATTGTACTCCTAGATTCTGATACGTTTGGGAGTAATATCATAATAGTATGAGTAGAAAATGAAACATCAATTTTACTCCTAGATTCTGAGACTTTTGGGAGCAATATCGTACTAATATGAGTAGAGAAGGAAACATCAATTTTACTCCTAGATTCTAACACGTTTGGGAGCAATATCGTACTTGTATGAGTAGAAAAGGAAACAACAATTTTACTCCTAGATTCTGACACCTTTGGGAGCAATATCGTACTAGTATGATTAGAAACGGAAACATCAATTTTACTCCTAGATCCTGACACGTTTGGGAATAATATCGTACTGGTATGAGTAGAAAAGGAAACATCAATTTTACTCATAGATTCTGACACGTTTGGGAGTAATATCGTACTAGTATGAGTAGAGAAGGAAATATCAATTTTACTCCTAGATTCTGACACGTTTGGGAGTAATATCGTACTAGTATGAGTAGAAAAGGAAACATCAATTTTACTCCTAGATTCTGACACGTTTGGGAGCAATATCGTACTAGTATGAGTAGAAAAGGAAACATCAATTTTTCTCCTAGATTCTGACAAGTTTGGGAATAATATCGTAGTAGTATGAGTAGAAAAGGAAACATCAATTTTTGTCCTAGATTCTGACACGTTTGGGAGTAATATCGTAATAGTATAAGTACAAAAGGAAACAACAATTTTACTCCTAGATTCTAACAGCTTTGGGAGCAATATCGTACTAGTATGAGTCGAAAAGGAAACAACAATTTTACTCCTAGATTCTGACACCTTTGGGAGCAATATCGTACTAATATGAGTAGAAAAGGAAACATCAATTTTACTCCTAGCTTCTGACACGTTCGGGAGTAATATCGTACTAGTATGAGTAGAGAAGGAAACATCAATTTTACTCCTAGCTTCTGACACGTTTGGGAGTAATATCGTACTAGTATGAGTAGAAAAGGAAACATCAATTTTACTCCTAGATTCTGACACGTTTGGGAGTAATATCGTACTAGTATGAGTAGAAAAGGAAACATCAATTTTACTCCTAGATTCCGGCACGTTTGGGAGTAATATCGTACTAGTATTAGTGGAAACGGAAACATCAATTTTACTCCTAGATTCTGACATGTTCGGGAGTAATATCGTACTAGTATGAGTAGAAAAGGAAACAACAATTGTACTCCTAGATTCTGACACCTTTGGGAGCAATATCGTACTAATATGAGTAGAAAAGGAGACATCACTTTTACTCCTAGATTCTGACGAGTTTGGGAGTGATATCATACTAGTATGAGTAGAAAAGGAAACATCAATTTTACTCCTAGATTCTGACACGTTTGGGAGTAATATCGTACTAGTATGAGTGGAAAAGGAAACATAAATTTTACTCCTAGATTCTGATACGTTTGGGAGTAATATCATAATAGTTTGAGTAGAAAAGGAAATATCAATTGTACTCCAAGATTCTGATACGTTTGGGAGTAATATCATAATAGTATGAGTAGAATAGGAAACATCAATTTTACTCCTAGATTCTGACAAGTTTGGTAGCAATATCGTACTAATATGAGTAGAAAAGGAAACATCACTTTTACTCCTAGATTCTGACACGTTTGGGAGTAATATCATACTAGTATGAGTAGAAACGGAAACATCAATTTTACTCCTAGATTCTGACACGTTCGGGAGCAATATCGTACTAATATGAGTAGAAAAGGAAACAACAATTTTACTCCTAGATTCTGACACGTTTGGGAATAATATCGTACTAGCATGAGTAGAAAAGGAAACATCAATTTTACTCCTAGATTCTGACACGGTTGGGGGTAATATCGTACTAGTATGAGTAGAAAAGGAAACATCAATTTTACCGGTAGATTATGAAACGTTTGGGAGTAATATCGTACTAGTATGAGTAGAAACGGAAACATCAATTTTACTCCTAGATTTTGACACGTTCGGGAGCAATATCGCACTAATATGAGTAGAAAAGGAAACATCAATTTTACTCCTAGATTCTGACACGTTTGGGAGTAATATCGTACTAGTATGAGTAGAAACGGAAACATCAATTTTACTCCTAGATTTTGACACGTTCGGGAGCAATATCGTACTAATATGAGTAGAAAAGGAAACATCAATTTTACTCCTAGATTCTGACACGTTTGGGAGTAATATCGTACTAATATGAGTAGAAAAGGAAACATCACTTTTACTCCTAGATTCTGACACGTTTGGGAGTAATATCATACTAGTATGAGTAGAAAAGGAAACATCAATTTTACTCCTAGATTCTGACACCTTTGGGAGCAATATCGTACTAATATGAGTAGAAAAGGAAACATCACTTTTACTCCTAGATTCTGACATGTTTGGGAGTAATATCATACTAGTATGAGTAGAAAAGGAAACATCAATTTTACTCCTAGATTCTGACACGTTTGGGAGCAATATCGTACTAGTATGAGTAGAAAAGGAAACATCAATTTTACTCATAGATTTGACACGTTTGGGAGTAATATCGTACTAGTATGAGTAGAAAAGGAAACATCAATTTTACTCCTAGATTCTGACACGTTTGGGAGCAATATCGTACTAGTATGAGTAGAAAAGGAAACATCAATTTTTCTCCTAGATTCTGACACGTTTGGGAGCAATATCGTAGTAGTATGAGTAGAAAAGGAAACATCAATTTTAGTCCTAGATTCTGACACGTTTGGGAGTAATATCGTACTAGTATAAGTAGAAAAGGAAACAACAATTTTACTCCTAGATTCTAACACGTTTGGGAGCAATATCGTACTAGTATGAGTCGAAAAGGAAACAACAATTTTACTCCTAGATTCTGACAATTTTGGGAGCAACATCGTACTAATATGAGTAGAAAAGGAAACATCAATTTTACTCCTAGCTTCTGACACGCTCGGGAATAATATCGTACTAGTATGAGTAGAAAAGGAAACATCAATTTTACTCCTAGATTCTGACACGTTTGGGAGTAATATCGTAGTAGTATGAGTAGAAAAGGAAACATCAATTTTGCTCCTAGATTCTGACACGTTCGGGAGCAATATCGTAGTAGTATGAGTAGAAAAGGAAACATCAATTTTAATCCTAGATTCTGACACGTTTGGGAGTAATATCGTACTAGTATAAGTAGAAAAGGAAACAACAATTTTACTCCTAGATTCTAACACGTTCGGGAGTAATATCATACTAGTATGAGTAGAAAAAGAAACAACAATTGTACTCCTAGATTCTGACACCTTTGGGAGCAATATCGTACCAATATTAGTAGAAAAGGAGACATCACTTTTACTCCTAGATTCTGACACGTTTGGGAGTAATATCATACTAGTATGAGTAGAAAAGGAAACATCAATTTTACTCCTAGATTCTGATACGTTTGGGAGTAATATCATACTAGCATGAGTGGAAAAGGAAACATAAATTTTACTCCTAGATTCTGATCCGTTTGGGAGTAATATAATAATAGTTTGAGTAGAAAAGGAAATATCAATTGTACTCCTAGATTCTGATACGTTTGGGAGTAATATCATAATAGTATGAGTAGAAAATGAAACATCAATTTTACTCCTAGATTCTGAGACTTTTGGGAGCAATATCGTACTAATATGAGTAGAGAAGGAAACATCAATTTTACTCCTAGATTCTAACACGTTTGGGAGCAATATCGTACTTGTATGAGTAGAAAAGGAAACAACAATTTTACTCCTAGATTCTGACACCTTTGGGAGCAATATCGTACTAGTATGATTAGAAACGGAAACATCAATTTTACTCCTAGATCCTGACACGTTTGGGAATAATATCGTACTGGTATGAGTAGAAAAGGAAACATCAATTTTACTCATAGATTCTGACACGTTTGGGAGTAATATCGTACTAGTATGAGTAGAGAAGGAAATATCAATTTTACTCCTAGATTCTGACACGTTTGGGAGTAATATCGTACTAGTATGAGTAGAAAAGGAAACATCAATTTTACTCCTAGATTCTGACACGTTTGGGAGCAATATCGTACTAGTATGAGTAGAAAAGGAAACATCAATTTTTCTCCTAGATTCTGACAAGTTTGGGAATAATATCGTAGTAGTATGAGTAGAAAAGGAAACATCAATTTTTGTCCTAGATTCTGACACGTTTGGGAGTAATATCGTAATAGTATAAGTACAAAAGGAAACAACAATTTTACTCCTAGATTCTAACACCTTTGGGAGCAATATCGTACTAGTATGAGTCGAAAAGGAAACAACAATTTTACTCCTAGATTCTGACACCTTTGGGAGCAATATCGTACTAATATGAGTAGAAAAGGAAACATCAATTTTACTCCTAGCTTCTGACACGTTCGGGAGTAATATCGTACTAGTATGAGTAGAAAAGGAAACATCAAATTTACTCCTAGATTCTAACACGTTTGGGAGTAATATCGTACTAGTATGAGTAGAAAAGGAAACATCAATTTTACTCCAAGCTTCTGACAGGTTCGGGAGTAATATCGTACTAGTATGAGTGGAAAAGGAAACATCAATTTTTCTCCTAGATTCTGACACGTTCGGGAGCAATATCGTACTAGTATGAGTAGAAAAGGAAACATCAATTTTAATCCTAGATTCTGACACGTTTGGGAGTAATATCGTACTAGTATAAGTAGAAAAGGAAACAACAATTTTACTCCTAGATTCTAACACGTTCGGGAGTAATATCATACTAGTATGAGTAGAAAAAGAAACAACAATTGTACTCCTAGATTCTGACACCTTTGGGAGCAATATCGTACCAATATTAGTAGAAAAGGAGACATCACTTTTACTCCTAGATTCTGACACGTTTGGGAGTAATATCATACTAGTATGAGTAGAAAAGGAAACATCAATTTTACTCCTAGATTCTGATACGTTTGGGAGTAATATCATACTAGCATGAGTGGAAAAGGAAACATAAATTTTACTCCTAGATTCTGATCCGTTTGGGAGTAATATAATAATAGTTTGAGTAGAAAAGGAAATATCAATTGTACTCCTAGATTCTGATACGTTTGGGAGTAATATCATAATAGTATGAGTAGAAAATGAAACATCAATTTTACTCCTAGATTCTGAGACTTTTGGGAGCAATATCGTACTAATATGAGTAGAGAAGGAAACATCAATTTTACTCCTAGATTCTAACACGTTTGGGAGCAATATCGTACTTGTATGAGTAGAAAAGGAAACAACAATTTTACTCCTAGATTCTGACACCTTTGGGAGCAATATCGTACTAGTATGATTAGAAACGGAAACATCAATTTTACTCCTAGATCCTGACACGGTTGGGAATAATATCGTACTGGTATGAGTAGAAAAGGAAACATCAATTTTACTCATAGATTCTGACACGTTTGGGAGTAATATCGTACTAGTATGAGTAGAGAAGGAAATATCAATTTTACTCCTAGATTCTGACACGTTTGGGAGTAATATCGTACTAGTATGAGTAGAAAAGGAAACATCAATTTTACTCCTAGATTCTGACACGTTTGGGAGCAATATCGTACTAGTATGAGTAGAAAAGGAAACATCAATTTTTCTCCTAGATTCTGACAAGTTTGGGAATAATATCGTAGTAGTATGAGTAGAAAAGGAAACATCAATTTTTGTCCTAGATTCTGACACGTTTGGGAGTAATATCGTAATAGTATAAGTACAAAAGGAAACAACAATTTTACTCCTAGATTCTAACACCTTTGGGAGCAATATCGTACTAGTATGAGTCGAAAAGGAAACAACAATTTTACTCCTAGATTCTGACACCTTTGGGAGCAATATCGTACTAATATGAGTAGAAAAGGAAACATCAATTTTACTCCTAGCTTCTGACACGTTCGGGAGTAATATCGTACTAGTATGAGTAGAGAAGGAAACATCAATTTTACTCCTAGCTTCTGACACGTTTGGGAGTAATATCGTACTAGTATGAGTAGAAAAGGAAACATCAATTTTACTCCTAGATTCTGACACGTTTGGGAGTAATATCGTACTAGTATGAGTAGAAAAGGAAACATCAATTTTACTCCTAGATTCCGGCACGTTTGGGAGTAATATCGTACTAGTATTAGTGGAAACGGAAACATCAATTTTACTCCTAGATTCTGACATGTTCGGGAGTAATATCGTACTAGTATGAGTAGAAAAGGAAACAACAATTGTACTCCTAGATTCTGACACCTTTGGGAGCAATATCGTACTAATATGAGTAGAAAAGGAGACATCACTTTTACTCCTAGATTCTGACGAGTTTGGGAGTGATATCATACTAGTATGAGTAGAAAAGGAAACATCAATTTTACTCCTAGATTCTGACACGTTCGGGAGCAATATCGTACTAATATGAGTAGAAAAGGAAACAACAATTTTACTCCTAGATTCTGACACGTTTGGGAATAATATCGTACTAGCATGAGTAGAAAAGGAAACATCAATTTTACTCCTAGATTCTGACACGTTTGGGAGTAATATCGTACTAGTATGAGTAGAAAAGGAAACATCAATTTTACCGGTAGATTATGAAACGTTTGGGAGTAATATCGTACTAGTATGAGTAGAAACGGAAACATCAATTTTACTCCTAGATTTTGACACGTTCGGGAGCAATATCGCACTAATATGAGTAGAAAAGGAAACATCACTTTTACTCCTAGATTCTGACGAGTTTGGGAGTGATATCATACTAGTATGAGTAGAAAAGGAAACATCAATTTTACTCCTAGATTCTGACACGTTTGGGAGTAATATCGTACTAGTATGAGTGGAAAAGGAAACATAAATTTTACTCCTAGATTCTGATACGTTTGGGAGTAATATCATAATAGTTTGAGTAGAAAAGGAAATATCAATTGTACTCCAAGATTCTGATACGTTTGGGAGTAATATCATAATAGTATGAGTAGAATAGGAAACATCAATTTTACTCCTAGATTCTGACAAGTTTGGTAGCAATATCGTACTAATGTGAGTAGAAAAGGAAACATCACTTTTACTCCTAGATTCTGACACGTTTGGGAGTAATATCATACTAGTATGAGTAGAAAAGGAAACATCAATTTTACTCCTAGATTCTGACACGTTTGGGAGTAATATCGTACTAGTATGAGTAGAAACGGAAACATCAATTTTACTCCTAGATTTTGACACGTTCGGGAGCAATATCGCACTAATATGAGTAGAAAAGGAAACATCAATTTTACTCCTAGATTCTGACACGTTTGGGAGTAATATCATACTAGTATGAGTAGAAACGGAAACATCAATTTTACTCCTAGATTCTGACACGTTCGGGAGCAATATCGTACTAATATGAGTAGAAAAGGAAACAACAATTTTACTCCTAGATTCTGACACGTTTGGGAATAATATCGTACTAGCATGAGTAGAAAAGGAAACATCAATTTTACTCCTAGATTCTGACACGTTTGGGAGTAATATCGTACTAGTATGAGTAGAAAAGGAAACAGCAATTTTACCGGTAGATTATGAAACGTTTGGGAGTAATATCGTACTAGTATGAGTAGAAACGGAAACATCAATTTTACTCCTAGATTTTGACACGTTCGGGAGCAATATCGTACTAATATGAGTAGAGAAGGAAACATCAATTTTACTCCTAGATTCTAACACGTTTGGGAGCAATATCGTACTTGTATGAGTAGAAAAGGAAACAACAATTTTACTCCTAGATTCTGACACCTTTGGGAGCAATATCGTACTAGTATGATTAGAAACGGAAACATCAATTTTACTCCTAGATCCTGACACGTTTGGGAATAATATCGTACTGGTATGAGTAGAAAAGGAAACATCAATTTTACTCATAGATTCTGACACGTTTGGGAGTAATATCGTACTAGTATGAGTAGAGAAGGAAATATCAATTTTACTCCTAGATTCTGACACGTTTGGGAGTAATATCGTACTAGTATGAGTAGAAAAGGAAACATCAATTTTACTCCTAGATTCTGACACGTTTGGGAGCAATATCGTACTAGTATGAGTAGAAAAGGAAACATCAATTTTTCTCCTAGATTCTGACAAGTTTGGGAATAATATCGTAGTAGTATGAGTAGAAAAGGAAACATCAATTTTTGTCCTAGATTCTGACACGTTTGGGAGTAATATCGTAATAGTATAAGTACAAAAGGAAACAACAATTTTACTCCTAGATTCTAACACCTTTGGGAGCAATATCGTACTAGTATGAGTCGAAAAGGAAACAACAATTTTACTCCTAGATTCTGACACCTTTGGGAGCAATATCGTACTAATATGAGTAGAAAAGGAAACATCAATTTTACTCCTAGCTTCTGACACGTTCGGGAGTAATATCGTACTAGTATGAGTAGAGAAGGAAACATCAATTTTACTCCTAGCTTCTGACACGTTTGGGAGTAATATCGTACTAGTATGAGTAGAAAAGGAAACATCAATTTTACTCCTAGATTCTGACACGTTTGGGAGTAATATCGTACTAGTATGAGTAGAAAAGGAAACATCAATTTTACTCCTAGATTCCGGCACGTTTGGGAGTAATATCGTACTAGTATTAGTGGAAACGGAAACATCAATTTTACTCCTAGATTCTGACATGTTCGGGAGTAATATCGTACTAGTATGAGTAGAAAAGGAAACAACAATTGTACTCCTAGATTCTGACACCTTTGGGAGCAATATCGTACTAATATGAGTAGAAAAGGAGACATCACTTTTACTCCTAGATTCTGACGAGTTTGGGAGTGATATCATACTAGTATGAGTAGAAAAGGAAACATCAATTTTACTCCTAGATTCTGACACGTTTGGGAGTAATATCGTACTAGTATGAGTGGAAAAGGAAACATAAATTTTACTCCTAGATTCTGATACGTTTGGGAGTAATATCATAATAGTTTGAGTAGAAAAGGAAATATCAATTGTACTCCAAGATTCTGATACGTTTGGGAGTAATATCATAATAGTATGAGTAGAATAGGAAACATCAATTTTACTCCTAGATTCTGACAAGTTTGGTAGCAATATCGTACTAATATGAGTAGAAAAGGAAACATCACTTTTACTCCTAGATTCTGACACGTTTGGGAGTAATATCATACTAGTATGAGTAGAAAAGGAAACATCAATTTTACTCCTAGATTCTGGCACGTTCGGGAGCAATATCGTACTAATATGAGTAGAAAAGGAAACATCACTTTTACTCCTAGATTCTGACACGTTTGGGAGTAATATCATACTAGTATGAGTAGAAAAGGAAACATCAATTTTACTCCTAGATTCTGACACCTTTGGGAGCAATATCGTACTAATATGAGTAGAAAAGGAAACATCACTTTTACTCCTAGATTCTGACATGTTTGGGAGTAATATCCTACTAGTATGAGTAGAAAAGGAAACATCAATTTTACTCCTAGATTCTGACACGTTTGTTAATAATATCGTACTAGTATGAGTAGAAACGGAAACATCACTTTTACTCCTAGATTCTGACACGTTCGGGAGCAATATCGTACTAATATGAGTAGAAAAGGAAACATCACTTTTACTCCTAGATTCTGACACGTTTGGGAGTAATATCATACTAGTATGAGTAGAAAAGGAAACATTAATTTTACTCCTAGATTCTGACACCTTTGGGAGCAATATCGTACTAATATGAGTAGAAAAGGAAACATCACTTTTACTCCTAGATTCTGACATGTTTGGGAGTAATATCATACTAGTATGAGTAGAAAAGGAAACATCAATTTTACTCCTAGATTCTGACACGTTTGTTAGTAATATCGTACTAGTATGAGTAGAAACGGAAACATCACTTTTACTCCTAGATTCTGACACGTTCGGGAGCAATATCGTACTAATATGAGTAGAAAAGGAAACATCACTTTTACTCCTAGATTCTGACACGTTTGGGAGTAATATCATACTAGTATGAGTAGAAAAGGAAACATTAATTTTACTCCTAGATTCTGACACCTTTGGGAGCAATATCGTACTAATATGAGTAGAAAAGGAAACATCACTTTTACTCCTAGATTGTGACATGTTTGGGAGTAATATCATACTAGTATGAGTAGAAAAGGAAACATCAATTTTACTCCTAGATTCTGATACGTTTGGGAGTAATATCGTACTAGTATAAGTAGAAACGGAAACATCACTTTTACTCCTAGATTCTGACACGTTCGGGAGCAATATCGTACTAATATGAGTAGAAAAGGAAACATCACTTTTACTCCTAGATTCTGACACGTTTGGGAGTAATATCATACTAGTATGAGTAGAAAAGGAAACATCAATTTTACTCCTAGATTCTGACACGTTTGGGAGTAATATCTTACTAGTATGAGTAGAAAAGGAAACATCAATTTTACTCCTAGATTCTGACACGTTTGGGAGTAATATCGTACTAGTATGAGTAGAAAAGGAAACATCAATTTTACTCCTAGCTTCTGACACGTTCGGGAGTAATATCGTACTAGTATGAGTAGAAAAGGAAACATCAAATTTACTCCTAGATTCTAACACGTTTGGGAGTAATATCGTACTAGTATGAGTAGAAAAGGAAACATCAATTTTACTCCAAGCTTCTGACACGTTCGGGAGTAATATCGTACTAGTATGAGTAGAAAAGGAAACATCAATTTTACTCCTAGATTCTGATACGTTTGGGAGTAATATCGTACTAGTATGAGTAGAAAAGGAAACATCAATTTTACTCCTAGATTCTGACACGTTTGGGAGTAATATCGTACTAGTATGAGTAGAAACGGAAACATCAATTTTACTCCTAGATTCTGACACGTTTGGGAATAATATCGTAATAGTATGAGTAGAAAAGGAAACATCAATTTTACTCATAGATTCTGACACGTTTGGGAGTAATATCGTACTAGTGTGAGTAGAAAAGGAAACATCAATTTTACTCCTAGATTCTGACACGTTTGGGAGCAATATCGTACTAGTATGAGTAGAAAAGGAAACATCAATTTTTCTCCTAGATTCGGACACGTTTGGGAGCAATATCGTAGTAGTATGAGTAGAAAAGGAAACATCAATTTTAGTCCTAGATTCTGACACGTTTGGGAGTAATATCGTACTAGTATAAGTAGAAAAGGAAACAACAATTTTACTCCTAGATTCTAACACGTTTGGGAGCAATATCGTACTAGTATGAGTCGAAAAGGAAACAACAATTTTACTCCTAGATTCTGACAATTTTGGGAGTAATATCCTACTAATATGAGTAGAAAAGGAAACATCAATTTTACTCCTAGCTTCTGACACGCTCTGGAATAATATCGTACTAGTATGAGTAGAAAAGGAAAAATCAATTTTACTCCTAGATTCTGACACGTTTGGGAGTAATATCGTACTAGTATGAGTAGAAAAGGAAACATCAATTTTGCTCCTAGATTCTGACACGTTTGGGAGTAATATCGTACTAGTATGAGTAGAAAAGGAAACATCAATTTTACTCCTAGGTTCTGGCACGTTTGGGAGTAATATCGTACTAGTATGAGTGGAAACGGAAACATCAATTTTACTCCTAGATTCTGACACGGTCGGGAGTAATATCGTACTAGTATGAGTAGAAAAGGAAACATCAATTTTACTCCTATATTCTGACACGTTTGGGAGCAATATCGTACTAGTATGAGTGGAAAAGGAAACATCAATTTTTCTCCTAGATTCTGACACGTTCGGGAGCAATATCGTAGTAGTATGAGTAGAAAAGGAAACATCAATTTTAATCCTAGATTCTGACACGTTTGGGAGTAATATCGTACTAGTATAAGTAGAAAAGGAAACAACAATTTTACTCCTAGATTCTAACACGTTCGGGAGTAATATCATACTAGTATGAGTAGAAAAAGAAACAACAATTGTACTCCTAGATTCTGACACCTTTGGGAGCAATATCGTACCAATATTAGTAGAAAAGGAGACATCACTTTTACTCCTAGATTCTGACACGTTTGGGAGTAATATCATACTAGTATGAGTAGAAAAGGAAACATCAATTTTACTCCTAGATTCTGATACGTTTGGGAGTAATATCATACTAGCATGAGTGGAAAAGGAAACATAAATTTTACTCCTAGATTCTGATCCGTTTGGGAGTAATATAATAATAGTTTGAGTAGAAAAGGAAATATCAATTGTACTCCTAGATTCTGATACGTTTGGGAGTAATATCATAATAGTATGAGTAGAAAATGAAACATCAATTTTACTCCTAGATTCTGAGACTTTTGGGAGCAATATCGTACTAATATGAGTAGAGAAGGAAACATCAATTTTACTCCTAGATTCTAACACGTTTGGGAGCAATATCGTACTTGTATGAGTAGAAAAGGAAACAACAATTTTACTCCTAGATTCTGACACCTTTGGGAGCAATATCGTACTAGTATGATTAGAAACGGAAACATCAATTTTACTCCTAGATCCTGACACGTTTGGGAATAATATCGTACTGGTATGAGTAGAAAAGGAAACATCAATTTTACTCATAGATTCTGACACGTTTGGGAGTAATATCGTACTAGTATGAGTAGAGAAGGAAATATCAATTTTACTCCTAGATTCTGACACGTTTGGGAGTAATATCGTACTAGTATGAGTAGAAAAGGAAACATCAATTTTACTCCTAGATTCTGACACGTTTGGGAGCAATATCGTACTAGTATGAGTAGAAAAGGAAACATCAATTTTTCTCCTAGATTCTGACAAGTTTGGGAATAATATCGTAGTAGTATGAGTAGAAAAGGAAACATCAATTTTTGTCCTAGATTCTGACACGTTTGGGAGTAATATCGTAATAGTATAAGTACAAAAGGAAACAACAATTTTACTCCTAGATTCTAACAGCTTTGGGAGCAATATCGTACTAGTATGAGTCGAAAAGGAAACAACAATTTTACTCCTAGATTCTGACACCTTTGGGAGCAATATCGTACTAATATGAGTAGAAAAGGAAACATCAATTTTACTCCTAGCTTCTGACACGTTCGGGAGTAATATCGTACTAGTATGAGTAGAGAAGGAAACATCAATTTTACTCCTAGCTTCTGACACGTTTGGGAGTAATATCGTACTAGTATGAGTAGAAAAGGAAACATCAATTTTACTCCTAGATTCTGACACGTTTGGGAGTAATATCGTACTAGTATGAGTAGAAAAGGAAACATCAATTTTACTCCTAGATTCCGGCACGTTTGGGAGTAATATCGTACTAGTATTAGTGGAAACGGAAACATCAATTTTACTCCTAGATTCTGACATGTTCGGGAGTAATATCGTACTAGTATGAGTAGAAAAGGAAACAACAATTGTACTCCTAGATTCTGACACCTTTGGGAGCAATATCGTACTAATATGAGTAGAAAAGGAGACATCACTTTTACTCCTAGATTCTGACGAGTTTGGGAGTGATATCATACTAGTATGAGTAGAAAAGGAAACATCAATTTTACTCCTAGATTCTGACACGTTTGGGAGTAATATCGTACTAGTATGAGTGGAAAAGGAAACATAAATTTTACTCCTAGATTCTGATACGTTTGGGAGTAATATCATAATAGTTTGAGTAGAAAAGGAAATATCAATTGTACTCCAAGATTCTGATACGTTTGGGAGTAATATCATAATAGTATGAGTAGAATAGGAAACATCAATTTTACTCCTAGATTCTGACAAGTTTGGTAGCAATATCGTACTAATATGAGTAGAAAAGGAAACATCACTTTTACTCCTAGATTCTGACACGTTTGGGAGTAATATCATACTAGTATGAGTAGAAAAGGAAACATCAATTTTACTCCTAGATTCTGGCACGTTCGGGAGCAATATCGTACTAATATGAGTAGAAAAGGAAACATCACTTTTACTCCTAGATTCTGACACGTTTGGGAGTAATATCATACTAGTATGAGTAGAAAAGGAAACATCAATTTTACTCCTAGATTCTGACACCTTTGGGAGCAATATCGTACTAATATGAGTAGAAAAGGAAACATCACTTTTACTCCTAGATTCTGACATGTTTGGGAGTAATATCCTACTAGTATGAGTAGAAAAGGAAACATCAATTTTACTCCTAGATTCTGACACGTTTGTTAATAATATCGTACTAGTATGAGTAGAAACGGAAACATCACTTTTACTCCTAGATTCTGACACGTTCGGGAGCAATATCGTACTAATATGAGTAGAAAAGGAAACATCACTTTTACTCCTAGATTCTGACACGTTTGGGAGTAATATCATACTAGTATGAGTAGAAAAGGAAACATTAATTTTACTCCTAGATTCTGACACCTTTGGGAGCAATATCGTACTAATATGAGTAGAAAAGGAAACATCACTTTTACTCCTAGATTCTGACATGTTTGGGAGTAATATCATACTAGTATGAGTAGAAAAGGAAACATCAATTTTACTCCTAGATTCTGACACGTTTGTTAGTAATATCGTACTAGTATGAGTAGAAACGGAAACATCACTTTTACTCCTAGATTCTGACACGTTCGGGAGCAATATCGTACTAATATGAGTAGAAAAGGAAACATCACTTTTACTCCTAGATTCTGACACGTTTGGGAGTAATATCATACTAGTATGAGTAGAAAAGGAAACATTAATTTTACTCCTAGATTCTGACACCTTTGGGAGCAATATCGTACTAATATGAGTAGAAAAGGAAACATCACTTTTACTCCTAGATTGTGACATGTTTGGGAGTAATATCATACTAGTATGAGTAGAAAAGGAAACATCAATTTTACTCCTAGATTCTGATACGTTTGGGAGTAATATCGTACTAGTATAAGTAGAAACGGAAACATCACTTTTACTCCTAGATTCTGACACGTTCGGGAGCAATATCGTACTAATATGAGTAGAAAAGGAAACATCACTTTTACTCCTAGATTCTGACACGTTTGGGAGTAATATCATACTAGTATGAGTAGAAAAGGAAACATCAATTTTACTCCTAGATTCTGACACGTTTGGGAGTAATATCTTACTAGTATGAGTAGAAAAGGAAACATCAATTTTACTCCTAGATTCTGACACGTTTGGGAGTAATATCGTACTAGTATGAGTAGAAAAGGAAACATCAATTTTACTCCTAGCTTCTGACACGTTCGGGAGTAATATCGTACTAGTATGAGTAGAAAAGGAAACATCAAATTTACTCCTAGATTCTAACACGTTTGGGAGTAATATCGTACTAGTATGAGTAGAAAAGGAAACATCAATTTTACTCCAAGCTTCTGACACGTTCGGGAGTAATATCGTACTAGTATGAGTAGAAAAGGAAACATCAATTTTACTCCTAGATTCTGATACGTTTGGGAGTAATATCGTACTAGTATGAGTAGAAAAGGAAACATCAATTTTACTCCTAGATTCTGACACGTTTGGGAGTAATATCGTACTAGTATGAGTAGAAACGGAAACATCAATTTTACTCCTAGATTCTGACACGTTTGGGAATAATATCGTAATAGTATGAGTAGAAAAGGAAACATCAATTTTACTCATAGATTCTGACACGTTTGGGAGTAATATCGTACTAGTGTGAGTAGAAAAGGAAACATCAATTTTACTCCTAGATTCTGACACGTTTGGGAGCAATATCGTACTAGTATGAGTAGAAAAGGAAACATCAATTTTTCTCCTAGATTCGGACACGTTTGGGAGCAATATCGTAGTAGTATGAGTAGAAAAGGAAACATCAATTTTAGTCCTAGATTCTGACACGTTTGGGAGTAATATCGTACTAGTATAAGTAGAAAAGGAAACAACAATTTTACTCCTAGATTCTAACACGTTTGGGAGCAATATCGTACTAGTATGAGTCGAAAAGGAAACAACAATTTTACTCCTAGATTCTGACAATTTTGGGAGTAATATCGTACTAATATGAGTAGAAAAGGAAACATCAATTTTACTCCTAGCTTCTGACACGCTCTGGAATAATATCGTACTAGTATGAGTAGAAAAGGAAAAATCAATTTTACTCCTAGATTCTGACACGTTTGGGAGTAATATCGTACTAGTATGAGTAGAAAAGGAAACATCAATTTTGCTCCTAGATTCTGACACGTTTGGGAGTAATATCGTACTAGTATGAGTAGAAAAGGAAACATCAATTTTACTCCTAGGTTCTGGCACGTTTGGGAGTAATATCGTACTAGTATGAGTGGAAACGGAAACATCAATTTTACTCCTAGATTCTGACACGGTCGGGAGTAATATCGTACTAGTATGAGTAGAAAAGGAAACATCAATTTTACTCCTATATTCTGACACGTTTGGGAGCAATATCGTACTAGTATGAGTGGAAAAGGAAACATCAATTTTTCTCCTAGATTCTGACACGTTCGGGAGCAATATCGTAGTAGTATGAGTAGAAAAGGAAACATCAATTTTAATCCTAGATTCTGACACGTTTGGGAGTAATATCGTACTAGTATAAGTAGAAAAGGAAACAACAATTTTACTCCTAGATTCTAACACGTTCGGGAGTAATATCATACTAGTATGAGTAGAAAAAGAAACAACAATTGTACTCCTAGATTCTGACACCTTTGGGAGCAATATCGTACCAATATTAGTAGAAAAGGAGACATCACTTTTACTCCTAGATTCTGACACGTTTGGGAGTAATATCATACTAGTATGAGTAGAAAAGGAAACATCAATTTTACTCCTAGATTCTGATACGTTTGGGAGTAATATCATACTAGCATGAGTGGAAAAGGAAACATAAATTTTACTCCTAGATTCTGATCCGTTTGGGAGTAATATAATAATAGTTTGAGTAGAAAAGGAAATATCAATTGTACTCCTAGATTCTGATACGTTTGGGAGTAATATCATAATAGTATGAGTAGAAAATGAAACATCAATTTTACTCCTAGATTCTGAGACTTTTGGGAGCAATATCGTACTAATATGAGTAGAGAAGGAAACATCAATTTTACTCCTAGATTCTAACACGTTTGGGAGCAATATCGTACTTGTATGAGTAGAAAAGGAAACAACAATTTTACTCCTAGATTCTGACACCTTTGGGAGCAATATCGTACTAGTATGATTAGAAACGGAAACATCAATTTTACTCCTAGATCCTGACACGTTTGGGAATAATATCGTACTGGTATGAGTAGAAAAGGAAACATCAATTTTACTCATAGATTCTGACACGTTTGGGAGTAATATCGTACTAGTATGAGTAGAGAAGGAAATATCAATTTTACTCCTAGATTCTGACACGTTTGGGAGTAATATCGTACTAGTATGAGTAGAAAAGGAAACATCAATTTTACTCCTAGATTCTGACACGTTTGGGAGCAATATCGTACTAGTATGAGTAGAAAAGGAAACATCAATTTTTCTCCTAGATTCTGACAAGTTTGGGAATAATATCGTAGTAGTATGAGTAGAAAAGGAAACATCAATTTTTGTCCTAGATTCTGACACGTTTGGGAGTAATATCGTAATAGTATAAGTACAAAAGGAAACAACAATTTTACTCCTAGATTCTAACAGCTTTGGGAGCAATATCGTACTAGTATGAGTCGAAAAGGAAACAACAATTTTACTCCTAGATTCTGACACCTTTGGGAGCAATATCGTACTAATATGAGTAGAAAAGGAAACATCAATTTTACTCCTAGCTTCTGACACGTTCGGGAGTAATATCGTACTAGTATGAGTAGAGAAGGAAACATCAATTTTACTCCTAGCTTCTGACACGTTTGGGAGTAATATCGTACTAGTATGAGTAGAAAAGGAAACATCAATTTTACTCCTAGATTCTGACACGTTTGGGAGTAATATCGTACTAGTATGAGTAGAAAAGGAAACATCAATTTTACTCCTAGATTCCGGCACGTTTGGGAGTAATATCGTACTAGTATTAGTGGAAACGGAAACATCAATTTTACTCCTAGATTCTGACATGTTCGGGAGTAATATCGTACTAGTATGAGTAGAAAAGGAAACAACAATTGTACTCCTAGATTCTGACACCTTTGGGAGCAATATCGTACTAATATGAGTAGAAAAGGAGACATCACTTTTACTCCTAGATTCTGACGAGTTTGGGAGTGATATCATACTAGTATGAGTAGAAAAGGAAACATCAATTTTACTCCTAGATTCTGACACGTTTGGGAGTAATATCGTACTAGTATGAGTGGAAAAGGAAACATAAATTTTACTCCTAGATTCTGATACGTTTGGGAGTAATATCATAATAGTTTGAGTAGAAAAGGAAATATCAATTGTACTCCAAGATTCTGATACGTTTGGGAGTAATATCATAATAGTATGAGTAGAATAGGAAACATCAATTTTACTCCTAGATTCTGACAAGTTTGGTAGCAATATCGTACTAATATGAGTAGAAAAGGAAACATCACTTTTACTCCTAGATTCTGACACGTTTGGGAGTAATATCATACTAGTATGAGTAGAAACGGAAACATCAATTTTACTCCTAGATTCTGACACGTTCGGGAGCAATATCGTACTAATATGAGTAGAAAAGGAAACAACAATTTTACTCCTAGATTCTGACACGTTTGGGAATAATATCGTACTAGCATGAGTAGAAAAGGAAACATCAATTTTACTCCTAGATTCTGACACGGTTGGGGGTAATATCGTACTAGTATGAGTAGAAAAGGAAACATCAATTTTACCGGTAGATTATGAAACGTTTGGGAGTAATATCGTACTAGTATGAGTAGAAACGGAAACATCAATTTTACTCCTAGATTTTGACACGTTCGGGAGCAATATCGCACTAATATGAGTAGAAAAGGAAACATCAATTTTACTCCTAGATTCTGACACGTTTGGGAGTAATATCGTACTAGTATGAGTAGAAACGGAAACATCAATTTTACTCCTAGATTTTGACACGTTCGGGAGCAATATCGTACTAATATGAGTAGAAAAGGAAACATCAATTTTACTCCTAGATTCTGACACGTTTGGGAGTAATATCGTACTAATATGAGTAGAAAAGGAAACATCACTTTTACTCCTAGATTCTGACACGTTTGGGAGTAATATCATACTAGTATGAGTAGAAAAGGAAACATCAATTTTACTCCTAGATTCTGACACCTTTGGGAGCAATATCGTACTAATATGAGTAGAAAAGGAAACATCACTTTTACTCCTAGATTCTGACATGTTTGGGAGTAATATCATACTAGTATGAGTAGAAAAGGAAACATCAATTTTACTCCTAGATTCTGACACGTTTGGGAGCAATATCGTACTAGTATGAGTAGAAAAGGAAACATCAATTTTACTCATAGATTTGACACGTTTGGGAGTAATATCGTACTAGTATGAGTAGAAAAGGAAACATCAATTTTACTCCTAGATTCTGACACGTTTGGGAGCAATATCGTACTAGTATGAGTAGAAAAGGAAACATCAATTTTTCTCCTAGATTCTGACACGTTTGGGAGCAATATCGTAGTAGTATGAGTAGAAAAGGAAACATCAATTTTAGTCCTAGATTCTGACACGTTTGGGAGTAATATCGTACTAGTATAAGTAGAAAAGGAAACAACAATTTTACTCCTAGATTCTAACACGTTTGGGAGCAATATCGTACTAGTATGAGTCGAAAAGGAAACAACAATTTTACTCCTAGATTCTGACAATTTTGGGAGCAACATCGTACTAATATGAGTAGAAAAGGAAACATCAATTTTACTCCTAGCTTCTGACACGCTCGGGAATAATATCGTACTAGTATGAGTAGAAAAGGAAACATCAATTTTACTCCTAGATTCTGACACGTTTGGGAGTAATATCGTAGTAGTATGAGTAGAAAAGGAAACATCAATTTTGCTCCTAGATTCTGACACGTTCGGGAGCAATATCGTAGTAGTATGAGTAGAAAAGGAAACATCAATTTTAATCCTAGATTCTGACACGTTTGGGAGTAATATCGTACTAGTATAAGTAGAAAAGGAAACAACAATTTTACTCCTAGATTCTAACACGTTCGGGAGTAATATCATACTAGTATGAGTAGAAAAAGAAACAACAATTGTACTCCTAGATTCTGACACCTTTGGGAGCAATATCGTACCAATATTAGTAGAAAAGGAGACATCACTTTTACTCCTAGATTCTGACACGTTTGGGAGTAATATCATACTAGTATGAGTAGAAAAGGAAACATCAATTTTACTCCTAGATTCTGATACGTTTGGGAGTAATATCATACTAGCATGAGTGGAAAAGGAAACATAAATTTTACTCCTAGATTCTGATCCGTTTGGGAGTAATATAATAATAGTTTGAGTAGAAAAGGAAATATCAATTGTACTCCTAGATTCTGATACGTTTGGGAGTAATATCATAATAGTATGAGTAGAAAATGAAACATCAATTTTACTCCTAGATTCTGAGACTTTTGGGAGCAATATCGTACTAATATGAGTAGAGAAGGAAACATCAATTTTACTCCTAGATTCTAACACGTTTGGGAGCAATATCGTACTTGTATGAGTAGAAAAGGAAACAACAATTTTACTCCTAGATTCTGACACCTTTGGGAGCAATATCGTACTAGTATGATTAGAAACGGAAACATCAATTTTACTCCTAGATCCTGACACGTTTGGGAATAATATCGTACTGGTATGAGTAGAAAAGGAAACATCAATTTTACTCATAGATTCTGACACGTTTGGGAGTAATATCGTACTAGTATGAGTAGAGAAGGAAATATCAATTTTACTCCTAGATTCTGACACGTTTGGGAGTAATATCGTACTAGTATGAGTAGAAAAGGAAACATCAATTTTACTCCTAGATTCTGACACGTTTGGGAGCAATATCGTACTAGTATGAGTAGAAAAGGAAACATCAATTTTTCTCCTAGATTCTGACAAGTTTGGGAATAATATCGTAGTAGTATGAGTAGAAAAGGAAACATCAATTTTTGTCCTAGATTCTGACACGTTTGGGAGTAATATCGTAATAGTATAAGTACAAAAGGAAACAACAATTTTACTCCTAGATTCTAACACCTTTGGGAGCAATATCGTACTAGTATGAGTCGAAAAGGAAACAACAATTTTACTCCTAGATTCTGACACCTTTGGGAGCAATATCGTACTAATATGAGTAGAAAAGGAAACATCAATTTTACTCCTAGCTTCTGACACGTTCGGGAGTAATATCGTACTAGTATGAGTAGAAAAGGAAACATCAAATTTACTCCTAGATTCTAACACGTTTGGGAGTAATATCGTACTAGTATGAGTAGAAAAGGAAACATCAATTTTACTCCAAGCTTCTGACAGGTTCGGGAGTAATATCGTACTAGTATGAGTAGAAAAGGAAACATCAATTTTACTCCTAGATTCTGACACGTTTGGGTGTAATATCGTACTAGTATGAGTAGAAAAGGAAACATCAATTTTACTCCTAGATTCTGACACGTTTGGGAGTAATATCGTACTAGTATGAGTAGAAACGGAAACATCAATTTTACTCCTAGATTCTGACACGTTTGGGAATAATATCGTACTGGTATGAGTAGAAAAGGAAACATCAATTTTACTCATAGATTTGACACGTTTGGGAGTAATATCGTACTAGTATGAGTAGAAAAGGAAACATCAATTTTACTCCTAGATTCTGACACGTTTGGGAGCAATATCGTACTAGTATGAGTAGAAAAGGAAACATCAATTTTTCTCCTAGATTCTGACACGTTTGGGAGCAATATCGTAGTAGTATGAGTAGAAAAGGAAACATCAATTTTAGTCCTAGATTCTGACACGTTTGGGAGTAATATCGTACTAGTATAAGTAGAAAAGGAAACAACAATTTTACTCCTAGATTCTAACACGTTTGGGAGCAATATCGTACTAGTATGAGTCGAAAAGGAAACAACAATTTTACTCCTAGATTCTGACAATTTTGGGAGCAACATCGTACTAATATGAGTAGAAAAGGAAACATCAATTTTACTCCTAGCTTCTGACACGCTCGGGAATAATATCGTACTAGTATGAGTAGAAAAGGAAACATCAATTTTACTCCTAGATTCTGACACGTTTGGGAGTAATATCGTAGTAGTATGAGTAGAAAAGGAAACATCAATTTTGCTCCTAGATTCTGACACGTTCGGGAGCAATATCGTAGTAGTATGAGTAGAAAAGGAAACATCAATTTTAATCCTAGATTCTGACACGTTTGGGAGTAATATCGTACTAGTATAAGTAGAAAAGGAAACAACAATTTTACTCCTAGATTCTAACACGTTCGGGAGTAATATCATACTAGTATGAGTAGAAAAAGAAACAACAATTGTACTCCTAGATTCTGACACCTTTGGGAGCAATATCGTACCAATATTAGTAGAAAAGGAGACATCACTTTTACTCCTAGATTCTGACACGTTTGGGAGTAATATCATACTAGTATGAGTAGAAAAGGAAACATCAATTTTACTCCTAGATTCTGATACGTTTGGGAGTAATATCATACTAGCATGAGTGGAAAAGGAAACATAAATTTTACTCCTAGATTCTGATCCGTTTGGGAGTAATATAATAATAGTTTGAGTAGAAAAGGAAATATCAATTGTACTCC
Organism: Sinohyriopsis cumingii; assembly: GCA_028554795.2. NCBI lineage: Eukaryota > Metazoa > Mollusca > Bivalvia > Unionida > Unionidae > Sinohyriopsis > Sinohyriopsis cumingii. The sequence goes on along the minus strand of CM068837.1, from coordinate 15,130,602 downwards.
TAGATTCTGATACGTTTGGGAGTAATATCATAATAGTATGAGTAGAAAATGAAACATCAATTTTACTCCTAGATTCTGAGACTTTTGGGAGCAATATCGTACTAATATGAGTAGAGAAGGAAACATCAATTTTACTCCTAGATTCTAACACGTTTGGGAGCAATATCGTACTTGTATGAGTAGAAAAGGAAACAACAATTTTACTCCTAGATTCTGACACCTTTGGGAGCAATATCGTACTAGTATGATTAGAAACGGAAACATCAATTTTACTCCTAGATCCTGACACGTTTGGGAATAATATCGTACTGGTATGAGTAGAAAAGGAAACATCAATTTTACTCATAGATTCTGACACGTTTGGGAGTAATATCGTACTAGTATGAGTAGAGAAGGAAATATCAATTTTACTCCTAGATTCTGACACGTTTGGGAGTAATATCGTACTAGTATGAGTAGAAAAGGAAACATCAATTTTACTCCTAGATTCTGACACGTTTGGGAGCAATATCGTACTAGTATGAGTAGAAAAGGAAACATCAATTTTTCTCCTAGATTCTGACAAGTTTGGGAATAATATCGTAGTAGTATGAGTAGAAAAGGAAACATCAATTTTTGTCCTAGATTCTGACACGTTTGGGAGTAATATCGTAATAGTATAAGTACAAAAGGAAACAACAATTTTACTCCTAGATTCTAACACCTTTGGGAGCAATATCGTACTAGTATGAGTCGAAAAGGAAACAACAATTTTACTCCTAGATTCTGACACCTTTGGGAGCAATATCGTACTAATATGAGTAGAAAAGGAAACATCAATTTTACTCCTAGCTTCTGACACGTTCGGGAGTAATATCGTACTAGTATGAGTAGAGAAGGAAACATCAATTTTACTCCTAGCTTCTGACACGTTTGGGAGTAATATCGTACTAGTATGAGTAGAAAAGGAAACATCAATTTTGCTCCTAGATTCTGACACGTTTGGGAGTAATATCGTACTAGTATGAGTAGAAAAGGAAACATCAATTTTACTCCTAGATTCCGGCACGTTTGGGAGTAATATCGTACTAGTATTAGTGGAAACGGAAACATCAATTTTACTCCTAGATTCTGACATGTTCGGGAGTAATATCGTACTAGTATGAGTAGAAAAGGAAACAACAATTGTACTCCTAGATTCTGACACCTTTGGGAGCAATATCGTACTAATATGAGTAGAAAAGGAGACATCACTTTTACTCCTAGATTCTGACGAGTTTGGGAGTGATATCATACTAGTATGAGTAGAAAAGGAAACATCAATTTTACTCCTAGATTCTGACACGTTCGGGAGCAATATCGTACTAATATGAGTAGAAAAGGAAACAACAATTTTACTCCTAGATTCTGACACGTTTGGGAATAATATCGTACTAGCATGAGTAGAAAAGGAAACATCAATTTTACTCCTAGATTCTGACACGTTTGGGAGTAATATCGTACTAGTATGAGTAGAAAAGGAAACATCAATTTTACCGGTAGATTATGAAACGTTTGGGAGTAATATCGTACTAGTATGAGTAGAAACGGAAACATCAATTTTACTCCTAGATTTTGACACGTTCGGGAGCAATATCGCACTAATATGAGTAGAAAAGGAAACATCACTTTTACTCCTAGATTCTGACGAGTTTGGGAGTGATATCATACTAGTATGAGTAGAAAAGGAAACATCAATTTTACTCCTAGATTCTGACACGTTTGGGAGTAATATCGTACTAGTATGAGTGGAAAAGGAAACATAAATTTTACTCCTAGATTCTGATACGTTTGGGAGTAATATCATAATAGTTTGAGTAGAAAAGGAAATATCAATTGTACTCCAAGATTCTGATACGTTTGGGAGTAATATCATAATAGTATGAGTAGAATAGGAAACATCAATTTTACTCCTAGATTCTGACAAGTTTGGTAGCAATATCGTACTAATATGAGTAGAAAAGGAAACATCACTTTTACTCCTAGATTCTGACACGTTTGGGAGTAATATCATACTAGTATGAGTAGAAAAGGAAACATCAATTTTACTCCTAGATTCTAACACCTTTGGGAGCAATATCGTACTAGTATGAGTCGAAAAGGAAACAACAATTTTACTCCTAGATTCTGACACCTTTGGGAGCAATATCGTACTAATATGAGTAGAAAAGGAAACATCAATTTTACTCCTAGCTTCTGACACGTTCGGGAGTAATATCGTACTAGTATGAGTAGAGAAGGAAACATCAATTTTACTCCTAGCTTCTGACACGTTTGGGAGTAATATCGTACTAGTATGAGTAGAAAAGGAAACATCAATTTTACTCCTAGATTCTGACACGTTTGGGAGTAATATCGTACTAGTATGAGTGGAAAAGGAAACATAAATTTTACTCCTAGATTCTGATACGTTTGGGAGTAATATCATAATAGTTTGAGTAGAAAAGGAAATATCAATTGTACTCCAAGATTCTGATACGTTTGGGAGTAATATCATAATAGTATGAGTAGAATAGGAAACATCAATTTTACTCCTAGATTCTGACAAGTTTGGTAGCAATATCGTACTAATATGAGTAGAAAAGGAAACATCACTTTTACTCCTAGATTCTGACACGTTTGGGAGTAATATCATACTAGTATGAGTAGAAAAGGAAACATCAATTTTACTCCTAGATTCTGGCACGTTCGGGAGCAATATCGTACTAATATGAGTAGAAAAGGAAACATCACTTTTACTCCTAGATTCTGACACGTTTGGGAGTAATATCATACTAGTATGAGTAGAAAAGGAAACATCAATTTTACTCCTAGATTCTGACACCTTTGGGAGCAATATCGTACTAATATGAGTAGAAAAGGAAACATCACTTTTACTCCTAGATTCTGACATGTTTGGGAGTAATATCCTACTAGTATGAGTAGAAAAGGAAACATCAATTTTACTCCTAGATTCTGACACGTTTGTTAGTAATATCGTACTAGTATGAGTAGAAACGGAAACATCACTTTTACTCCTAGATTCTGACACGTTCGGGAGCAATATCGTACTAATATGAGTAGAAAAGGAAACATCACTTTTACTCCTAGATTCTGACACGTTTGGGAGTAATATCATACTAGTATGAGTAGAAAAGGAAACATTAATTTTACTCCTAGATTCTGACACCTTTGGGAGCAATATCGTACTAATATGAGTAGAAAAGGAAACATCACTTTTACTCCTAGATTCTGACATGTTTGGGAGTAATATCATACTAGTATGAGTAGAAAAGGAAACATCAATTTTACTCCTAGATTCTGACACGTTTGTTAGTAATATCGTACTAGTATGAGTAGAAACGGAAACATCACTTTTACTCCTAGATTCTGACACGTTCGGGAGCAATATCGTACTAATATGAGTAGAAAAGGAAACATCACTTTTACTCCTAGATTCTGACACGTTTGGGAGTAATATCATACTAGTATGAGTAGAAAAGGAAACATTAATTTTACTCCTAGATTCTGACACCTTTGGGAGCAATATCGTACTAATATGAGTAGAAAAGGAAACATCACTTTTACTCCTAGATTGTGACATGTTTGGGAGTAATATCATACTAGTATGAGTAGAAAAGGAAACATCAATTTTACTCCTAGATTCTGATACGTTTGGGAGTAATATCGTACTAGTATAAGTAGAAACGGAAACATCACTTTTACTCCTAGATTCTGACACGTTCGGGAGCAATATCGTACTAATATGAGTAGAAAAGGAAACGTCACTTTTACTCCTAGATTCTGACACGTTTGGGAGTAATATCATACTAGTATGAGTAGAAAAGGAAACATCAATTTTACTCCTAGATTCTGACACGTTTGGGAGTAATATCTTACTAGTATGAGTAGAAAAGGAAACATCAATTTTACTCCTAGATTCTGACACGTTTGGGAGTAATATCGTACTAGTATGAGTAGAAAAGGAAACATCAATTTTACTCCTAGCTTCTGACACGTTTGGGAGTAATATCGTACTAGTATGAGTAGAAAAGGAAACATCAATTTTACTCCTAGATTCTGACACGTTTGGGAGTAATATCTTACTAGTATGAGTAGAAAAGGAAACATCAATTTTACTCCTAGATTCTGACACGTTTGGGAGTAATATCGTACTAGTATGAGTAGAAAAGGAAACATCAAATTTACTCCTAGATTCTAACACGTTTGGGAGTAATATCGTACTAGTATGAGTAGAAAAGGAAACATCAATTTTACTCCAAGCTTCTGACACGTTCGGGAGTAATATCGTACTAGTATGAGTAGAAAAGGAAACATCAATTTTACTCCTAGATTCTGATACGTTTGGGAGTAATATCGTACTAGTATGAGTAGAAAAGGAAACATCAATTTTACTCCTAGATTCTGACACGTTTGGGAGTAATATCTTACTAGTATGAGTAGAAAAGGAAACATCAATTTTACTCCTAGATTCTGACACGTTTGGGAGTAATATCGTACTAGTATGAGTAGAAAAGGAAACATCAATTTTACTCCTAGCTTCTGACACGTTTGGGAGTAATATCGTACTAGTATGAGTAGAAAAGGAAACATCAATTTTACTCCTAGATTCTGACACGTTTGGGAGTAATATCTTACTAGTATGAGTAGAAAAGGAAACATCAATTTTACTCCTAGATTCTGACACGTTTGGGAGTAATATCGTACTAGTATGAGTAGAAAAGGAAACATCAAATTTACTCCTAGATTCTAACACGTTTGGGAGTAATATCGTACTAGTATGAGTAGAAAAGGAAACATCAATTTTACTCCAAGCTTCTGACACGTTCGGGAGTAATATCGTACTAGTATGAGTAGAAAAGGAAACATCAATTTTACTCCTAGATTCTGATACGTTTGGGAGTAATATCGTACTAGTATGAGTAGAAAAGGAAACATCAATTTTACTCCTAGATTCTGACACGTTTGGGAGTAATATCGTACTAGTATGAGTAGAAACGGAAACATCAATTTTACTCCTAGATTCTGACACGTTTGGGAATAATATCGTAATAGTATGAGTAGAAAAGGAAACATCAATTTTACTCATAGATTCTGACACGTTTGGGAGTAATATCGTACTAGTGTGAGTAGAAAAGGAAACATCAATTTTACTCCTAGATTCTGACACGTTTGGGAGCAATATCGTACTAGTATGAGTAGAAAAGGAAACATCAATTTTTCTCCTAGATTCGGACACGTTTGGGAGCAATATCGTAGTAGTATGAGTAGAAAAGGAAACATCAATTTTAGTCCTAGATTCTGACACGTTTGGGAGTAATATCGTACTAGTATAAGTAGAAAAGGAAACAACAATTTTACTCCTAGATTCTAACACGTTTGGGAGCAATATCGTACTAGTATGAGTCGAAAAGGAAACAACAATTTTACTCCTAGATTCTGACAATTTTGGGAGTAATATCGTACTAATATGAGTAGAAAAGGAAACATCAATTTTACTCCTAGCTTCTGACACGCTCTGGAATAATATCGTACTAGTATGAGTAGAAAAGGAAACATCAATTTTACTCCTAGATTCTGACACGTTTGGGAGTAATATCGTACTAGTATGAGTAGAAAAGGAAACATCAATTTTGCTCCTAGATTCTGACACGTTTGGGAGTAATATCGTACTAGTATGAGTAGAAAAGGAAACATCAATTTTACTCCTAGGTTCTGGCACGTTTGGGAGTAATATCGTACTAGTATGAGTGGAAACGGAAACATCAATTTTACTCCTAGATTCTGACACGGTCGGGAGTAATATCGTACTAGTATGAGTAGAAAAGGAAACATCAATTTTACTCCTAGATTTTGACACGTTTGGGAGTAATATCGTACTAGTATGAGTAGAAAAGGAAACATCAATTTTACTCCTATATTCTGACACGTTTGGGAGCAATATCGTACTAGTATGAGTGGAAAAGGAAACATCAATTTTTCTCCTAGATTCTGACACGTTCGGGAGCAATATCGTAGTAGTATGAGTAGAAAAGGAAACATCAATTTTAATCCTAGATTCTGACACGTTTGGGAGTAATATCGTACTAGTATAAGTAGAAAAGGAAACAACAATTTTACTCCTAGATTCTAACACGTTCGGGAGTAATATCATACTAGTATGAGTAGAAAAAGAAACAACAATTGTACTCCTAGATTCTGACACCTTTGGGAGCAATATCGTACCAATATGAGTAGAAAAGGAGACATCACTTTTACTCCTAGATTCTGACACGTTTGGGAGTAATATCATACTAGTATGAGTAGAAAAGGAAACATCAATTTTACTCCTAGATTCTGACACGTTTGGGAGTAATATCGTACTAGTATGAGTAGAAAAGGAAACATCAATTTTACTCCTAGATTCTGACACGTTTGGGAGTAATATCGTACTAGTATGAGTAGAAAAGGAAACATCAATTTTACCGGTAGATTATGAAACGTTTGGGAGTAATATCGTACTAGTATGAGTAGAAACGGAAACATCAATTTTACTCCTAGATTTTGACACGTTCGGGAGCAATATCGTACTAATATGAGTAGAGAAGGAAACATCAATTTTACTCCTAGATTCTAACACGTTTGGGAGCAATATCGTACTTGTATGAGTAGAAAAGGAAACAACAATTTTACTCCTAGATTCTGACACCTTTGGGAGCAATATCGTACTAGTATGATTAGAAACGGAAACATCAATTTTACTCCTAGATCCTGACACGTTTGGGAATAATATCGTACTGGTATGAGTAGAAAAGGAAACATCAATTTTACTCATAGATTCTGACACGTTTGGGAGTAATATCGTACTAGTATGAGTAGAGAAGGAAATATCAATTTTACTCCTAGATTCTGACACGTTTGGGAGTAATATCGTACTAGTATGAGTAGAAAAGGAAACATCAATTTTACTCCTAGATTCTGACACGTTTGGGAGCAATATCGTACTAGTATGAGTAGAAAAGGAAACATCAATTTTTCTCCTAGATTCTGACAAGTTTGGGAATAATATCGTAGTAGTATGAGTAGAAAAGGAAACATCAATTTTTGTCCTAGATTCTGACACGTTTGGGAGTAATATCGTAATAGTATAAGTACAAAAGGAAACAACAATTTTACTCCTAGATTCTAACACCTTTGGGAGCAATATCGTACTAGTATGAGTCGAAAAGGAAACAACAATTTTACTCCTAGATTCTGACACCTTTGGGAGCAATATCGTACTAATATGAGTAGAAAAGGAAACATCAATTTTACTCCTAGCTTCTGACACGTTCGGGAGTAATATCGTACTAGTATGAGTAGAGAAGGAAACATCAATTTTACTCCTAGCTTCTGACACGTTTGGGAGTAATATCGTACTAGTATGAGTAGAAAAGGAAACATCAATTTTACTCCTAGATTCTGACACGTTTGGGAGTAATATCGTACTAGTATGAGTAGAAAAGGAAACATCAATTTTACTCCTAGATTCCGGCACGTTTGGGAGTAATATCGTACTAGTATTAGTGGAAACGGAAACATCAATTTTACTCCTAGATTCTGACATGTTCGGGAGTAATATCGTACTAGTATGAGTAGAAAAGGAAACAACAATTGTACTCCTAGATTCTGACACCTTTGGGAGCAATATCGTACTAATATGAGTAGAAAAGGAGACATCACTTTTACTCCTAGATTCTGACGAGTTTGGGAGTGATATCATACTAGTATGAGTAGAAAAGGAAACATCAATTTTACTCCTAGATTCTGACACGTTTGGTAGTAATATCGTACTAGTATGAGTGGAAAAGGAAACATAAATTTTACTCCTAGATTCTGATACGTTTGGGAGTAATATCATAATAGTTTGAGTAGAAAAGGAAATATCAATTGTACTCCAAGATTCTGATACGTTTGGGAGTAATATCATAATAGTATGAGTAGAATAGGAAACATCAATTTTACTCCTAGATTCTGACAAGTTTGGTAGCAATATCGTACTAATATGAGTAGAAAAGGAAACATCACTTTTACTCCTAGATTCTGACACGTTTGGGAGTAATATCATACTAGTATGAGTAGAAAAGGAAACATCAATTTTACTCCTAGATTCTGGCACGTTCGGGAGCAATATCGTACTAATATGAGTAGAAAAGGAAACATCACTTTTACTCCTAGATTCTGACACGTTTGGGAGTAATATCATACTAGTATGAGTAGAAAAGGAAACATCAATTTTACTCCTAGATTCTGACACGTTCGGGAGCAATATCGTACTAATATGAGTAGAAAAGGAAACATCACTTTTACTCCTAGATTCTGACATGTTTGGGAGTAATATCCTACTAGTATGAGTAGAAAAGGAAACATCAATTTTACTCCTAGATTCTGACACGTTTGTTAGTAATATCGTACTAGTATGAGTAGAAACGGAAACATCACTTTTACTCCTAGATTCTGACACGTTCGGGAGCAATATCGTACTAATATGAGTAGAAAAGGAAACATCACTTTTACTCCTAGATTCTGACACGTTTGGGAGTAATATCATACTAGTATGAGTAGAAAAGGAAACATTAATTTTACTCCTAGATTCTGACACCTTTGGGAGCAATATCGTACTAATATGAGTAGAAAAGGAAACATCACTTTTACTCCTAGATTCTGACATGTTTGGGAGTAATATCATACTAGTATGAGTAGAAAAGGAAACATCAATTTTACTCCTAGATTCTGACACGTTTGTTAGTAATATCGTACTAGTATGAGTAGAAACGGAAACATCACTTTTACTCCTAGATTCTGACACGTTCGGGAGCAATATCGTACTAATATGAGTAGAAAAGGAAACATCACTTTTACTCCTAGATTCTGACACGTTTGGGAGTAATATCATACTAGTATGAGTAGAAAAGGAAACATTAATTTTACTCCTAGATTCTGACACCTTTGGGAGCAATATCGTACTAATATGAGTAGAAAAGGAAACATCACTTTTACTCCTAGATTGTGACATGTTTGGGAGTAATATCATACTAGTATGAGTAGAAAAGGAAACATCAATTTTACTCCTAGATTCTGATACGTTTGGGAGTAATATCGTACTAGTATAAGTAGAAACGGAAACATCACTTTTACTCCTAGATTCTGACACGTTCGGGAGCAATATCGTACTAATATGAGTAGAAAAGGAAACATCACTTTTACTCCTAGATTCTGACACGTTTGGGAGTAATATCATACTAGTATGAGTAGAAAAGGAAACATCAATTTTACTCCTAGATTCTGACACGTTTGGGAGTAATATCTTACTAGTATGAGTAGAAAAGGAAACATCAATTTTACTCCTAGATTCTGACACGTTTGGGAGTAATATCGTACTAGTATGAGTAGAAAAGGAAACATCAATTTTACTCCTAGCTTCTGACACGTTCGGGAGTAATATCGTACTAGTATGAGTAGAAAAGGAAACATCAAATTTACTCCTAGATTCTAACACGTTTGGGAGTAATATCGTACTAGTATGAGTAGAAAAGGAAACATCAATTTTACTCCAAGCTTCTGACACGTTCGGGAGTAATATCGTACTAGTATGAGTAGAAAAGGAAACATCAATTTTACTCCTAGATTCTGATACGTTTGGGAGTAATATCGTACTAGTATGAGTAGAAAAGGAAACATCAATTTTACTCCTAGATTCTGACACGTTTGGGAGTAATATCGTACTAGTATGAGTAGAAACGGAAACATCAATTTTACTCCTAGATTCTGACACGTTTGGGAATAATATCGTAATAGTATGAGTAGAAAAGGAAACATCAATTTTACTCATAGATTCTGACACGTTTGGGAGTAATATCGTACTAGTGTGAGTAGAAAAGGAAACATCAATTTTACTCCTAGATTCTGACACGTTTGGGAGCAATATCGTACTAGTATGAGTAGAAAAGGAAACATCAATTTTTCTCCTAGATTCGGACACGTTTGGGAGCAATATCGTAGTAGTATGAGTAGAAAAGGAAACATCAATTTTAGTCCTAGATTCTGACACGTTTGGGAGTAATATCGTACTAGTATAAGTAGAAAAGGAAACAACAATTTTACTCCTAGATTCTAACACGTTTGGGAGCAATATCGTACTAGTATGAGTCGAAAAGGAAACAACAATTTTACTCCTAGATTCTGACAATTTTGGGAGTAATATCGTACTAATATGAGTAGAAAAGGAAACATCAATTTTACTCCTAGCTTCTGACACGCTCTGGAATAATATCGTACTAGTATGAGTAGAAAAGGAAACATCAATTTTACTCCTAGCTTCTGACACGTTTGGGAGTAATATCGTACTAGTATGAGTAGAAAAGGAAACATCAATTTTGCTCCTAGATTCTGACACGTTTGGGAGTAATATCGTACTAGTATGAGTAGAAAAGGAAACATCAATTTTACTCCTAGGTTCTGGCACGTTTGGGAGTAATATCGTACTAGTATGAGTGGAAACGGAAACATCAATTTTACTCCTAGATTCTGACACGGTCGGGAGTAATATCGTACTAGTATGAGTAGAAAAGGAAACATCAATTTTACTCCTAGATTTTGACACGTTTGGGAGTAATATCGTACTAGTATGAGTAGAAAAGGAAACATCAATTTTACTCCTATATTCTGACACGTTTGGGAGCAATATCGTACTAGTATGAGTGGAAAAGGAAACATCAATTTTTCTCCTAGATTCTGACACGTTCGGGAGCAATATCGTAGTAGTATGAGTAGAAAAGGAAACATCAATTTTAATCCTAGATTCTGACACGTTTGGGAGTAATATCGTACTAGTATAAGTAGAAAAGGAAACAACAATTTTACTCCTAGATTCTAACACGTTCGGGAGTAATATCATACTAGTATGAGTAGAAAAAGAAACAACAATTGTACTCCTAGATTCTGACACCTTTGGGAGCAATATCGTACCAATATGAGTAGAAAAGGAGACATCACTTTTACTCCTAGATTCTGACACGTTTGGGAGTAATATCATACTAGTATGAGTAGAAAAGGAAACATCAATTTTACTCCTAGATTCTGATACGTTTGGGAGTAATATCATACTAGCATGAGTGGAAAAGGAAACATAAATTTTACTCCTAGATTCTGATCCGTTTGGGAGTAATATAATAATAGTTTGAGTAGAAAAGGAAATATCAATTGTACTCCTAGATTCTGATACGTTTGGGAGTAATATCATAATAGTATGAGTAGAAAATGAAACATCAATTTTACTCCTAGATTCTGAGACTTTTGGGAGCAATATCGTACTAATATGAGTAGAGAAGGAAACATCAATTTTACTCCTAGATTCTAACACGTTTGGGAGCAATATCGTACTTGTATGAGTAGAAAAGGAAACAACAATTTTACTCCTAGATTCTGACACCTTTGGGAGCAATATCGTACTAGTATGATTAGAAACGGAAACATCAATTTTACTCCTAGATCCTGACACGTTTGGGAATAATATCGTACTGGTATGAGTAGAAAAGGAAACATCAATTTTACTCATAGATTCTGACACGTTTGGGAGTAATATCGTACTAGTATGAGTAGAGAAGGAAATATCAATTTTACTCCTAGATTCTGACACGTTTGGGAGTAATATCGTACTAGTATGAGTAGAAAAGGAAACATCAATTTTACTCCTAGATTCTGACACGTTTGGGAGCAATATCGTACTAGTATGAGTAGAAAAGGAAACATCAATTTTTCTCCTAGATTCTGACAAGTTTGGGAATAATATCGTAGTAGTATGAGTAGAAAAGGAAACATCAATTTTTGTCCTAGATTCTGACACGTTTGGGAGTAATATCGTAATAGTATAAGTACAAAAGGAAACAACAATTTTACTCCTAGATTCTAACACCTTTGGGAGCAATATCGTACTAGTATGAGTCGAAAAGGAAACAACAATTTTACTCCTAGATTCTGACACCTTTGGGAGCAATATCGTACTAATATGAGTAGAAAAGGAAACATCAATTTTACTCCTAGCTTCTGACACGTTCGGGAGTAATATCGTACTAGTATGAGTAGAGAAGGAAACATCAATTTTACTCCTAGCTTCTGACACGTTTGGGAGTAATATCGTACTAGTATGAGTAGAAAAGGAAACATCAATTTTACTCCTAGATTCTGACACGTTTGGGAGTAATATCGTACTAGTATGAGTAGAAAAGGAAACATCAATTTTACTCCTAGATTCCGGCACGTTTGGGAGTAATATCGTACTAGTATTAGTGGAAACGGAAACATCAATTTTACTCCTAGATTCTGACATGTTCGGGAGTAATATCGTACTAGTATGAGTAGAAAAGGAAACAACAATTGTACTCCTAGATTCTGACACCTTTGGGAGCAATATCGTACTAATATGAGTAGAAAAGGAGACATCACTTTTACTCCTAGATTCTGACGAGTTTGGGAGTGATATCATACTAGTATGAGTAGAAAAGGAAACATCAATTTTACTCCTAGATTCTGACACGTTTGGGAGTAATATCGTACTAGTATGAGTGGAAAAGGAAACATAAATTTTACTCCTAGATTCTGATACGTTTGGGAGTAATATCATAATAGTTTGAGTAGAAAAGGAAATATCAATTGTACTCCAAGATTCTGATACGTTTGGGAGTAATATCATAATAGTATGAGTAGAATAGGAAACATCAATTTTACTCCTAGATTCTGACAAGTTTGGTAGCAATATCGTACTAATATGAGTAGAAAAGGAAACATCACTTTTACTCCTAGATTCTGACACGTTTGGGAGTAATATCATACTAGTATGAGTAGAAAAGGAAACATCAATTTTACTCCTAGATTCTGACACGTTTGGGAGAAATATCGTACTAGTATGAGTAGAAACGGAAACATCAATTTTACTCCTAGATTTTGACACGTTCGGGAGCAATATCGCACTAATATGAGTAGAAAAGGAAACATCAATTTTACTCCTAGATTCTGACACGTTTGGGAGTAATATCATACTAGTATGAGTAGAAACGGAAACATCAATTTTACTCCTAGATTCTGACACGTTCGGGAGCAATATCGTACTAATATGAGTAGAAAAGGAAACAACAATTTTACTCCTAGATTCTGACACGTTTGGGAATAATATCGTACTAGCATGAGTAGAAAAGGAAACATCAATTTTACTCCTAGATTCCGACACGGTTGGGGGTAATATCGTACTAGTATGAGTAGAAAAGGAAACATCAATTTTACCGGTAGATTATGAAACGTTTGGGAGTAATATCGTACTAGTATGAGTAGAAACGGAAACATCAATTTTACTCCTAGATTTTGACACGTTCGGGAGCAATATCGCACTAATATGAGTAGAAAAGGAAACATCAATTTTACTCCTAGATTCTGACACGTTTGGGAGTAATATCGTACTAGTATGAGTAGAAACGGAAACATCAATTTTACTCCTAGATTTTGACACGTTCGGGAGCAATATCGTACTAATATGAGTAGAAAAGGAAACATCAATTTTACTCCTAGATTCTGACACGTTTGGGAGTAATATCGTACTAATATGAGTAGAAAAGGAAACATCACTTTTACTCCTAGATTCTGACACGTTTGGGAGTAATATCATACTAGTATGAGTAGAAAAGGAAACATCAATTTTACTCCTAGATTCTGACACCTTTGGGAGCAATATCGTACTAATATGAGTAGAAAAGGAAACATCACTTTTACTCCTAGATTCTGACATGTTTGGGAGTAATATCATACTAGTATGAGTAGAAAAGGAAACATCAATTTTACTCCTAGATTCTGACACGTTTGGGAGTAATATCGTACTAGTATGAGTAGAAACGGAAACATCACTTTTACTCCTAGATTCTGACACGTTCGAGAGCAATATCGTACTAATATGAGTAGAAAAGGAAACATCACTTTTACTCCTAGATTCTGACACGTTTGGGAGTAATATCATACTAGTATGAGTAGAAAAGGAAACATTAATTTTACTCCTAGATTCTGACACCTTTGGGAGCAATATCGTACTAATATGAGTAGAAAAGGAAACATCACTTTTACTCCTAGATTCTGACATGTTTGGGAGTAATATCATACTAGTATGAGTAGAAAAGGAAACATCAATTTTACTCCTAGATTCTGACACGTTTGGGAGTAATATCGTACTAGTATGAGTAGAAAAGGAAACATCAATTTTACTCCTAGCTTCTGACACGTTCGGGAGTAATATCGTACTAGTATGAGTAGAAAAGGAAACATCAAATTTACTCCTAGATTCTAACACGTTTGGGAGTAATATCGTACCAGTATGAGTAGAAAAGGAAACATCAATTTTACTCCAAGCTTCTGACAGGTTCGGGAGTAATATCGTACTAGTATGAGTAGAAAAGGAAACATCAATTTTACTCCTAGATTCTGACACGTTTGGGAGTAATATCGTACTAGTATGAGTAGAAAAGGAAACATCAATTTTACTCCTAGATTCTGACACGTTTGGGAGTAATATCGTACTAGTATGAGTAGAAACGGAAACATCAATTTTACTCCTAGATTCTGACACGTTTGGGAATAATATCGTACTGGTATGAGTAGAAAAGGAAACATCAATTTTACTCATAGATTTGACACGTTTGGGAGTAATATCGTACTAGTATGAGTAGAAAAGGAAACATCAATTTTACTCCTAGATTCTGACACGTTTGGGAGCAATATCGTACTAGTATGAGTAGAAAAGGAAACATCAATTTTTCTCCTAGATTCTGACACGTTTGGGAGCAATATCGTAGTAGTATGAGTAGAAAAGGAAACATCAATTTTAGTCCTAGATTCTGACACGTTTGGGAGTAATATCGTACTAGTATAAGTAGAAAAGGAAACAACAATTTTACTCCTAGATTCTAACACGTTTGGGAGCAATATCGTACTAGTATGAGTCGAAAAGGAAACAACAATTTTACTCCTAGATTCTGACAATTTTGGGAGCAACATCGTACTAATATGAGTAGAAAAGGAAACATCAATTTTACTCCTAGCTTCTGACACGCTCGGGAATAATATCGTACTAGTATGAGTAGAAAAGGAAACATCAATTTTACTCCTAGATTCTGACACGTTTGGGAGTAATATCGTAGTAGTATGAGTAGAAAAGGAAACATCAATTTTGCTCCTAGATTCTGACACGTTTGGGAGTAATATCGTACTAATATGAGTAGAAAAGGAAACATCAATTTTACTCCTAGGTTCTGGCACGTTTGGGAGTAATATCGTACTAGTATGAGTGGAAACGGAAACATCAATTTTACTCCTAGATACTGACACGGTCGGGAGTAATATCGTACTAGTATGAGTAGAAAAGGAAACATCAATTTTACTCCTAGATTTTGACACGTTTGGGAGTAATATCGTACTAGTATGAGTAGAAAAGGAAACATCAATTTTACTCCTATATTCTGACACGTTTGGGAGCAATATCGTACTAGTATGAGTAGAAAAGGAAACATCAATTTTTCTCCTAGATTCTGACACGTTCGGGAGCAATATCGTAGTAGTATGAGTAGAAAAGGAAACATCAATTTTAATCCTAGATTCTGACACGTTTGGGAGTAATATCGTACTAGTATAAGTAGAAAAGGAAACAACAATTTTACTCCTAGATTCTAACACGTTCGGGAGTAATATCATACTAGTATGAGTAGAAAAAGAAACAACAATTGTACTCCTAGATTCTGACACCTTTGGGAGCAATATCGTACTAATATGAGTAGAAAAGGAGACATCACTTTTACTCCTAGATTCTGACACGTTTGGGAGTAATATCATACTAGTATGAGTAGAAAAGGAAACATCAATTTTACTCCTAGATTCTGACACGTTTGGGAGTAATATCGTACTAGTATGAGTAGAAACGGAAACATCAATTTTACTCCTAGATTCTGACACGTTCGGGAGCAATATCGTACTAATATGAGCAGAAAAGGAAACAACAATTTTACTCCTAGATTCTGACACGTTTGGGAATAATATCGTACTAGCATGAGTAGAAAAGGAAACATAAATTTTACTCCTAGATTCTGATACGTTTGGGAGTAATATCGTACTAGTATGAGTAGAAAAGGAAACATCAATTTTACCGGTAGATTATGAAACGTTTGGGAGTAATATCGTACTAGTATGAGTAGAAAAGGAAACATGAATTTTACTCCTAGATTCTGACACCTTTGGTAGCAATATCGTACTAATATGAGTAGAAAAGGAAACATCACTTTTACTCCTAGATTCTGACACGTTTGGGAGTAATATCATACTAGTATGAGTAGAAAAGGAAACATCAATTTTACTCCTAGATTCTGACACGTTTGGGAGTAATATCGTACTAGTATGAGTAGAAACGGAAACATCAATTTTACTCCTAGATTCTGACACGTTCGGGAGCAATATCGTACTAATATGAGTAGAAAAGGAAACATTACTTTTACTCCTAGATTCTGACACGTTTGGGAGTAATATCATACTAGTATGAGTAGAAAAGGAAACATCAATTTTACTCCTAGATTCTGACACCTTTGGGAGCAATATCGTACAAATATGAGTAGAAAAGGAAACATCACTTTTACTCCTAGATTCTGACATGTTTGGGAGTAATATCATACTAGTATGAGTAGAAAAGGAAACATCAATTTTACTCCTAGATTCTGACACGTTTGTTAGTAATATCGTACTAGTATGAGTAGAAACGGAAACATCAGTTTTACTCCTAGATTCTGACACGTTCTTGAGCAATATCGTACTAATATGAGTAGAAAAGGAAACATCACTTTTACTCCTAGATTCTGACACGTTTGGGAGTAATATCATACTAGTATGAGTAGAAAAGGAGACATTAATTTTACTCCTAGATGCTGACACCTTTGGGAGCAATATCGTACTAATATGAGTAGAAAAGGAAACATCACTTTTACTCCTAGATTCTGACATGTTTGGGAGTAATATCATACTAGTATGAGTAGAAAAGGAAACATCAATTTTAGTCCTAGATTCTGACACGTTTGGGAGTAATATCGTACTAGTATAAGTAGAAAAGGAAACAACAATTTTACTCCTAGATTCTAACACGTTTGGGAGCAATATCGTACTAGTATGAGTCGAAAAGGAAACAGCAATTTTACTCCTAGATTCTGACAATTTTGGGAGTAATATCGTACTAATATGAGTAGAAAAGGAAACATCAATTTTACTCCTAGCTTCTGACACGCTCGGGAATAATATCGTACTAGTATGAGTAGAAAAGGAAACATCAATTTTACTCCTAGATTCTAACACGTTTGGGAGTAATATCGTACTAGTATGAGTAGAAAAGGAAACATCAATTTTGCTCCTAGGTTCTGACACGTTTGGGAGTAATATCGTACTAGTATGAGTAGAAAAGGAAACATCAATTTTACTCCTAGGTTCTGGCACGTTTGGGAGTAATATCGTACTAGTATGAGTGGAAACGGAAACATCAATTTTACTCCTAGATTCTGACACGGTCGGGAGTAATATCGTACTAGTATGAGTAGAAAAGGAAACATCAATTTTACTCCTAGATTTTGACACGTTTGGGAGTAATATCGTACTAGTATGAGTAGAAAAGGAAACATCAATTTTACTCCTATATTCTGACACGTTTGGGAGCAATATCGTACTAGTATGAGTAGAAAAGGAAACATCAATTTTTCTCCAAGATTCTGACACGTTCGGGAGCAATATCGTAGTAGTATGAGTAGAAAAGGAAACATCAATTTTAATCCTAGATTCTGACACGTTTGGGAGTAATATCGTACTAGTATAAGTAGAAAAGGAAACAACAATTTTACTCCTAGATTCTAACACGTTCGGGAGTAATATCATACTAGTATGAGTAGAAAAAGAAACAACAATTGTACTCCTAGATTCTGACACCTTTGGGAGCAATATCGTACCAATATGAGTAGAAAAGGAGACATCACTTTTACTCCTAGATTCTGACACGTTTGGGAGTAATATCATACTAGTATGAGTAGAAAAGGAAACATCAATTTTACTCCTAGATTCTGATACTTTTGGGAGTAATATCATACTAGCATGAGTGGAAAAGGAAATATAAATTTTACTCCTAGATTCTGATCCGTTTGGGAGTAATATAATAATAGTTTGAGTAGAAAAGGAAATATCAATTGTACTCCTAGATTCTGATACGTTTGGGAGTAATATCATAATAGTATGAGTAGAAAATGAAACATCAATTTTACTCCTAGATTCTGAGACTTTTGGGAGCAATATCGTACTAATATGAGTAGAGAAGGAAACATCAATTTTACTCCTAGATTCTAACACGTTTGGGAGCAATATCGTACTTGTATGAGTAGAAAAGGAAACAACAATTTTACTCCTAGATTCTGATACCTTTGGGAGCAATATCGTACTAGTATGATTAGAAACGGAAACATCAATTTTACTCCTAGATTCTGACACGTTTGGGAATAATATCGTACTGGTATGAGTAGAAAAGGAAACATCAATTTTACTCATAGATTCTGACACGTTTGGGAGTAATATCGTACTAGTATGAGTAGAGAAGGAAATATCAATTTTACTCCTAGATTCTGACACGTTTGGGAGTAATATCGTACTAGTATGAGTAGAAAAGGAAACATCAATTTTACTCCTAGATTCTGACACGTTTGGTAGCAATATCGTACTAGTATGAGTAGAAAAGGAAACATCAATTTTTCTCCTAGATTCTGACAAGTTTGGGAATAATATCGTAGTAGTATGAGTAGAAAAGGAAACATCAATTTTTGTCCTAGATTCTGACACGTTTGAGAGTAATATCGTAATAGTATAAGTACAAAAGGAAACAACAATTTTACTCCTAGATTCTAACACCTTTGGGAGCAATATCGTACTAGTATGAGTCGAAAAGGAAACAACAATTTTACTCCTAGATTCTGACACCTTTGGGAGCAATATCGTACTAATATGAGTAGAAAAGGAAACATCAATTTTACTCCTAGCTTCTGACACGTTCGGGAGTAATATCGTACTAGTATGAGTAGAGAAGGAAACATCAATTTTACTCCTAGATTCTGACACGTTTGGGAGTAATATCGTACTAGTATGAGTAGAAAAGGAAACATCAATTTTACTCCTAGATTCTGACACGTTTGGGAGTAATATCGTACTAGTATGAGTAGAAAAGGAAACATCAATTTTACTCCTAGATTCCGGCACGTTTGGGAGTAATATCGTACTAGTATTAGTGGAAACGGAAACATCAATTTTACTCCTAGATTCTGACATGTTCGGGAGTAATATCGTACTAGTATGAGTAGAAAAGGAAACAACAATTGTACTCCTAGATTCTGACACCTTTGGGAGCAATATCGTACTAATATGAGTAGAAAAGGAGACATCACTTTTACTCCTAGATTCTGACAAGTTTGGTAGCAATATCGTACTAATATGAGAAGAAAAGGAAACATCACTTTTACTCCTAGATTCTGACACGTTTGGGAGTAATATCATACTAGTATGAGTAGAAAAGGAAACATCAATTTTACTCCTAGATTCTGACACGTTTGGGAGTAATATCGTACTAGTATGAGTAGAAACGGAAACATCAATTTTACTCCTAGATTTTGACACGTTCGGGAGCAATATCGCACTAATATGAGTAGAAAAGGAAACATCAATTTTACTCCTAGATTCTGACACGTTTGGGAGTAATATCATACTAGTATGAGTAGAAACGGAAACATCAATTTTACTCCTAGATTCTGACACGTTCGGGAGCAATATCGTACTAATATGAGTAGAAAAGGAAACAACAATTTTACTCCTAGATTCTGACACGTTTGGGAATAATATCGTACTAGCATGAGTAGAAAAGGAAACATCAATTTTACTCCTAGATTCTGACACGTTTGGGAGTAATATCGTACTAGTATGAGTAGAAAAGGAAACATCAATTTTACCGGTAGATTATGAAACGTTTGGGAGTAATATCGTACTAGTATGAGTAGAAAAGGAAACATGAATTTTACTCCTAGATTCTGACACCTTTGGTAGCAATATCGTACTAATATGAGTAGAAAAGGAAACATCACTTTTACTCCTAGATTCTGACACGTTTGGGAGTAATATCATACTAGTATGAGTAGAAAAGGAAACATCAATTTTACTCCTAGATTCTGACACGTTTGGGAGTAATATCGTACTAGTATGAGTAGAAACGGAAACATCAATTTTACTCCTAGATTCTGACACGTTCGGGAGCAATATCGTACTAATATGAGTAGAAAAGGAAACATCAATTTTACTCCTAGATTCTGACACGTTTGGGAGTAATATCATACTAGTATGAGTAGAAACGGAAACATCAATTTTACTCCTAGATTCTGACACGTTCGGGAGCAATATCGTACTAATATGAGTAGAAAAGGAAACATCACTTTTACTCCTAGATTCTGACACGTTTGGGAGTAATATCATACTAGTATGAGTAGAAAAGGAAACATCAATTTTACTCCTAGATTCTGACACCTTTGGGAGCAATATCGTACTAATATGAGTAGAAAAGGAAACATCACTTTTACTCCTAGATTCTGACATGTTTGGGAGTAATATCATACTAGTATGAGTAGAAAAGGAAACATCAATTTTACTCCTAGATTCTGACACGTTTGGGAGTAATATCGTACTAGTATGAGTAGAAACGGAAACATCACTTTTACTCCTAGATTCTGACACGTTCGAGAGCAATATCGTACTAATATGAGTAGAAAAGGAAACATCACTTTTACTCCTAGATTCTGACACGTTTGGGAGTAATATCATACTAGTATGAGTAGAAAAGGAAACATTAATTTTACTCCTAGATTCTGACACCTTTGGGAGCAATATCGTACTAATATGAGTAGAAAAGGAAACATCACTTTTACTCCTAGATTCTGACATGTTTGGGAGTAATATCATACTAGCATGAGTAGAAAAGGAAACATCAATTTTACTCCTAGATTCTGACACGTTTGGGAGTAATATCGTACTAGTATGAGTAGAAAAGGAAACATCAATTTTACTCCTAGCTTCTGACACGTTCGGGAGTAATATCGTACTAGTATGAGTAGAAAAGGAAACATCAAATTTACTCCTAGATTCTAACACGTTTGGGAGTAATATCGTACTAGTATGAGTAGAAAAGGAAACATCAATTTTACTCCAAGCTTCTGACAGGTTCGGGAGTAATATCGTACTAGTATGAGTAGAAAAGGAAACATCAATTTTACTCCTAGATTCTGACACGTTTGGGAGTAATATCGTACTAGTATGAGTAGAAAAGGAAACATCAATTTTACTCCTAGATTCTGACACGTTTGGGAGTAATATCGTACTAGTATGAGTAGAAACGGAAACATCAATTTTACTCCTAGATTCTGACACGTTTGGGAGTAATATCGTACTAGTATAAGTAGAAAAGGAAACAACAATTTTACTCCTAGATTCTAACACGTTTGGGAGCAATATCGTACTAGTATGAGTCGAAAAGGAAACAACAATTTTACTCCTAGATTCTGACAATTTTGGGAGCAACATCGTACTAATATGAGTAGAAAAGGAAACATCAATTTTACTCCTAGCTTCTGACACGCTCGGGAATAATATCGTACTAGTATGAGTAGAAAAGGAAACATCAATTTTACTCCTAGATTCTGACACGTTTGGGAGTAATATCGTAGTAGTATGAGTAGAAAAGGAAACATCAATTTTGCTCCTAGATTCTGACACGTTTGGGAGTAATATCGTACTAATATGAGTAGAAAAGGAAACATCAATTTTACTCCTAGGTTCTGGCACGTTTGGGAGTAATATCGTACTAGTATGAGTGGAAACGGAAACATCAATTTTACTCCAAGATACTGACACGGTCGGGAGTAATATCGTACTAGTATGAGTAGAAAAGGAAACATCAATTTTACTCCTAGATTTTGACACGTTTGGGAGTAATATCGTACTAGTATGAGTAGAAAAGGAAACATCAATTTTACTCCTATATTCTGACACGTTTGGGAGCAATATCGTACTAGTATGAGTAGAAAAGGAAACATCAATTTTACTCCTAGATTCTGACACGTTCGGGAGCAATATCGTACTAATATGAGTAGAAAAGGAAACATTACTTTTACTCCTAGATTCTGACACGTTTGGGAGTAATATCATACTAGTATGAGTAGAAAAGGAAACATCAATTTTACTCCTAGATTCTGACACCTTTGGGAGCAATATCGTACAAATATGAGTAGAAAAGGAAACATCACTTTTACTCCTAGATTCTGACATGTTTGGGAGTAATATCATACTAGTATGAGTAGAAAAGGAAACATCAATTTTACTCCTAGATTCTGACACGTTTGTTAGTAATATCGTACTAGTATGAGTAGAAACGGAAACATCAGTTTTACTCCTAGATTCTGACACGTTCGGGAGCAATATCGTACTAATATGAGTAGAAAAGGAAACATCACTTTTACTCCTAGATTCTGACACGTTTGGGAGTAATATCATACTAGTATGAGTAGAAAAGGAAACATTAATTTTACTCCTAGATGCTGACACCTTTGGGAGCAATATCGTACTAATATGAGTAGAAAAGGAAACATCACTTTTACTCCTAGATTCTGACATGTTTGGGAGTAATATCATACTAGTATGAGTAGAAAAGGAAACATCAATTTTAGTCCTAGATTCTGACACGTTTGGGAGTAATATCGTACTAGTATAAGTAGAAAAGGAAACAACAATTTTACTCCTAGATTCTAACACGTTTGGGAGCAATATCGTACTAGTATGAGTCGAAAAGGAAACAACAATTTTACTCCTAGATTCTGACAATTTTGGGAGTAATATCGTACTAATATGAGTAGAAAAGGAAACATCAATTTTACTCCTAGCTTCTGACACGCTCGGGAATAATATCGTACTAGTATGAGTAGAAAAGGAAACATCAATTTTACTCCTAGATTCTAACACGTTTGGGAGTAATATCGTACTAGTATGAGTAGAAAAGGAAACATCAATTTTGCTCCTAGGTTCTGACACGTTTGGGAGTAATATCGTACTAGTATGAGTAGAAAAGGAAACATCAATTTTACTCCTAGGTTCTGGCACGTTTGGGAGTAATATCGTACTAGTATGAGTGGAAACGGAAACATCAATTTTACTCCTAGATTCTGACACGGTCGGGAGTAATATCGTACTAGTATGAGTAGAAAAGGAAACATCAATTTTACTCCTAGATTTTGACACGTTTGGGAGTAATATCGTACTAGTATGAGTAGAAAAGGAAACATCAATTTTACTCCTATATTCTGACACGTTTGGGAGCAATATCGTACTAGTATGAGTAGAAAAGGAAACATCAATTTTTCTCCTAGATTCTGACACGTTCGGGAGCAATATCGTAGTAGTATGAGTAGAAAAGGAAACATCAGTTTTAATCCTAGATTCTGACACGTTTGGGAGTAATATCGTACTAGTATAAGTAGAAAAGGAAACAACAATTTTACTCCTAGATTCTAACACGTTCGGGAGTAATATCATACTAGTATGAGTAGAAAAAGAAACAACAATTGTACTGCTAGATTCTGACACCTTTGGGAGCAATATCGTACTAATATGAGTAGAAAAGGAGACATCACTTTTACTCCTAGATTCTGACACGTTTGGGAGTAATATCATACTAGTATGAGTAGAAAAGGAAACATCAATTTTACTCCCAGATTCTGACACGTTTGGGAGTAATATCGTACTAGTATGAGTAGAAAAGGAAACATCAATTTTACTCCTAGATTCTGATACGTTTGGGAGTAATATCATACTAGTATGAGTAGAAAAGGAAACATCAATTTTACTCCTAGATTCTGATACGTTTGGGAGTAATATCATACTAGCATGAGTGGAAAAGGAAACATAAATTTTACTCCTAGATTCTGATCCGTTTGGGAGTAATATAATAATAGTTTGAGTAGAAAAGGAAATATCAATTGTACTCCTAGATTCTGATACGTTTGGGAGTAATATCATAATAGTATGAGTAGAAAATGAAACATCAATTTTACTCCTAGATTCTGAGACTTTTGGGAGCAATATCGTACTAATATGAGTAGAGAAGGAAACATCAATTTTACTCCTAGATTCTAACACGTTTGGGAGCAATATCGTACTTGTATGAGTAGAAAAGGAAACAACAATTTTACTCCTAGATTCTGATACCTTTGGGAGCAATATCGTACTAGTATGATTAGAAACGGAAACATCAATTTTACTCCTAGATTCTGACACGTTTGGGAATAATATCGTACTGGTATGAGTAGAAAAGGAAACATCAATTTTACTCATAGATTCTGACACGTTTGGGAGTAATATCGTACTAGTATGAGTAGAGAAGGAAATATCAATTTTACTCCTAGATTCTGACACGTTTGGGAGTAATATCGTACTAGTATGAGTAGAAAAGGAAACATCAATTTTACTCCTAGATTCTGACACGTTTGGGAGCAATATCGTACTAGTATGAGTAGAAAAGGAAACATCAATTTTTCTCCTAGATTCTGACAAGTTTGGGAATAATATCGTAGTAGTATGAGTAGAAAAGGAAACATCAATTTTTGTCCTAGATTCTGACACGTTTGAGAGTAATATCGTAATAGTATAAGTACAAAAGGAAACAACAATTTTACTCCTAGATTCTAACACCTTTGGGAGCAATATCGTACTAGTATGAGTCGAAAAGGAAACAACAATTTTACTCCTAGATTCTGACACCTTTGGGAGCAATATCGTACTAATATGAGTAGAAAAGGAAACATCAATTTTACTCCTAGCTTCTGACACGTTCGGGAGTAATATCGTACTAGTATGAGTAGAGAAGGAAACATCAATTTTACTCCTAGCTTCTGACACGTTTGGGAGTAATATCGTACTAGTATGAGTAGAAAAGGAAACATCAATTTTACTCCTAGATTCTGACACGTTTGGGAGTAATATC
Organism: Sinohyriopsis cumingii; assembly: GCA_028554795.2. NCBI lineage: Eukaryota > Metazoa > Mollusca > Bivalvia > Unionida > Unionidae > Sinohyriopsis > Sinohyriopsis cumingii. The sequence goes on along the minus strand of CM068837.1, from coordinate 15,105,458 downwards.
GTACTAGTATGAGTAGAAAAGGAAACATCAATTTTACTCCTAGATTCCGGCACGTTTGGGAGTAATATCGTACTAGTATTAGTGGAAACGGAAACATCAATTTTACTCCTAGATTCTGACATGTTCGGGAGTAATATCGTACTAGTATGAGTAGAAAAGGAAACAACAATTGTACTCCTAGATTCTGACACCTTTGGGAGCAATATCGTACTAATATGAGTAGAAAAGGAGACATCACTTTTACTCCTAGATTCTGACGAGTTTGGGAGTGATATCATACTAGTATGAGTAGAAAAGGAAACATCAATTTTACTCCTAGATTCTGACACGTTTGGGAGTAATATCGTACTAGTATGAGTGGAAAAGGAAACATAAATTTTACTCCTAGATTCTGATACGTTTGGGAGTAATATCATAATAGTTTGAGTAGAAAAGGAAATATCAATTGTACTCCAAGATTCTGATACGTTTGGGAGTAATATCATAATAGTATGAGTAGAATAGGAAACATCAATTTTACTCCTAGATTCTGACAAGTTTGGTAGCAATATCGTACTAATATGAGAAGAAAAGAAAACATCACTTTTACTCCTAGATTCTGACACGCTCGGGAATAATATCGTACTAGTATGAGGAGAAAAGGAAACATCAATTTTACTCCTAGATTCTGACACGTTTGGGAGTAATATCATACTAGTATGAGTAGAAAAGGAAACATTAATTTTACTCCTAGATGCTGACACCTTTGGGAGCAATATCGTACTAATATGAGTAGAAAAGGAAACATCACTTTTACTCCTAGATTCTGACATGTTTGGGAGTAATATCATACTAGTATGAGTAGAAAAGGAAACATCAATTTTAGTCCTAGATTCTGACACGTTTGGGAGTAATATCGTACTAGTATAAGTAGAAAAGGAAACAACAATTTTACTCCTAGATTCTAACACGTTTGGGAGCAATATCGTACTAGTATGAGTCGAAAAGGAAACAACAATTTTACTCCTAGATTCTGACAATTTTGGGAGTAATATCGTACTAATATGAGTAGAAAAGGAAACATCAATTTTACTCCTAGCTTCTGACACGCTCGGGAATAATATCGTACTAGTATGAGTAGAAAAGGAAACATCAATTTTACTCCTAGATTCTAACACGTTTGGGAGTAATATCGTACTAGTATGAGTAGAAAAGGAAACATCAATTTTGCTCCTAGGTTCTGACACGTTTGGGAGTAATATCGTACTAGTATGAGTAGAAAAGGAAACATCAATTTTACTCCTAGGTTCTGGCACGTTTGGGAGTAATATCGTACTAGTATGAGTGGAAACGGAAACATCAATTTTACTCCTAGATTCTGACACGGTCGGGAGTAATATCGTACTAGTATGAGTAGAAAAGGAAACATCAATTTTACTCCTAGATTTTGACACGTTTGGGAGTAATATCGTACTAGTATGAGTAGAAAAGGAAACATCAATTTTACTCCTATATTCTGACACGTTTGGGAGCAATATCGTACTAGTATGAGTAGAAAAGGAAACATCAATTTTTCTCCTAGATTCTGACACGTTCGGGAGCAATATCGTAGTAGTATGAGTAGAAAAGGAAACATCAGTTTTAATCCTAGATTCTGACACGTTTGGGAGTAATATCGTACTAGTATAAGTAGAAAAGGAAACAACAATTTTACTCCTAGATTCTAACACGTTCGGGAGTAATATCATACTAGTATGAGTAGAAAAAGAAACAACAATTGTACTGCTAGATTCTGACACCTTTGGGAGCAATATCGTACTAATATGAGTAGAAAAGGAGACATCACTTTTACTCCTAGATTCTGACACGTTTGGGAGTAATATCATACTAGTATGAGTAGAAAAGGAAACATCAATTTTACTCCCAGATTCTGACACGTTTGGGAGTAATATCGTACTAGTATGAGTAGAAAAGGAAACATCAATTTTACTCCTAGATTCTGATACGTTTGGGAGTAATATCATACTAGTATGAGTAGAAAAGGAAACATCAATTTTACTCCTAGATTCTGATACGTTTGGGAGTAATATCATACTAGCATGAGTGGAAAAGGAAACATAAATTTTACTCCTAGATTCTGATCCGTTTGGGAGTAATATAATAATAGTTTGAGTAGAAAAGGAAATATCAATTGTACTCCTAGATTCTGATACGTTTGGGAGTAATATCATAATAGTATGAGTAGAAAATGAAACATCAATTTTACTCCTAGATTCTGAGACTTTTGGGAGCAATATCGTACTAATATGAGTAGAGAAGGAAACATCAATTTTACTCCTAGATTCTAACACGTTTGGGAGCAATATCGTACTTGTATGAGTAGAAAAGGAAACAACAATTTTACTCCTAGATTCTGATACCTTTGGGAGCAATATCGTACTAGTATGATTAGAAACGGAAACATCAATTTTACTCCTAGATTCTGACACGTTTGGGAATAATATCGTACTGGTATGAGTAGAAAAGGAAACATCAATTTTACTCATAGATTCTGACACGTTTGGGAGTAATATCGTACTAGTATGAGTAGAGAAGGAAATATCAATTTTACTCCTAGATTCTGACACGTTTGGGAGTAATATCGTACTAGTATGAGTAGAAAAGGAAACATCAATTTTACTCCTAGATTCTGACACGTTTGGGAGCAATATCGTACTAGTATGAGTAGAAAAGGAAACATCAATTTTTCTCCTAGATTCTGACAAGTTTGGGAATAATATCGTAGTAGTATGAGTAGAAAAGGAAACATCAATTTTTGTCCTAGATTCTGACACGTTTGAGAGTAATATCGTAATAGTATAAGTACAAAAGGAAACAACAATTTTACTCCTAGATTCTAACACCTTTGGGAGCAATATCGTACTAGTATGAGTCGAAAAGGAAACAACAATTTTACTCCTAGATTCTGACACCTTTGGGAGCAATATCGTACTAATATGAGTAGAAAAGGAAACATCAATTTTACTCCTAGCTTCTGACACGTTCGGGAGTAATATCGTACTAGTATGAGTAGAGAAGGAAACATCAATTTTACTCCTAGCTTCTGACACGTTTGGGAGTAATATCGTACTAGTATGAGTAGAAAAGGAAACATCAATTTTACTCCTAGATTCTGACACGTTTGGGAGTAATATCGTACTAGTATGAGTAGAAAAGGAAACATCAATTTTACTCCTAGATTCCGGCACGTTTGGGAGTAATATCGTACTAGTATTAGTGGAAACGGAAACATCAATTTTACTCCTAGATTCTGACATGTTCGGGAGTAATATCGTACTAGTATGAGTAGAAAAGGAAACAACAATTGTACTCCTAGATTCTGACACCTTTGGGAGCAATATCGTACTAATATGAGTAGAAAAGGAGACATCACTTTTACTCCTAGATTCTGACGAGTTTGGGAGTGATATCATACTAGTATGAGTAGAAAAGGAAACATCAATTTTACTCCTAGATTCTGACACGTTTGGGAGTAATATCGTACTAGTATGAGTGGAAAAGGAAACATAAATTTTACTCCTAGATTCTGATACGTTTGGGAGTAATATCATAATAGTTTGAGTAGAAAAGGAAATATCAATTGTACTCCAAGATTCTGATACGTTTGGGAGTAATATCATAATAGTATGAGTAGAATAGGAAACATCAATTTTACTCCTAGATTCTGACAAGTTTGGTAGCAATATCGTACTAATATGAGAAGAAAAGAAAACATCACTTTTACTCCTAGATTCTGACACGCTCGGGAATAATATCGTACTAGTATGAGGAGAAAAGGAAACATCAATTTTACTCCTAGATTCTGACACGTTTGGGAGTAATATCGTACTAGTATGAGTAGAAAAGGAAACATCAATTTTGCTCCTTGATTCTGACACGTTTGGGAGTAATATCGTACTAATATGAGTAGAAAAGGAAACATCAATTTTACTCCTAGGTTCTGGCACGTTTGGGAGTAATATCGTACTAGTATGAGTGGAAACGGAAACATCAATTTTACTCCTAGATTCTGACACGGTCGGGAGTAATATCGTACTAGTATGAGTAGAAAAGGAAACATCAATTTTACTCCTAGATTTTGACACGTTTGGGAGTAATATCGTACTAGTATGAGTAGAAAAGGAAACATCAATTTTACTCCTATATTCTGACACGTTTGGGAGCAATATCGTACTAGTATGAGTAGAAAAGGAAACATCAATTTTTCTCCTAGATTCTGACACGTTCGGGAGCAATATCGTAGTAGTATGAGTAGAAAAGGAAACATCAGTTTTAATCCTAGATTCTGACACGTTTGGGAGTAATATCGTACTAGTATAAGTAGAAAAGGAAACAACAATTTTACTCCTAGATTCTAACACGTTCGGGAGTAATATCATACTAGTATGAGTAGAAAAAGAAACAACAATTGTACTGCTAGATTCTGACACCTTTGGGAGCAATATCGTACTAATATGAGTAGAAAAGGAGACATCACTTTTACTCCTAGATTCTGACACGTTTGGGAGTAATATCATACTAGTATGAGTAGAAAAGGAAACATCAATTTTACTCCCAGATTCTGACACGTTTGGGAGTAATATCGTACTAGTATGAGTAGAAACGGAAACATCAATTTTACTCCTAGATTCTGACACGTTCGGGAGCAATATCGCACTAATATGAGTAGAAAAGGAAACATCAATTTTACTCCTAGATTCTGACAGGTTTGGGAGTAATATCATACTAGTATGAGTAGAAACGGAAACATCAATTTTACTCCTAGATTCTGACACGTTCGGGAGCAATATCGTACTAATATGAGTAGAAAAGGAAACAACAATTTTACTCCTAGATTCTGACACGTTTGGGAATAATATCGTACTAGCATGAGTAGAAAAGGAAACATAAATTTTACTCCTAGATTCTGATACGTTTGGGAGTAATATCGTACTAGTATCAGTAGAAAAGGAAACATCAATTTTACTCCTAGATTCTGACACCTTTGGTAGCAATATCGTACTAATACGAGTAGAAAAGGAGACATCACTTTTACTCCTAGATTCTGACACGTTTGGGAGTAATATCATACTAGTATGAGTAGAAAAGGAAACATCAATTTTACTCCTAGATTCTGACACGTTTGGGAGTAATATCGTACTAGTATGAGTTGAAACGGAAACATCAATTTTACTCCTAGATTCTGACACGTTCGGGAGCAATATCGTACTAATATGAGTAGAAAAGGAAACATCACTTTTACTCCTAGATTCTGACACGTTTGGGAGTAATATCATACTAGTATGAGTAGAAAAGGAAACATCAATTTTACTCCTAGATTCTGACAACTTTGGGAGCAATATCGTACTAATATGAGTAGAAAAGGAAACATCACTTTTACTCCTAGATTCTGACATGTTTGGGAGTAATATCATACTAGTATGAGTAGAAAAGGAAACATCAATTTTACTCCTAGATTCTGACACGTTTGTTAGTAATATCGTACTAGTATGAGTAGAAACGGAAACATCACTTTTACTCCTAGATTCTGACACGTTCGGGAGCAATATCGTACTAATATGAGTAGAAAAGGAAACATCACTTTTACTCCTAGATTCTGACACGTTTGGGAGTAATATCATACTAGTATGAGTAGAAAAGGAAACATTAATTTTACTCCTAGATTCTGACACCTTTGGGAGCAATATCGTACTAATATGAGTAGAAAAGGAAACATCACTTTTACTCCTAGATTCTGACATGTTTGGGAGTAATATCATACTAGTATGAGTAGAAAAGGAAACATCAATTTTACTCCTAGATTCTGATACGTTTGCGAGTAATATCGTACTAGTATGAGTAGAAACGGAAACATCACTTTTACTCCTAGATTCTGACACGTTCGGGAGCAATATCGTACTAATATGAGTAGAAAAGGAAACATCACTTTTACTCCTAGATTCTGACACGTTTGGGAGTAATATCATACTAGTATGAGTAGAAAAGGAAACATCAATTTTACTCCTAGATTCTGACACGTTTGGGAGTAATATCTTACTAGTATGAGTAGAAAAGGAAACATCAATTTTACTCCTAGATTCTGACACGTTTGGGAGTAATATCGTACTAGTATGAGTAGAAAAGGAAACATCAATTTTACTCCTAGCTTCTGACACGTTCGGGAGTAATATCGTACTAGTATGAGTAGAAAAGGAAACATCAAATTTACTCCTAGATTCTAACACGTTTGGGAGTAATATCGTACTAGTATGAGTAGAAAAGGAAACATCAATTTTACTCCAAGCTTCTGACACGTTCGGGAGTAATATCGTACTAGTATGAGTAGAAAAGGAAACATCAATTTTACTCCTAGATTCTGACACGTTTGGGAGTAATATCGTACTAGTATGAGTAGAAAAGGAAACATCAATTTTACTCCTAGATTCTGACACGTTTGGGAGTAATATCGTACTAGTATGAGTAGAAACGGAAACATCAATTTTACTCCTAGATTCTGACACGTTTGGGAATAATATCGTAATAGTATGAGTAGAAAAGGAAACATCAATTTTACTCATAGATTCTGACACGTTTGGGAGTAATATCGTACTAGTGTGAGTAGAAAAGGAAACATCAATTTTACTCCTAGATTCTGACACGTTTGGGAGCAATATCGTACTAGTATGAGTAGAAAAGGAAACATCAATTTTACCGGTAGATTATGAAACGTTTGGGAGTAATATCGTACTAGTATGAGTAGAAAAGGAAACATCAATTTTACTCCTAGATTCTGACACCTTTGGTAGCAATATCGTACTAGTATGAGTAGAAAAGGAAACATCAATTTTTCTCCTAGATTCTGACAAGTTTGGGAATAATATCGTAGTAGTATGAGTAGAAAAGGAAACATCAATTTTTGTCCTAGATTCTGACACGTTTGAGAGTAATATCGTAATAGTATAAGTACAAAAGGAAACAACAATTTTACTCCTAGATTCTAACACCTTTGGGAGCAATATCGTACTAGTATGAGTCGAAAAGGGAACAACAATTTTACTCCTAGATTCTGACACCTTTGGGAGCAATATCGTACTAATATGAGTAGAAAAGGAAACATCAATTTTACTCCTAGCTTCTGACACGTTCGGGAGTAATATCGTACTAGTATGAGTAGAGAAGGAAACATCAATTTTACTCCTAGATTCTGACACGTTTGGGAGTAATATCGTACTAGTATGAGTAGAAAAGGAAACATCAATTTTACTCCTAGATTCTGACACGTTTGGGAGTAATATCGTACTAGTATGAGTAGAAAAGGAAACATCAATTTTACTCCTAGATTCCGGCACGTTTGGGAGTAATATCGTACTAGTATTAGTGGAAACGGAAACATCAATTTTACTCCTAGATTCTGACATGTTCGGGAGTAATATCGTACGAGTATGAGTAGAAAAGGAAACAACAATTGTACTCCTAGATTCTGACACCTTTGGGAGCAATATCGTACTAATATGAGTAGAAAAGGAGACATCACTTTTACTCCTAGATTCTGACAAGTTTGGTAGCAATATCGTACTAATATGAGAAGAAAAGGAAACATCACTTTTACTCCTAGATTCTGACACGTTTGGGAGTAATATCATACTAGTATGAGTAGAAAAGGAAACATCAATTTTACTCCTAGATTCTGACACGTTTGGGAGTAATATCGTACTAGTATAAGTAGAAACGGAAACATCACTTTTACTCCTAGATTCTGACACGTTCGGGAGCAATATCGTACTAATATGAGTAGAAAAGGAAACATCACTTTTACTCCTAGATTCTGACACGTTTGGGAGTAATATCATACTAGTATGAGTAGAAAAGGAAACATCAATTTTACTCCTAGATTCTGACACGTTTGGGAGTAATATCTTACTAGTATGAGTAGAAAAGGAAACATCAATTTTACTCCTAGATTCTGACACGTTTGGGAGTAATATCGTACTAGTATGAGTAGAAAAGGAAACATCAATTTTACTCCTAGCTTCTGACACGTTCGGGAGTAATATCGTACTAGTATGAGTAGAAAAGGAAACATCAAATTTACTCCTAGATTCTAACACGTTTGGGAGTAATATCGTACTAGTATGAGTAGAAAAGGAAACATCAATTTTACTCCAAGCTTCTGACACGTTCGGGAGTAATATCGTACTAGTATGAGTAGAAAAGGAAACATCAATTTTACTCCTAGATTCTGATACGTTTGGGAGTAATATCGTACTAGTATGAGTAGAAAAGGAAACATCAATTTTACTCCTAGATTCTGACACGTTTGGGAGTAATATCGTACTAGTATGAGTAGAAACGGAAACATCAATTTTACTCCTAGATTCTGACACGTTTGGGAATAATATCGTAATAGTATGAGTAGAAAAGGAAACATCAATTTTACTCATAGATTCTGACACGTTTGGGAGTAATATCGTACTAGTGTGAGTAGAAAAGGAAACATCAATTTTACTCCTAGATTCTGACACGTTTGGGAGCAATATCGTACTAGTATGAGTAGAAAAGGAAACATCAATTTTTCTCCTAGATTCGGACACGTTTGGGAGCAATATCGTAGTAGTATGAGTAGAAAAGGAAACATCAATTTTAGTCCTAGATTCTGACACGTTTGGGAGTAATATCGTACTAGTATAAGTAGAAAAGGAAACAACAATTTTACTCCTAGATTCTAACACGTTTGGGAGCAATATCGTACTAGTATGAGTCGAAAAGGAAACAACAATTTTACTCCTAGATTCTGACAATTTTGGGAGTAATATCGTACTAATATGAGTAGAAAAGGAAACATCAATTTTACTCCTAGCTTCTGACACGCTCTGGAATAATATCGTACTAGTATGAGTAGAAAAGGAAACATCAATTTTACTCCTAGCTTCTGACACGTTTGGGAGTAATATCGTACTAGTATGAGTAGAAAAGGAAACATCAATTTTGCTCCTAGATTCTGACACGTTTGGGAGTAATATCGTACTAGTATGAGTAGAAAAGGAAACATCAATTTTACTCCTAGGTTCTGGCACGTTTGGGAGTAATATCGTACTAGTATGAGTGGAAACGGAAACATCAATTTTACTCCTAGATTCTGACACGGTCGGGAGTAATATCGTACTAGTATGAGTAGAAAAGGAAACATCAATTTTACTCCTAGATTTTGACACGTTTGGGAGTAATATCGTACTAGTATGAGTAGAAAAGGAAACATCAATTTTACTCCTATATTCTGACACGTTTGGGAGCAATATCGTACTAGTATGAGTGGAAAAGGAAACATCAATTTTTCTCCTAGATTCTGACACGTTCGGGAGCAATATCGTAGTAGTATGAGTAGAAAAGGAAACATCAATTTTAATCCTAGATTCTGACACGTTTGGGAGTAATATCGTACTAGTATAAGTAGAAAAGGAAACAACAATTTTACTCCTAGATTCTAACACGTTCGGGAGTAATATCATACTAGTATGAGTAGAAAAAGAAACAACAATTGTACTCCTAGATTCTGACACCTTTGGGAGCAATATCGTACCAATATGAGTAGAAAAGGAGACATCACTTTTACTCCTAGATTCTGACACGTTTGGGAGTAATATCATACTAGTATGAGTAGAAAAGGAAACATCAATTTTACTCCTAGATTCTGATACGTTTGGGAGTAATATCATACTAGCATGAGTGGAAAAGGAAACATAAATTTTACTCCTAGATTCTGATCCGTTTGGGAGTAATATAATAATAGTTTGAGTAGAAAAGGAAATATCAATTGTACTCCTAGATTCTGATACGTTTGGGAGTAATATCATAATAGTATGAGTAGAAAATGAAACATCAATTTTACTCCTAGATTCTGAGACTTTTGGGAGCAATATCGTACTAATATGAGTAGAGAAGGAAACATCAATTTTACTCCTAGATTCTAACACGTTTGGGAGCAATATCGTACTTGTATGAGTAGAAAAGGAAACAACAATTTTACTCCTAGATTCTGACACCTTTGGGAGCAATATCGTACTAGTATGATTAGAAACGGAAACATCAATTTTACTCCTAGATCCTGACACGTTTGGGAATAATATCGTACTGGTATGAGTAGAAAAGGAAACATCAATTTTACTCATAGATTCTGACACGTTTGGGAGTAATATCGTACTAGTATGAGTAGAGAAGGAAATATCAATTTTACTCCTAGATTCTGACACGTTTGGGAGTAATATCGTACTAGTATGAGTAGAAAAGGAAACATCAATTTTACTCCTAGATTCTGACACGTTTGGGAGCAATATCGTACTAGTATGAGTAGAAAAGGAAACATCAATTTTTCTCCTAGATTCTGACAAGTTTGGGAATAATATCGTAGTAGTATGAGTAGAAAAGGAAACATCAATTTTTGTCCTAGATTCTGACACGTTTGGGAGTAATATCGTAATAGTATAAGTACAAAAGGAAACAACAATTTTACTCCTAGATTCTAACACCTTTGGGAGCAATATCGTACTAGTATGAGTCGAAAAGGAAACAACAATTTTACTCCTAGATTCTGACACCTTTGGGAGCAATATCGTACTAATATGAGTAGAAAAGGAAACATCAATTTTACTCCTAGCTTCTGACACGTTCGGGAGTAATATCGTACTAGTATGAGTAGAGAAGGAAACATCAATTTTACTCCTAGCTTCTGACACGTTTGGGAGTAATATCGTACTAGTATGAGTAGAAAAGGAAACATCAATTTTACTCCTAGATTCTGACACGTTTGGGAGTAATATCGTACTAGTATGAGTAGAAAAGGAAACATCAATTTTACTCCTAGATTCCGGCACGTTTGGGAGTAATATCGTACTAGTATTAGTGGAAACGGAAACATCAATTTTACTCCTAGATTCTGACATGTTCGGGAGCAATATCGTACTAGTATGAGTAGAAAAGGAAACAACAATTGTACTCCTAGATTCTGACACCTTTGGGAGCAATATCGTACTAATATGAGTAGAAAAGGAGACATCACTTTTACTCCTAGATTCTGACGAGTTTGGGAGTGATATCATACTAGTATGAGTAGAAAAGGAAACATCAATTTTACTCCTAGATTCTGACACGTTTGGGAGTAATATCGTACTAGTATGAGTGGAAAAGGAAACATAAATTTTACTCCTAGATTCTGATACGTTTGGGAGTAATATCATAATAGTTTGAGTAGAAAAGGAAATATCAATTGTACTCCAAGATTCTGATACGTTTGGGAGTAATATCATAATAGTATGAGTAGAATAGGAAACATCAATTTTACTCCTAGATTCTGACAAGTTTGGTAGCAATATCGTACTAATATGAGTAGAAAAGGAAACATCACTTTTACTCCTAGATTCTGACACGTTTGGGAGTAATATCATACTAGTATGAGTAGAAAAGGAAACATCAATTTTACTCCTAGATTCTGACACGTTTGGGAGAAATATCGTACTAGTATGAGTAGAAACGGAAACATCAATTTTACTCCTAGATTTTGACACGTTCGGGAGCAATATCGCACTAATATGAGTAGAAAAGGAAACATCAATTTTACTCCTAGATTCTGACACGTTTGGGAGTAATATCATACTAGTATGAGTAGAAACGGAAACATCAATTTTACTCCTAGATTCTGACACGTTCGGGAGCAATATCGTACTAATATGAGTAGAAAAGGAAACAACAATTTTACTCCTAGATTCTGACACGTTTGGGAATAATATCGTACTAGCATGAGTAGAAAAGGAAACATCAATTTTACTCCTAGATTCCGACACGGTTGGGGGTAATATCGTACTAGTATGAGTAGAAAAGGAAACATCAATTTTACCGGTAGATTATGAAACGTTTGGGAGTAATATCGTACTAGTATGAGTAGAAACGGAAACATCAATTTTACTCCTAGATTTTGACACGTTCGGGAGCAATATCGCACTAATATGAGTAGAAAAGGAAACATCAATTTTACTCCTAGATTCTGACATGTTTGGGAGTAATATCATACTAGTATGAGTAGAAAAGGAAACATCAATTTTACTCCTAGATTCTGACACGTTTGGGAGTAATATCGTACTAGTATGAGTAGAAAAGGAAACATCAATTTTACTCCTAGCTTCTGACACGTTCGGGAGTAATATCGTACTAGTATGAGTAGAAAAGGAAACATCAAATTTACTCCTAGATTCTAACACGTTTGGGAGTAATATCGTACTAGTATGAGTAGAAAAGGAAACATCAATTTTACTCCAAGCTTCTGACAGGTTCGGGAGTAATATCGTACTAGTATGAGTAGAAAAGGAAACATCAATTTTACTCCTAGATTCTGACACGTTTGGGAGTAATATCGTACTAGTATGAGTAGAAAAGGAAACATCAATTTTACTCCTAGATTCTGACACGTTTGGGAGTAATATCGTACTAGTATGAGTAGAAACGGAAACATCAATTTTACTCCTAGATTCTGACACGTTTGGGAATAATATCGTACTGGTATGAGTAGAAAAGGAAACATCAATTTTACTCATAGATTTGACACGTTTGGGAGTAATATCGTACTAGTATGAGTAGAAAAGGAAACATCAATTTTACTCCTAGATTCTGACACGTTTGGGAGCAATATCGTACTAGTATGAGTAGAAAAGGAAACATCAATTTTTCTCCTAGATTCTGACACGTTTGGGAGCAATATCGTAGTAGTATGAGTAGAAAAGGAAACATCAATTTTAGTCCTAGATTCTGACACGTTTGGGAGTAATATCGTACTAGTATAAGTAGAAAAGGAAACAACAATTTTACTCCTAGATTCTAACACGTTTGGGAGCAATATCGTACTAGTATGAGTCGAAAAGGAAACAACAATTTTACTCCTAGATTCTGACAATTTTGGGAGCAACATCGTACTAATATGAGTAGAAAAGGAAACATCAATTTTACTCCTAGCTTCTGACACGCTCGGGAATAATATCGTACTAGTATGAGTAGAAAAGGAAACATCAATTTTACTCCTAGATTCTGACACGTTTGGGAGTAATATCGTAGTAGTATGAGTAGAAAAGGAAACATCAATTTTGCTCCTAGATTCTGACACGTTTGGGAGTAATATCGTACTAATATGAGTAGAAAAGGAAACATCAATTTTACTCCTAGGTTCTGGCACGTTTGGGAGTAATATCGTACTAGTATGAGTGGAAACGGAAACATCAATTTTACTCCTAGATACTGACACGGTCGGGAGTAATATCGTACTAGTATGAGTAGAAAAGGAAACATCAATTTTACTCCTAGATTTTGACACGTTTGGGAGTAATATCGTACTAGTATGAGTAGAAAAGGAAACATCAATTTTACTCCTATATTCTGACACGTTTGGGAGCAATATCGTACTAGTATGAGTAGAAAAGGAAACATCAATTTTTCTCCTAGATTCTGACACGTTCGGGAGCAATATCGTAGTAGTATGAGTAGAAAAGGAAACATCAATTTTAATCCTAGATTCTGACACGTTTGGGAGTAATATCGTACTAGTATAAGTAGAAAAGGAAACAACAATTTTACTCCTAGATTCTAACACGTTCGGGAGTAATATCATACTAGTATGAGTAGAAAAAGAAACAACAATTGTACTCCTAGATTCTGACACCTTTGGGAGCAATATCGTACTAATATGAGTAGAAAAGGAGACATCACTTTTACTCCTAGATTCTGACACGTTTGGGAGTAATATCATACTAGTATGAGTAGAAAAGGAAACATCAATTTTACTCCTAGATTCTGACACGTTTGGGAGTAATATCGTACTAGTATGAGTAGAAACGGAAACATCAATTTTACTCCTAGATTCTGACACGTTCGGGAGCAATATCGTACTAATATGAGCAGAAAAGGAAACAACAATTTTACTCCTAGATTCTGACACGTTTGGGAATAATATCGTACTAGCATGAGTAGAAAAGGAAACATAAATTTTACTCCTAGATTCTGATACGTTTGGGAGTAATATCGTACTAGTATGAGTAGAAAAGGAAACATCAATTTTACCGGTAGATTATGAAACGTTTGGGAGTAATATCGTACTAGTATGAGTAGAAAAGGAAACATGAATTTTACTCCTAGATTCTGACACCTTTGGTAGCAATATCGTACTAATATGAGTAGAAAAGGAAACATCACTTTTACTCCTAGATTCTGACACGTTTGGGAGTAATATCATACTAGTATGAGTAGAAAAGGAAACATCAATTTTACTCCTAGATTCTGACACGTTTGGGAGTAATATCGTACTAGTATGAGTAGAAACGGAAACATCAATTTTACTCCTAGATTCTGACACGTTCGGGAGCAATATCGTACTAATATGAGTAGAAAAGGAAACATTACTTTTACTCCTAGATTCTGACACGTTTGGGAGTAATATCATACTAGTATGAGTAGAAAAGGAAACATCAATTTTACTCCTAGATTCTGACACCTTTGGGAGCAATATCGTACAAATATGAGTAGAAAAGGAAACATCACTTTTACTCCTAGATTCTGACATGTTTGGGAGTAATATCATACTAGTATGAGTAGAAAAGGAAACATCAATTTTACTCCTAGATTCTGACACGTTTGTTAGTAATATCGTACTAGTATGAGTAGAAACGGAAACATCAGTTTTACTCCTAGATTCTGACACGTTCTTGAGCAATATCGTACTAATATGAGTAGAAAAGGAAACATCACTTTTACTCCTAGATTCTGACACGTTTGGGAGTAATATCATACTAGTATGAGTAGAAAAGGAGACATTAATTTTACTCCTAGATGCTGACACCTTTGGGAGCAATATCGTACTAATATGAGTAGAAAAGGAAACATCACTTTTACTCCTAGATTCTGACATGTTTGGGAGTAATATCATACTAGTATGAGTAGAAAAGGAAACATCAATTTTAGTCCTAGATTCTGACACGTTTGGGAGTAATATCGTACTAGTATAAGTAGAAAAGGAAACAACAATTTTACTCCTAGATTCTAACACGTTTGGGAGCAATATCGTACTAGTATGAGTCGAAAAGGAAACAACAATTTTACTCCTAGATTCTGACAATTTTGGGAGTAATATCGTACTAATATGAGTAGAAAAGGAAACATCAATTTTACTCCTAGCTTCTGACACGCTCGGGAATAATATCGTACTAGTATGAGTAGAAAAGGAAACATCAATTTTACTCCTAGGTTCTGGCACGTTTGGGAGTAATATCGTACTAGTATGAGTGGAAACGGAAACATCAATTTTACTCCTAGATTCTGACACGGTCGGGAGTAATATCGTACTAGTATGAGTAGAAAAGGAAACATCAATTTTACTCCTAGATTTTGACACGTTTGGGAGTAATATCGTACTAGTATGAGTAGAAAAGGAAACATCAATTTTACTCCTATATTCTGACACGTTTGGGAGCAATATCGTACTAGTATGAGTAGAAAAGGAAACATCAATTTTTCTCCAAGATTCTGACACGTTCGGGAGCAATATCGTAGTAGTATGAGTAGAAAAGGAAACATCAATTTTAATCCTAGATTCTGACACGTTTGGGAGTAATATCGTACTAGTATAAGTAGAAAAGGAAACAACAATTTTACTCCTAGATTCTAACACGTTCGGGAGTAATATCATACTAGTATGAGTAGAAAAAGAAACAACAATTGTACTCCTAGATTCTGACACCTTTGGGAGCAATATCGTACCAATATGAGTAGAAAAGGAGACATCACTTTTACTCCTAGATTCTGACACGTTTGGGAGTAATATCATACTAGTATGAGTAGAAAAGGAAACATCAATTTTACTCCTAGATTCTGATACTTTTGGGAGTAATATCATACTAGCATGAGTGGAAAAGGAAATATAAATTTTACTCCTAGATTCTGATCCGTTTGGGAGTAATATAATAATAGTTTGAGTAGAAAAGGAAATATCAATTGTACTCCTAGATTCTGATACGTTTGGGAGTAATATCATAATAGTATGAGTAGAAAATGAAACATCAATTTTACTCCTAGATTCTGAGACTTTTGGGAGCAATATCGTACTAATATGAGTAGAGAAGGAAACATCAATTTTACTCCTAGATTCTAACACGTTTGGGAGCAATATCGTACTTGTATGAGTAGAAAAGGAAACAACAATTTTACTCCTAGATTCTGATACCTTTGGGAGCAATATCGTACTAGTATGATTAGAAACGGAAACATCAATTTTACTCCTAGATTCTGACACGTTTGGGAATAATATCGTACTGGTATGAGTAGAAAAGGAAACATCAATTTTACTCATAGATTCTGACACGTTTGGGAGTAATATCGTACTAGTATGAGTAGAGAAGGAAATATCAATTTTACTCCTAGATTCTGACACGTTTGGGAGTAATATCGTACTAGTATGAGTAGAAAAGGAAACATCAATTTTACTCCTAGATTCTGACACGTTTGGTAGCAATATCGTACTAGTATGAGTAGAAAAGGAAACATCAATTTTTCTCCTAGATTCTGACAAGTTTGGGAATAATATCGTAGTAGTATGAGTAGAAAAGGAAACATCAATTTTTGTCCTAGATTCTGACACGTTTGAGAGTAATATCGTAATAGTATAAGTACAAAAGGAAACAACAATTTTACTCCTAGATTCTAACACCTTTGGGAGCAATATCGTACTAGTATGAGTCGAAAAGGAAACAACAATTTTACTCCTAGATTCTGACACCTTTGGGAGCAATATCGTACTAATATGAGTAGAAAAGGAAACATCAATTTTACTCCTAGCTTCTGACACGTTCGGGAGTAATATCGTACTAGTATGAGTAGAGAAGGAAACATCAATTTTACTCCTAGATTCTGACACGTTTGGGAGTAATATCGTACTAGTATGAGTAGAAAAGGAAACATCAATTTTACTCCTAGATTCTGACACGTTTGGGAGTAATATCGTACTAGTATGAGTAGAAAAGGAAACATCAATTTTACTCCTAGATTCCGGCACGTTTGGGAGTAATATCGTACTAGTATTAGTGGAAACGGAAACATCAATTTTACTCCTAGATTCTGACATGTTCGGGAGTAATATCGTACTAGTATGAGTAGAAAAGGAAACAACAATTGTACTCCTAGATTCTGACACCTTTGGGAGCAATATCGTACTAATATGAGTAGAAAAGGAGACATCACTTTTACTCCTAGATTCTGACAAGTTTGGTAGCAATATCGTACTAATATGAGAAGAAAAGGAAACATCACTTTTACTCCTAGATTCTGACACGTTTGGGAGTAATATCATACTAGTATGAGTAGAAAAGGAAACATCAATTTTACTCCTAGATTCTGACACGTTTGGGAGTAATATCGTACTAGTATGAGTAGAAACGGAAACATCAATTTTACTCCTAGATTTTGACACGTTCGGGAGCAATATCGCACTAATATGAGTAGAAAAGGAAACATCAATTTTACTCCTAGATTCTGACACGTTTGGGAGTAATATCATACTAGTATGAGTAGAAACGGAAACATCAATTTTACTCCTAGATTCTGACACGTTCGGGAGCAATATCGTACTAATATGAGTAGAAAAGGAAACAACAATTTTACTCCTAGATTCTGACACGTTTGGGAATAATATCGTACTAGCATGAGTAGAAAAGGAAACATCAATTTTACTCCTAGATTCTGACACGTTTGGGAGTAATATCGTACTAGTATGAGTAGAAAAGGAAACATCAATTTTACCGGTAGATTATGAAACGTTTGGGAGTAATATCGTACTAGTATGAGTAGAAAAGGAAACATGAATTTTACTCCTAGATTCTGACACCTTTGGTAGCAATATCGTACTAATATGAGTAGAAAAGGAAACATCACTTTTACTCCTAGATTCTGACACGTTTGGGAGTAATATCATACTAGTATGAGTAGAAAAGGAAACATCAATTTTACTCCTAGATTCTGACACGTTTGGGAGTAATATCGTACTAGTATGAGTAGAAACGGAAACATCAATTTTACTCCTAGATTCTGACACGTTCGGGAGCAATATCGTACTAATATGAGTAGAAAAGGAAACATCAATTTTACTCCTAGATTCTGACACGTTTGGGAGTAATATCATACTAGTATGAGTAGAAACGGAAACATCAATTTTACTCCTAGATTCTGACACGTTCGGGAGCAATATCGTACTAATATGAGTAGAAAAGGAAACATCACTTTTACTCCTAGATTCTGACACGTTTGGGAGTAATATCATACTAGTATGAGTAGAAAAGGAAACATCAATTTTACTCCTAGATTCTGACACCTTTGGGAGCAATATCGTACTAATATGAGTAGAAAAGGAAACATCACTTTTACTCCTAGATTCTGACATGTTTGGGAGTAATATCATACTAGTATGAGTAGAAAAGGAAACATCAATTTTACTCCTAGATTCTGACACGTTTGGGAGTAATATCGTACTAGTATGAGTAGAAACGGAAACATCACTTTTACTCCTAGATTCTGACACGTTCGAGAGCAATATCGTACTAATATGAGTAGAAAAGGAAACATCACTTTTACTCCTAGATTCTGACACGTTTGGGAGTAATATCATACTAGTATGAGTAGAAAAGGAAACATTAATTTTACTCCTAGATTCTGACACCTTTGGGAGCAATATCGTACTAATATGAGTAGAAAAGGAAACATCACTTTTACTCCTAGATTCTGACATGTTTGGGAGTAATATCATACTAGCATGAGTAGAAAAGGAAACATCAATTTTACTCCTAGATTCTGACACGTTTGGGAGTAATATCGTACTAGTATGAGTAGAAAAGGAAACATCAATTTTACTCCTAGCTTCTGACACGTTCGGGAGTAATATCGTACTAGTATGAGTAGAAAAGGAAACATCAAATTTACTCCTAGATTCTAACACGTTTGGGAGTAATATCGTACTAGTATGAGTAGAAAAGGAAACATCAATTTTACTCCAAGCTTCTGACAGGTTCGGGAGTAATATCGTACTAGTATGAGTAGAAAAGGAAACATCAATTTTACTCCTAGATTCTGACACGTTTGGGAGTAATATCGTACTAGTATGAGTAGAAAAGGAAACATCAATTTTACTCCTAGATTCTGACACGTTTGGGAGTAATATCGTACTAGTATGAGTAGAAACGGAAACATCAATTTTACTCCTAGATTCTGACACGTTTGGGAGTAATATCGTACTAGTATAAGTAGAAAAGGAAACAACAATTTTACTCCTAGATTCTAACACGTTTGGGAGCAATATCGTACTAGTATGAGTCGAAAAGGAAACAACAATTTTACTCCTAGATTCTGACAATTTTGGGAGCAACATCGTACTAATATGAGTAGAAAAGGAAACATCAATTTTACTCCTAGCTTCTGACACGCTCGGGAATAATATCGTACTAGTATGAGTAGAAAAGGAAACATCAATTTTACTCCTAGATTCTGACACGTTTGGGAGTAATATCGTAGTAGTATGAGTAGAAAAGGAAACATCAATTTTGCTCCTAGATTCTGACACGTTTGGGAGTAATATCGTACTAATATGAGTAGAAAAGGAAACATCAATTTTACTCCTAGGTTCTGGCACGTTTGGGAGTAATATCGTACTAGTATGAGTGGAAACGGAAACATCAATTTTACTCCAAGATACTGACACGGTCGGGAGTAATATCGTACTAGTATGAGTAGAAAAGGAAACATCAATTTTACTCCTAGATTTTGACACGTTTGGGAGTAATATCGTACTAGTATGAGTAGAAAAGGAAACATCAATTTTACTCCTATATTCTGACACGTTTGGGAGCAATATCGTACTAGTATGAGTAGAAAAGGAAACATCAATTTTACTCCTAGATTCTGACACGTTCGGGAGCAATATCGTACTAATATGAGTAGAAAAGGAAACATTACTTTTACTCCTAGATTCTGACACGTTTGGGAGTAATATCATACTAGTATGAGTAGAAAAGGAAACATCAATTTTACTCCTAGATTCTGACACCTTTGGGAGCAATATCGTACAAATATGAGTAGAAAAGGAAACATCACTTTTACTCCTAGATTCTGACATGTTTGGGAGTAATATCATACTAGTATGAGTAGAAAAGGAAACATCAATTTTACTCCTAGATTCTGACACGTTTGTTAGTAATATCGTACTAGTATGAGTAGAAACGGAAACATCAGTTTTACTCCTAGATTCTGACACGTTCGGGAGCAATATCGTACTAATATGAGTAGAAAAGGAAACATCACTTTTACTCCTAGATTCTGACACGTTTGGGAGTAATATCATACTAGTATGAGTAGAAAAGGAAACATTAATTTTACTCCTAGATGCTGACACCTTTGGGAGCAATATCGTACTAATATGAGTAGAAAAGGAAACATCACTTTTACTCCTAGATTCTGACATGTTTGGGAGTAATATCATACTAGTATGAGTAGAAAAGGAAACATCAATTTTAGTCCTAGATTCTGACACGTTTGGGAGTAATATCGTACTAGTATAAGTAGAAAAGGAAACAACAATTTTACTCCTAGATTCTAACACGTTTGGGAGCAATATCGTACTAGTATGAGTCGAAAAGGAAACAACAATTTTACTCCTAGATTCTGACAATTTTGGGAGTAATATCGTACTAATATGAGTAGAAAAGGAAACATCAATTTTACTCCTAGCTTCTGACACGCTCGGGAATAATATCGTACTAGTATGAGTAGAAAAGGAAACATCAATTTTACTCCTAGATTCTAACACGTTTGGGAGTAATATCGTACTAGTATGAGTAGAAAAGGAAACATCAATTTTGCTCCTAGGTTCTGACACGTTTGGGAGTAATATCGTACTAGTATGAGTAGAAAAGGAAACATCAATTTTACTCCTAGGTTCTGGCACGTTTGGGAGTAATATCGTACTAGTATGAGTGGAAACGGAAACATCAATTTTACTCCTAGATTCTGACACGGTCGGGAGTAATATCGTACTAGTATGAGTAGAAAAGGAAACATCAATTTTACTCCTAGATTTTGACACGTTTGGGAGTAATATCGTACTAGTATGAGTAGAAAAGGAAACATCAATTTTACTCCTATATTCTGACACGTTTGGGAGCAATATCGTACTAGTATGAGTAGAAAAGGAAACATCAATTTTTCTCCTAGATTCTGACACGTTCGGGAGCAATATCGTAGTAGTATGAGTAGAAAAGGAAACATCAGTTTTAATCCTAGATTCTGACACGTTTGGGAGTAATATCGTACTAGTATAAGTAGAAAAGGAAACAACAATTTTACTCCTAGATTCTAACACGTTCGGGAGTAATATCATACTAGTATGAGTAGAAAAAGAAACAACAATTGTACTGCTAGATTCTGACACCTTTGGGAGCAATATCGTACTAATATGAGTAGAAAAGGAGACATCACTTTTACTCCTAGATTCTGACACGTTTGGGAGTAATATCATACTAGTATGAGTAGAAAAGGAAACATCAATTTTACTCCCAGATTCTGACACGTTTGGGAGTAATATCGTACTAGTATGAGTAGAAAAGGAAACATCAATTTTACTCCTAGATTCTGATACGTTTGGGAGTAATATCATACTAGTATGAGTAGAAAAGGAAACATCAATTTTACTCCTAGATTCTGATACGTTTGGGAGTAATATCATACTAGCATGAGTGGAAAAGGAAACATAAATTTTACTCCTAGATTCTGATCCGTTTGGGAGTAATATAATAATAGTTTGAGTAGAAAAGGAAATATCAATTGTACTCCTAGATTCTGATACGTTTGGGAGTAATATCATAATAGTATGAGTAGAAAATGAAACATCAATTTTACTCCTAGATTCTGAGACTTTTGGGAGCAATATCGTACTAATATGAGTAGAGAAGGAAACATCAATTTTACTCCTAGATTCTAACACGTTTGGGAGCAATATCGTACTTGTATGAGTAGAAAAGGAAACAACAATTTTACTCCTAGATTCTGATACCTTTGGGAGCAATATCGTACTAGTATGATTAGAAACGGAAACATCAATTTTACTCCTAGATTCTGACACGTTTGGGAGTAATATCGTACTGGTATGAGTAGAAAAGGAAACATCAATTTTACTCATAGATTCTGACACGTTTGGGAGTAATATCGTACTAGTATGAGTAGAGAAGGAAATATCAATTTTACTCCTAGATTCTGACACGTTTGGGAGTAATATCGTACTAGTATGAGTAGAAAAGGAAACATCAATTTTACTCCTAGATTCTGACACGTTTGGGAGCAATATCGTACTAGTATGAGTAGAAAAGGAAACATCAATTTTTCTCCTAGATTCTGACAAGTTTGGGAATAATATCGTAGTAGTATGAGTAGAAAAGGAAACATCAATTTTTGTCCTAGATTCTGACACGTTTGAGAGTAATATCGTAATAGTATAAGTACAAAAGGAAACAACAATTTTACTCCTAGATTCTAACACCTTTGGGAGCAATATCGTACTAGTATGAGTCGAAAAGGAAACAACAATTTTACTCCTAGATTCTGACACCTTTGGGAGCAATATCGTACTAATATGAGTAGAAAAGGAAACATCAATTTTACTCCTAGCTTCTGACACGTTCGGGAGTAATATCGTACTAGTATGAGTAGAGAAGGAAACATCAATTTTACTCCTAGCTTCTGACACGTTTGGGAGTAATATCGTACTAGTATGAGTAGAAAAGGAAACATCAATTTTACTCCTAGATTCTGACACGTTTGGGAGTAATATCGTACTAGTATGAGTAGAAAAGGAAACATCAATTTTACTCCTAGATTCCGGCACGTTTGGGAGTAATATCGTACTAGTATTAGTGGAAACGGAAACATCAATTTTACTCCTAGATTCTGACATGTTCGGGAGTAATATCGTACTAGTATGAGTAGAAAAGGAAACAACAATTGTACTCCTAGATTCTGACACCTTTGGGAGCAATATCGTACTAATATGAGTAGAAAAGGAGACATCACTTTTACTCCTAGATTCTGACGAGTTTGGGAGTGATATCATACTAGTATGAGTAGAAAAGGAAACATCAATTTTACTCCTAGATTCTGACACGTTTGGGAGTAATATCGTACTAGTATGAGTGGAAAAGGAAACATAAATTTTACTCCTAGATTCTGATACGTTTGGGAGTAATATCATAATAGTTTGAGTAGAAAAGGAAATATCAATTGTACTCCAAGATTCTGATACGTTTGGGAGTAATATCATAATAGTATGAGTAGAATAGGAAACATCAATTTTACTCCTAGATTCTGACAAGTTTGGTAGCAATATCGTACTAATATGAGAAGAAAAGAAAACATCACTTTTACTCCTAGATTCTGACACGCTCGGGAATAATATCGTACTAGTATGAGGAGAAAAGGAAACATCAATTTTACTCCTAGATTCTGACACGTTTGGGAGTAATATCGTACTAGTATGAGTAGAAAAGGAAACATCAATTTTGCTCCTTGATTCTGACACGTTTGGGAGTAATATCGTACTAATATGAGTAGAAAAGGAAACATCAATTTTACTCCTAGGTTCTGGCACGTTTGGGAGTAATATCGTACTAGTATGAGTGGAAACGGAAACATCAATTTTACTCCTAGATTCTGACACGGTCGGGAGTAATATCGTACTAGTATGAGTAGAAAAGGAAACATCAATTTTACTCCTAGATTTTGACACGTTTGGGAGTAATATCGTACTAGTATGAGTAGAAAAGGAAACATCAATTTTACTCCTATATTCTGACACGTTTGGGAGCAATATCGTACTAGTATGAGTAGAAAAGGAAACATCAATTTTTCTCCTAGATTCTGACACGTTCGGGAGCAATATCGTAGTAGTATGAGTAGAAAAGGAAACATCAGTTTTAATCCTAGATTCTGACACGTTTGGGAGTAATATCGTACTAGTATAAGTAGAAAAGGAAACAACAATTTTACTCCTAGATTCTAACACGTTCGGGAGTAATATCATACTAGTATGAGTAGAAAAAGAAACAACAATTGTACTGCTAGATTCTGACACCTTTGGGAGCAATATCGTACTAATATGAGTAGAAAAGGAGACATCACTTTTACTCCTAGATTCTGACACGTTTGGGAGTAATATCATACTAGTATGAGTAGAAAAGGAAACATCAATTTTACTCCCAGATTCTGACACGTTTGGGAGTAATATCGTACTAGTATGAGTAGAAACGGAAACATCAATTTTACTCCTAGATTCTGACACGTTCGGGAGCAATATCGCACTAATATGAGTAGAAAAGGAAACATCAATTTTACTCCTAGATTCTGACAGGTTTGGGAGTAATATCATACTAGTATGAGTAGAAACGGAAACATCAATTTTACTCCTAGATTCTGACACGTTCGGGAGCAATATCGTACTAATATGAGTAGAAAAGGAAACAACAATTTTACTCCTAGATTCTGACACGTTTGGGAATAATATCGTACTAGCATGAGTAGAAAAGGAAACATAAATTTTACTCCTAGATTCTGATACGTTTGGGAGTAATATCGTACTAGTATCAGTAGAAAAGGAAACATCAATTTTACTCCTAGATTCTGACACCTTTGGTAGCAATATCGTACTAATACGAGTAGAAAAGGAGACATCACTTTTACTCCTAGATTCTGACACGTTTGGGAGTAATATCATACTAGTATGAGTAGAAAAGGAAACATCAATTTTACTCCTAGATTCTGACACGTTTGGGAGTAATATCGTACTAGTATGAGTTGAAACGGAAACATCAATTTTACTCCTAGATTCTGACACGTTCGGGAGCAATATCGTACTAATATGAGTAGAAAAGGAAACATCACTTTTACTCCTAGATTCTGACACGTTTGGGAGTAATATCATACTAGTATGAGTAGAAAAGGAAACATCAATTTTACTCCTAGATTCTGACAACTTTGGGAGCAATATCGTACTAATATGAGTAGAAAAGGAAACATCACTTTTACTCCTAGATTCTGACATGTTTGGGAGTAATATCA
This sequence comes from Sinohyriopsis cumingii, assembly GCA_028554795.2. Lineage (NCBI taxonomy): Eukaryota > Metazoa > Mollusca > Bivalvia > Unionida > Unionidae > Sinohyriopsis > Sinohyriopsis cumingii. The sequence goes on along the minus strand of CM068837.1, from coordinate 15,080,273 downwards.
TACTAGTATGAGTAGAAAAGGAAACATCAATTTTACTCCTAGATTCTGACACGTTTGTTAGTAATATCGTACTAGTATGAGTAGAAACGGAAACATCACTTTTACTCCTAGATTCTGACACGTTCGGGAGCAATATCGTACTAATATGAGTAGAAAAGGAAACATCACTTTTACTCCTAGATTCTGACACGTTTGGGAGTAATATCATACTAGTATGAGTAGAAAAGGAAACATTAATTTTACTCCTAGATTCTGACACCTTTGGGAGCAATATCGTACTAATATGAGTAGAAAAGGAAACATCACTTTTACTCCTAGATTCTGACATGTTTGGGAGTAATATCATACTAGTATGAGTAGAAAAGGAAACATCAATTTTACTCCTAGATTCTGATACGTTTGCGAGTAATATCGTACTAGTATGAGTAGAAACGGAAACATCACTTTTACTCCTAGATTCTGACACGTTCGGGAGCAATATCGTACTAATATGAGTAGAAAAGGAAACATCACTTTTACTCCTAGATTCTGACACGTTTGGGAGTAATATCATACTAGTATGAGTAGAAAAGGAAACATCAATTTTACTCCTAGATTCTGACACGTTTGGGAGTAATATCTTACTAGTATGAGTAGAAAAGGAAACATCAATTTTACTCCTAGATTCTGACACGTTTGGGAGTAATATCGTACTAGTATGAGTAGAAAAGGAAACATCAATTTTACTCCTAGCTTCTGACACGTTCGGGAGTAATATCGTACTAGTATGAGTAGAAAAGGAAACATCAAATTTACTCCTAGATTCTAACACGTTTGGGAGTAATATCGTACTAGTATGAGTAGAAAAGGAAACATCAATTTTACTCCAAGCTTCTGACACGTTCGGGAGTAATATCGTACTAGTATGAGTAGAAAAGGAAACATCAATTTTACTCCTAGATTCTGACACGTTTGGGAGTAATATCGTACTAGTATGAGTAGAAAAGGAAACATCAATTTTACTCCTAGATTCTGACACGTTTGGGAGTAATATCGTACTAGTATGAGTAGAAACGGAAACATCAATTTTACTCCTAGATTCTGACACGTTTGGGAATAATATCGTAATAGTATGAGTAGAAAAGGAAACATCAATTTTACTCATAGATTCTGACACGTTTGGGAGTAATATCGTACTAGTGTGAGTAGAAAAGGAAACATCAATTTTACTCCTAGATTCTGACACGTTTGGGAGCAATATCGTACTAGTATGAGTAGAAAAGGAAACATCAATTTTACCGGTAGATTATGAAACGTTTGGGAGTAATATCGTACTAGTATGAGTAGAAAAGGAAACATCAATTTTACTCCTAGATTCTGACACCTTTGGTAGCAATATCGTACTAGTATGAGTAGAAAAGGAAACATCAATTTTTCTCCTAGATTCTGACAAGTTTGGGAATAATATCGTAGTAGTATGAGTAGAAAAGGAAACATCAATTTTTGTCCTAGATTCTGACACGTTTGAGAGTAATATCGTAATAGTATAAGTACAAAAGGAAACAACAATTTTACTCCTAGATTCTAACACCTTTGGGAGCAATATCGTACTAGTATGAGTCGAAAAGGGAACAACAATTTTACTCCTAGATTCTGACACCTTTGGGAGCAATATCGTACTAATATGAGTAGAAAAGGAAACATCAATTTTACTCCTAGCTTCTGACACGTTCGGGAGTAATATCGTACTAGTATGAGTAGAGAAGGAAACATCAATTTTACTCCTAGATTCTGACACGTTTGGGAGTAATATCGTACTAGTATGAGTAGAAAAGGAAACATCAATTTTACTCCTAGATTCTGACACGTTTGGGAGTAATATCGTACTAGTATGAGTAGAAAAGGAAACATCAATTTTACTCCTAGATTCCGGCACGTTTGGGAGTAATATCGTACTAGTATTAGTGGAAACGGAAACATCAATTTTACTCCTAGATTCTGACATGTTCGGGAGTAATATCGTACGAGTATGAGTAGAAAAGGAAACAACAATTGTACTCCTAGATTCTGACACCTTTGGGAGCAATATCGTACTAATATGAGTAGAAAAGGAGACATCACTTTTACTCCTAGATTCTGACAAGTTTGGTAGCAATATCGTACTAATATGAGAAGAAAAGGAAACATCACTTTTACTCCTAGATTCTGACACGTTTGGGAGTAATATCATACTAGTATGAGTAGAAAAGGAAACATCAATTTTACTCCTAGATTCTGACACGTTTGGGAGTAATATCGTACTAGTATGAGTAGAAACGGAAACATCAATTTTACTCCTAGATTTTGACACGTTCGGGAGCAATATCGCACTAATATGAGTAGAAAAGGAAACATCAATTTTACTCCTAGATTCTGACACGTTTGGGAGTAATATCATACTAGTATGAGTAGAAACGGAAACATCAATTTTACTCCTAGATTCTGACACGTTCGGGAGCAATATCGTACTAATATGAGTAGAAAAGGAAACAACAATTTTACTCCTAGATTCTGACACGTTTGGGAATAATATCGTACTAGCATGAGTAGAAAAGGAAACATCAATTTTACTCCTAGATTCTGACACGTTTGGGAGTAATATCGTACTAGTATGAGTAGAAAAGGAAACATCAATTTTACCGGTAGATTATGAAACGTTTGGGAGTAATATCGTACTAGTATGAGTAGAAAAGGAAACATGAATTTTACTCCTAGATTCTGACACCTTTGGTAGCAATATCGTACTAATATGAGTAGAAAAGGAAACATCACTTTTACTCCTAGATTCTGACACGTTTGGGAGTAATATCATACTAGTATGAGTAGAAAAGGAAACATCAATTTTACTCCTAGATTCTGACACGTTTGGGAGTAATATCGTACTAGTATGAGTAGAAACGGAAACATCAATTTTACTCCTAGATTCTGACACGTTCGGGAGCAATATCGTACTAATATGAGTAGAAAAGGAAACATCAATTTTACTCCTAGATTCTGACACGTTTGGGAGTAATATCATACTAGTATGAGTAGAAACGGAAACATCAATTTTACTCCTAGATTCTGACACGTTCGGGAGCAATATCGTACTAATATGAGTAGAAAAGGAAACATCACTTTTACTCCTAGATTCTGACACGTTTGGGAGTAATATCATACTAGTATGAGTAGAAAAGGAAACATCAATTTTACTCCTAGATTCTGACACCTTTGGGAGCAATATCGTACTAATATGAGTAGAAAAGGAAACATCACTTTTACTCCTAGATTCTGACATGTTTGGGAGTAATATCATACTAGTATGAGTAGAAAAGGAAACATCAATTTTACTCCTAGATTCTGACACGTTTGGGAGTAATATCGTACTAGTATGAGTAGAAACGGAAACATCACTTTTACTCCTAGATTCTGACACGTTCGAGAGCAATATCGTACTAATATGAGTAGAAAAGGAAACATCACTTTTACTCCTAGATTCTGACACGTTTGGGAGTAATATCATACTAGTATGAGTAGAAAAGGAAACATTAATTTTACTCCTAGATTCTGACACCTTTGGGAGCAATATCGTACTAATATGAGTAGAAAAGGAAACATCACTTTTACTCCTAGATTCTGACATGTTTGGGAGTAATATCATACTAGCATGAGTAGAAAAGGAAACATCAATTTTACTCCTAGATTCTGACACGTTTGGGAGTAATATCGTACTAGTATGAGTAGAAAAGGAAACATCAATTTTACTCCTAGCTTCTGACACGTTCGGGAGTAATATCGTACTAGTATGAGTAGAAAAGGAAACATCAAATTTACTCCTAGATTCTAACACGTTTGGGAGTAATATCGTACTAGTATGAGTAGAAAAGGAAACATCAATTTTACTCCAAGCTTCTGACAGGTTCGGGAGTAATATCGTACTAGTATGAGTAGAAAAGGAAACATCAATTTTACTCCTAGATTCTGACACGTTTGGGAGTAATATCGTACTAGTATGAGTAGAAAAGGAAACATCAATTTTACTCCTAGATTCTGACACGTTTGGGAGTAATATCGTACTAGTATGAGTAGAAACGGAAACATCAATTTTACTCCTAGATTCTGACACGTTTGGGAATAATATCGTACTGGTATGAGTAGAAAAGGAAACATCAATTTTACTCATAGATTTGACACGTTTGGGAGTAATATCGTACTAGTATGAGTAGAAAAGGAAACATCAATTTTACTCCTAGATTCTGACACGTTTGGGAGCAATATCGTACTAGTATGAGTAGAAAAGGAAACATCAATTTTTCTCCTAGATTCTGACACGTTTGGGAGCAATATCGTAGTAGTATGAGTAGAAAAGGAAACATCAATTTTAGTCCTAGATTCTGACACGTTTGGGAGTAATATCGTACTAGTATAAGTAGAAAAGGAAACAACAATTTTACTCCTAGATTCTAACACGTTTGGGAGCAATATCGTACTAGTATGAGTCGAAAAGGAAACAACAATTTTACTCCTAGATTCTGACAATTTTGGGAGCAACATCGTACTAATATGAGTAGAAAAGGAAACATCAATTTTACTCCTAGCTTCTGACACGCTCGGGAATAATATCGTACTAGTATGAGTAGAAAAGGAAACATCAATTTTACTCCTAGATTCTGACACGTTTGGGAGTAATATCGTAGTAGTATGAGTAGAAAAGGAAACATCAATTTTGCTCCTAGATTCTGACACGTTTGGGAGTAATATCGTACTAATATGAGTAGAAAAGGAAACATCAATTTTACTCCAAGGTTCTGGCACGTTTGGGAGTAATATCGTACTAGTATGAGTGGAAACGGAAACATCAATTTTACTCCAAGATACTGACACGGTCGGGAGTAATATCGTACTAGTATGAGTAGAAAAGGAAACATCAATTTTACTCCTAGATTTTGACACGTTTGGGAGTAATATCGTACTAGTATGAGTAGAAAAGGAAACATCAATTTTACTCCTATATTCTGACACGTTTGGGAGCAATATCGTACTAGTATGAGTAGAAAAGGAAACATCAATTTTACTCCTAGATTCTGACACGTTCGGGAGCAATATCGTACTAATATGAGCAGAAAAGGAAACATTACTTTTACTCCTAGATTCTGACACGTTTGGGAGTAATATCATACTAGTATGAGTAGAAAAGGAAACATCAATTTTACTCCTAGATTCTGACACCTTTGGGAGCAATATCGTACAAATATGAGTAGAAAAGGAAACATCACTTTTACTCCTAGATTCTGACATGTTTGGGAGTAATATCATACTAGTATGAGTAGAAAAGGAAACATCAATTTTACTCCTAGATTCTGACACGTTTGTTAGTAATATCGTACTAGTATGAGTAGAAACGGAAACATCAGTTTTACTCCTAGATTCTGACACGTTCGGGAGCAATATCGTACTAATATGAGTAGAAAAGGAAACATCACTTTTACTCCTAGATTCTGACACGTTTGGGAGTAATATCATACTAGTATGAGTAGAAAAGGAAACATTAATTTTACTCCTAGATGCTGACACCTTTGGGAGCAATATCGTACTAATATGAGTAGAAAAGGAAACATCACTTTTACTCCTAGATTCTGACATGTTTGGGAGTAATATCATACTAGTATGAGTAGAAAAGGAAACATCAATTTTAGTCCTAGATTCTGACACGTTTGGGAGTAATATCGTACTAGTATAAGTAGAAAAGGAAACAACAATTTTACTCCTAGATTCTAACACGTTTGGGAGCAATATCGTACTAGTATGAGTCGAAAAGGAAACAACAATTTTACTCCTAGATTCTGACAATTTTGGGAGTAATATCGTACTAATATGAGTAGAAAAGGAAACATCAATTTTACTCCTAGCTTCTGACACGCTCGGGAATAATATCGTACTAGTATGAGTAGAAAAGGAAACATCAATTTTACTCCTAGATTCTAACACGTTTGGGAGTAATATCGTACTAGTATGAGTAGAAAAGGAAACATCAATTTTGCTCCTAGGTTCTGACACGTTTGGGAGTAATATCGTACTAGTATGAGTAGAAAAGGAAACATCAATTTTACTCCTAGGTTCTGGCACGTTTGGGAGTAATATCGTACTAGTATGAGTGGAAACGGAAACATCAATTTTACTCCTAGATTCTGACACGGTCGGGAGTAATATCGTACTAGTATGAGTAGAAAAGGAAACATCAATTTTACTCCTAGATTTTGACACGTTTGGGAGTAATATCGTACTAGTATGAGTAGAAAAGGAAACATCAATTTTACTCCTATATTCTGACACGTTTGGGAGCAATATCGTACTAGTATGAGTAGAAAAGGAAACATCAATTTTTCTCCTAGATTCTGACACGTTCGGGAGCAATATCGTAGTAGTATGAGTAGAAAAGGAAACATCAATTTTAATCCTAGATTCTGACACGTTTGGGAGTAATATCGTACTAGTATAAGTAGAAAAGGAAACAACAATTTTACTCCTAGATTCTAACACGTTCGGGAGTAATATCATACTAGTATGAGAAGAAAAAGAAACGACAATTGTACTCCTAGATTCTGACACCTTTGGGAGCAATATCGTACCAATATGAGTAGAAAAGGAGACATCACTTTTACTCCTAGATTCTGACACGTTTGGGAGTAATATCATACTAGTATGAGTAGAAAAGGAAACATCAATTTTACTCCTAGATTCTGATACGTTTGGGAGTAATATCATACTAGCATGAGTGGAAAAGGAAACATAAATTTTACTCCTAGATTCTGATCCGTTTGGGAGTAATATAATAATAGTTTGAGTAGAAAAGGAAATATCAATTGTACTCCTAGATTCTGATACGTTTGGGAGTAATATCATAATAGTATGAGTAGAAAATGAAACATCAATTTTACTCCTAGATTCTGAGACTTTTGGGAGCAATATCGTACTAATATGAGTAGAGAAGGAAACATCAATTTTACTCCTAGATTCTAACACGTTTGGGAGCAATATCGTACTTGTATGAGTAGAAAAGGAAACAACAATTTTACTCCTAGATTCTGATACCTTTGGGAGCAATATCGTACTAGTATGATTAGAAACGGAAACATCAATTTTACTCCTAGATTCTGACACGTTTGGGAATAATATCGTACTGGTATGAGTAGAAAAGGAAACATCAATTTTACTCATAGATTCTGACACGTTTGGGAGTAATATCGTACTAGTATGAGTAGAGAAGGAAATATCAATTTTACTCCTAGATTCTGACACGTTTGGGAGTAATATCGTACTAGTATGAGTAGAAAAGGAAACATCAATTTTACTCCTAGATTCTGACACGTTTGGGAGCAATATCGTACTAGTATGAGTAGAAAAGGAAACATCAATTTTTCTCCTAGATTCTGACAAGTTTGGGAATAATATCGTAGTAGTATGAGTAGAAAAGGAAACATCAATTTTTGTCCTAGATTCTGACACGTTTGAGAGTAATATCGTAATAGTATAAGTACAAAAGGAAACAACAATTTTACTCCTAGATTCTAACACCTTTGGGAGCAATATCGTACTAGTATGAGTCGAAAAGGAAACAACAATTTTACTCCTAGATTCTGACACCTTTGGGAGCAATATCGTACTAATATGAGTAGAAAAGGAAACATCAATTTTACTCCTAGCTTCTGACACGTTTGGGAGTAATATCGTACTAGTATGAGTAGAAAAGGAAACATCAATTTTACTCCTAGATTCTGACACGTTTGGGAGTAATATCGTACTAGTATGAGTAGAAAAGGAAACATCAATTTTACTCCTAGATTCCGGCACGTTTGGGAGTAATATCGTACTAGTATTAGTGGAAACGGAAACATCAATTTTACTCCTAGATTCTGACATGTTCGGGAGTAATATCGTACTAGTATGAGTAGAAAAGGAAACAACAATTGTACTCCTAGATTCTGACACCTTTGGGAGCAATATCGTACTAATATGAGTAGAAAAGGAGACATCACTTTTACTCCTAGATTCTGACGAGTTTGGGAGTGATATCATACTAGTATGAGTAGAAAAGGAAACATCAATTTTACTCCTAGATTCTGACACGTTTGGGAGTAATATCGTACTAGTATGAGTGGAAAAGGAAACATAAATTTTACTCCTAGATTCTGATACGTTTGGGAGTAATATCATAATAGTTTGAGTAGAAAAGGAAATATCAATTGTACTCCAAGATTCTGATACGTTTGGGAGTAATATCATAATAGTATGAGTAGAATAGGAAACATCAATTTTACTCCTAGATTCTGACAAGTTTGGTAGCAATATCGTACTAATATGAGAAGAAAAGAAAACATCACTTTTACTCCTAGATTCTGACACGCTCGGGAATAATATCGTACTAGTATGAGGAGAAAAGGAAACATCAATTTTACTCCTAGATTCTGACACGTTTGGGAGTAATATCGTACTAGTATGAGTAGAAAAGGAAACATCAATTTTGCTCCTTGATTCTGACACGTTTGGGAGTAATATCGTACTAATATGAGTAGAAAAGGAAACATCAATTTTACTCCTAGGTTCTGGCACGTTTGGGAGTAATATCGTACTAGTATGAGTGGAAACGGAAACATCAATTTTACTCCTAGATTCTGACACGGTCGGGAGTAATATCGTACTAGTATGAGTAGAAAAGGAAACATCAATTTTACTCCTAGATTTTGACACGTTTGGGAGTAATATCGTACTAGTATGAGTAGAAAAGGAAACATCAATTTTACTCCTATATTCTGACACGTTTGGGAGCAATATCGTACTAGTATGAGTAGAAAAGGAAACATCAATTTTTCTCCTAGATTCTGACACGTTCGGGAGCAATATCGTAGTAGTATGAGTAGAAAAGGAAACATCAATTTTAATCCTAGATTCTGACACGTTTGGGAGTAATATCGTACTAGTATAAGTAGAAAAGGAAACAACAATTTTACTCCTAGATTCTAACACGTTCGGGAGTAATATCATACTAGTATGAGTAGAAAAAGAAACAACAATTGTACTGCTAGATTCTGACACCTTTGGGAGCAATATCGTACTAATATGAGTAGAAAAGGAGACATCACTTTTACTCCTAGATTCTGACACGTTTGGGAGTAATATCATACTAGTATGAGTAGAAAAGGAAACATCAATTTTACTCCCAGATTCTGACACGTTTGGGAGTAATATCGTACTAGTATGAGTAGAAACGGAAACATCAATTTTACTCCTAGATTCTGACACGTTCGGGAGCAATATCGCACTAATATGAGTAGAAAAGGAAACATCAATTTTACTCCTAGATTCTGACAGGTTTGGGAGTAATATCATACTAGTATGAGTAGAAACGGAAACATCAATTTTACTCCTAGATTCTGACACGTTCGGGAGCAATATCGTACTAATATGAGTAGAAAAGGAAACAACAATTTTACTCCTAGATTCTGACACGTTTGGGAATAATATCGTACTAGCATGAGTAGAAAAGGAAACATAAATTTTACTCCTAGATTCTGATACGTTTGGGAGTAATATCGTACTAGTATCAGTAGAAAAGGAAACATCAATTTTACCGGTAGATTATGAAACGTTTGGGAGTAATATCGTACTAGTATGAGTAGAAAAGGAAACATGAATTTTACTCCTAGATTCTGACACCTTTGGTAGCAATATCGTACTAATACGAGTAGAAAAGGAGACATCACTTTTACTCCTAGATTCTGACACGTTTGGGAGTAATATCATACTAGTATGAGTAGAAAAGGAAACATCAATTTTACTCCTAGATTCTGACACGTTTGGGAGTAATATCGTACTAGTATGAGTTAAAACGGAAACATCAATTTTACTCCTAGATTCTGACACGTTCGGGAGCAATATCGTACTAATATGAGTAGAAAAGGAAACATCACTTTTACTCCTAGATTCTTACACGTTTGGGAGTAATATCATACTAGTATGAGTAGAAAAGGAAACATCAATTTTACTCCTAGATTCTGACAACTTTGGGAGCAATATCGTACTAATATGAGTAGAAAAGGAAACATCACTTTTACTCCTAGATTCTGACATGTTTGGGAGTAATATCATACTAGTATGAGTAGAAAAGGAAACATCAATTTTACTCCTAGATTCTGACACGTTTGTTAGTAATATCGTACTAGTATGAGTAGAAACGGAAACATCACTTTTACTCCTAGATTCTGACACGTTCGGGAGCAATATCGTACTAATATGAGTAGAAAAGGAAACATCACTTTTACTCCTAGATTCTGACACGTTTGGGAGTAATATCATACTAGTATGAGTAGAAAAGGAAACATTAATTTTACTCCTAGATTCTGACACCTTTGGGAGCAATATCGTACTAATATGAGTAGAAAAGGAAACATCACTTTTACTCCTAGATTCTGACATGTTTGGGAGTAATATCATACTAGTATGAGTAGAAAAGGAAACATCAATTTTACTCCTAGATTCTGATACGTTTGCGAGTAATATCGTACTAGTATGAGTAGAAACGGAAACATCACTTTTACTCCTAGATTCTGACACGTTCGGGAGCAATATCGTACTAATATGAGTAGAAAAGGAAACATCACTTTTACTCCTAGATTCTGACACGTTTGGGAGTAATATCATACTAGTATGAGTAGAAAAGGAAACATCAATTTTACTCCTAGATTCTGACACGTTTGGGAGTAATATCTTACTAGTATGAGTAGAAAAGGAAACATCAATTTTACTCCTAGATTCTGACACGTTTGGGAGTAATATCGTACTAGTATGAGTAGAAAAGGAAACATCAATTTTACTCCTAGCTTCTGACACGTTCGGGAGTAATATCGTACTAGTATGAGTAGAAAAGGAAACATCAAATTTACTCCTAGATTCTAACACGTTTGGGAATAATATCGTAATAGTATGAGTAGAAAAGGAAACATCAATTTTACTCATAGATTCTGACACGTTTGGGAGTAATATCGTACTAGTGTGAGTAGAAAAGGAAACATCAATTTTACTCCTAGATTCTGACACGTTTGGGAGCAATATCGTACTAGTATGAGTAGAAAAGGAAACATCAATTTTACCGGTAGATTATGAAACGTTTGGGAGTAATATCGTACTAGTATGAGTAGAAAAGGAAACATCAATTTTACTCCTAGATTCTGACACCTTTGGTAGCAATATCGTACTAATATGAGTAGAAAAGGAAACATCACTTTTACTCCTAGATTCTGACACGTTTGGGAGTAATATCATACTAGTATGAGTAGAAAAGGAAACATCAATTTTACTCCTAGATTCTGACACGTTTGGGAGTAATATCGTACTAGTATGAGTAGAAACGGAAACATCAATTTTACTCCTAGATTCTGACACGTTCGGGAGCAATATCGTACTAATATGAGTAGAAAGGGAAACATTACTTTTACTCCTAGATTCTGACACGTTTGGGAGTAATATCATACTAGTATGAGTAGAAAAGGAAACATCAATTTTACTCCTAGATTCTGACACCTTTGGGAGCAATATCGTACAAATATGAGTAGAAAAGGAAACATCACTTTTACTCCTAGATTCTGACATGTTTGGGAGTAATATCATACTAGTATGAGTAGAAAAGGAAACATCAATTTTACTCCTAGATTCTGACACGTTTGTTAGTAATATCGTACTAGTATGAGTAGAAACGGAAACATCAGTTTTACTCCTAGATTCTGACACGTTCGGGAGCAATATCGTACTAATATGAGTAGAAAAGGAAACATCACTTTTACTCCTAGATTCTGACACGTTTGGGAGTAATATCATACTAGTATGAGTAGAAAAGGAAACATTAATTTTACTCCTAGATGCTGACACCTTTGGGAGCAATATCGTACTAATATGAGTAGAAAAGGAAACATCACTTTTACTCCTAGATTCTGACATGTTTGGGAGTAATATCATACTAGTATGAGTAGAAAAGGAAACATCAATTTTACTCCTAGATTCTGACACGTTTGTTAGTAATATCGTACTAGTATGAGTAGAAACGGAAACATCACTTTTACTCCTAGATTCTGACACGTTCGGGAGCAATATCGTACTAATATGAGTAGAAAAGGAAACATCACTTTTACTCCTAGATTCTGACACGTTTGGGAGTAATATCATACTAGTATGAGTAGAAAAGGAAACATTAATTTTACTCCTAGATTCTGACACCTTTGGGAGCAATATCGTACTAATATGAGTAGAAAAGGAAACATCACTTTTACTCCTAGATTCTGACATGTTTGGGAGTAATATCATACTAGTATGAGTAGAAAAGGAAACATCAATTTTACTCCTAGATTCTGATACGTTTGCGAGTAATATCGTACTAGTATGAGTAGAAACGGAAACATCACTTTTACTCCTAGATTCTGACACGTTCGGGAGCAATATCGTACTAATATGAGTAGAAAAGGAAACATCACTTTTACTCCTAGATTCTGACACGTTTGGGAGTAATATCATACTAGTATGAGTAGAAAAGGAAACATCAATTTTACTCCTAGATTCTGACACGTTTGGGAGTAATATCTTACTAGTATGAGTAGAAAAGGAAACATCAATTTTACTCCTAGATTCTGACACGTTTGGGAGTAATATCGTACTAGTATGAGTAGAAAAGGAAACATCAATTTTACTCCTAGCTTCTGACACGTTCGGGAGTAATATCGTACTAGTATGAGTAGAAAAGGAAACATCAAATTTACTCCTAGATTCTAACACGTTTGGGAGTAATATCGTACTAGTATGAGTAGAAAAGGAAACATCAATTTTACTCCAAGCTTCTGACACGTTCGGGAGTAATATCGTACTAGTATGAGTAGAAAAGGAAACATCAATTTTACTCCTAGATTCTGACACGTTTGGGAGTAATATCGTACTAGTATGAGTAGAAAAGGAAACATCAATTTTACTCCTAGATTCTGACACGTTTGGGAGTAATATCGTACTAGTATGAGTAGAAACGGAAACATCAATTTTACTCCTAGATTCTGACACGTTTGGGAATAATATCGTAATAGTATGAGTAGAAAAGGAAACATCAATTTTACTCATAGATTCTGACACGTTTGGGAGTAATATCGTACTAGTGTGAGTAGAAAAGGAAACATCAATTTTACTCCTAGATTCTGACACGTTTGGGAGCAATATCGTACTAGTATGAGTAGAAAAGGAAACATCAATTTTACCGGTAGATTATGAAACGTTTGGGAGTAATATCGTACTAGTATGAGTAGAAAAGGAAACATCAATTTTACTCCTAGATTCTGACACCTTTGGTAGCAATATCGTACTAGTATGAGTAGAAAAGGAAACATCAATTTTTCTCCTAGATTCTGACAAGTTTGGGAATAATATCGTAGTAGTATGAGTAGAAAAGGAAACATCAATTTTTGTCCTAGATTCTGACACGTTTGAGAGTAATATCGTAATAGTATAAGTACAAAAGGAAACAACAATTTTACTCCTAGATTCTAACACCTTTGGGAGCAATATCGTACTAATATGAGTAGAAAAGGAAACATCAATTTTACTCCTAGCTTCTGACACGTTCGGGAGTAATATCGTACTAGTATGAGTAGAGAAGGAAACATCAATTTTACTCCTAGATTCTGACACGTTTGGGAGTAATATCGTACTAGTATGAGTAGAAAAGGAAACATCAATTTTACTCCTAGATTCTGACACGTTTGGGAGTAATATCGTACTAGTATGAGTAGAAAAGGAAACATCAATTTTACTCCTAGATTCCGGCACGTTTGGGAGTAATATCGTACTAGTATTAGTGGAAACGGAAACATCAATTTTACTCCTAGATTCTGACATGTTCGGGAGTAATATCGTACGAGTATGAGTAGAAAAGGAAACAACAATTGTACTCCTAGATTCTGACACCTTTGGGAGCAATATCGTACTAATATGAGTAGAAAAGGAGACATCACTTTTACTCCTAGATTCTGACAAGTTTGGTAGCAATATCGTACTAATATGAGAAGAAAAGGAAACATCACTTTTACTCCTAGATTCTGACACGTTTGGGAGTAATATCATACTAGTATGAGTAGAAAAGGAAACATCAATTTTACTCCTAGATTCTGACACGTTTGGGAGTAATATCGTACTAGTATGAGTAGAAACGGAAACATCAATTTTACTCCTAGATTTTGACACGTTCGGGAGCAATATCGCACTAATATGAGTAGAAAAGGAAACATCAATTTTACTCCTAGATTCTGACACGTTTGGGAGTAATATCATACTAGTATGAGTAGAAACGGAAACATCAATTTTACTCCTAGATTCTGACACGTTCGGGAGCAATATCGTACTAATATGAGTAGAAAAGGAAACAACAATTTTACTCCTAGATTCTGACACGTTTGGGAATAATATCGTACTAGCATGAGTAGAAAAGGAAACATCAATTTTACTCCTAGATTCTGACACGTTTGGGAGTAATATCGTACTAGTATGAGTAGAAAAGGAAACATCAATTTTACCGGTAGATTATGAAACGTTTGGGAGTAATATCGTACTAGTATGAGTAGAAAAGGAAACATGAATTTTACTCCTAGATTCTGACACCTTTGGTAGCAATATCGTACTAATATGAGTAGAAAAGGAAACATCACTTTTACTCCTAGATTCTGACACGTTTGGGAGTAATATCATACTAGTATGAGTAGAAAAGGAAACATCAATTTTACTCCTAGATTCTGACACGTTTGGGAGTAATATCGTACTAGTATGAGTAGAAACGGAAACATCAATTTTACTCCTAGATTCTGACACGTTCGGGAGCAATATCGTACTAATATGAGTAGAAAAGGAAACATCAATTTTACTCCTAGATTCTGACACGTTTGGGAGTAATATCATACTAGTATGAGTAGAAACGGAAACATCAATTTTACTCCTAGATTCTGACACGTTCGGGAGCAATATCGTACTAATATGAGTAGAAAAGGAAACATCACTTTTACTCCTAGATTCTGACACGTTTGGGAGTAATATCATACTAGTATGAGTAGAAAAGGAAACATCAATTTTACTCCTAGATTCTGACACCTTTGGGAGCAATATCGTACTAATATGAGTAGAAAAGGAAACATCACTTTTACTCCTAGATTCTGACATGTTTGGGAGTAATATCATACTAGTATGAGTAGAAAAGGAAACATCAATTTTACTCCTAGATTCTGACACGTTTGGGAGTAATATCGTACTAGTATGAGTAGAAACGGAAACATCACTTTTACTCCTAGATTCTGACACGTTCGAGAGCAATATCGTACTAATATGAGTAGAAAAGGAAACATCACTTTTACTCCTAGATTCTGACACGTTTGGGAGTAATATCATACTAGTATGAGTAGAAAAGGAAACATTAATTTTACTCCTAGATTCTGACACCTTTGGGAGCAATATCGTACTAATATGAGTAGAAAAGGAAACATCACTTTTACTCCTAGATTCTGACATGTTTGGGAGTAATATCATACTAGCATGAGTAGAAAAGGAAACATCAATTTTACTCCTAGATTCTGACACGTTTGGGAGTAATATCGTACTAGTATGAGTAGAAAAGGAAACATCAATTTTACTCCTAGCTTCTGACACGTTCGGGAGTAATATCGTACTAGTATGAGTAGAAAAGGAAACATCAAATTTACTCCTAGATTCTAACACGTTTGGGAGTAATATCGTACTAGTATGAGTAGAAAAGGAAACATCAATTTTACTCCAAGCTTCTGACAGGTTCGGGAGTAATATCGTACTAGTATGAGTAGAAAAGGAAACATCAATTTTACTCCTAGATTCTGACACGTTTGGGAGTAATATCGTACTAGTATGAGTAGAAAAGGAAACATCAATTTTACTCCTAGATTCTGACACGTTTGGGAGTAATATCGTACTAGTATGAGTAGAAACGGAAACATCAATTTTACTCCTAGATTCTGACACGTTTGGGAATAATATCGTACTGGTATGAGTAGAAAAGGAAACATCAATTTTACTCATAGATTTGACACGTTTGGGAGTAATATCGTACTAGTATGAGTAGAAAAGGAAACATCAATTTTACTCCTAGATTCTGACACGTTTGGGAGCAATATCGTACTAGTATGAGTAGAAAAGGAAACATCAATTTTTCTCCTAGATTCTGACACGTTTGGGAGCAATATCGTAGTAGTATGAGTAGAAAAGGAAACATCAATTTTAGTCCTAGATTCTGACACGTTTGGGAGTAATATCGTACTAGTATAAGTAGAAAAGGAAACAACAATTTTACTCCTAGATTCTAACACGTTTGGGAGCAATATCGTACTAGTATGAGTCGAAAAGGAAACAACAATTTTACTCCTAGATTCTGACAATTTTGGGAGCAACATCGTACTAATATGAGTAGAAAAGGAAACATCAATTTTACTCCTAGCTTCTGACACGCTCGGGAATAATATCGTACTAGTATGAGTAGAAAAGGAAACATCAATTTTACTCCTAGATTCTGACACGTTTGGGAGTAATATCGTAGTAGTATGAGTAGAAAAGGAAACATCAATTTTGCTCCTAGATTCTGACACGTTTGGGAGTAATATCGTACTAATATGAGTAGAAAAGGAAACATCAATTTTACTCCTAGGTTCTGGCACGTTTGGGAGTAATATCGTACTAGTATGAGTGGAAACGGAAACATCAATTTTACTCCAAGATACTGACACGGTCGGGAGTAATATCGTACTAGTATGAGTAGAAAAGGAAACATCAATTTTACTCCTAGATTTTGACACGTTTGGGAGTAATATCGTACTAGTATGAGTAGAAAAGGAAACATCAATTTTACTCCTATATTCTGACACGTTTGGGAGCAATATCGTACTAGTATGAGTAGAAAAGGAAACATCAATTTTACTCCTAGATTCTGACACGTTCGGGAGCAATATCGTACTAATATGAGTAGAAAAGGAAACATTACTTTTACTCCTAGATTCTGACACGTTTGGGAGTAATATCATACTAGTATGAGTAGAAAAGGAAACATCAATTTTACTCCTAGATTCTGACACCTTTGGGAGCAATATCGTACAAATATGAGTAGAAAAGGAAACATCACTTTTACTCCTAGATTCTGACATGTTTGGGAGTAATATCATACTAGTATGAGTAGAAAAGGAAACATCAATTTTACTCCTAGATTCTGACACGTTTGTTAGTAATATCGTACTAGTATGAGTAGAAACGGAAACATCAGTTTTACTCCTAGATTCTGACACGTTCGGGAGCAATATCGTACTAATATGAGTAGAAAAGGAAACATCACTTTTACTCCTAGATTCTGACACGTTTGGGAGTAATATCATACTAGTATGAGTAGAAAAGGAAACATTAATTTTACTCCTAGATGCTGACACCTTTGGGAGCAATATCGTACTAATATGAGTAGAAAAGGAAACATCACTTTTACTCCTAGATTCTGACATGTTTGGGAGTAATATCATACTAGTATGAGTAGAAAAGGAAACATCAATTTTAGTCCTAGATTCTGACACGTTTGGGAGTAATATCGTACTAGTATAAGTAGAAAAGGAAACAACAATTTTACTCCTAGATTCTAACACGTTTGGGAGCAATATCGTACTAGTATGAGTCGAAAAGGAAACAACAATTTTACTCCTAGATTCTGACAATTTTGGGAGTAATATCGTACTAATATGAGTAGAAAAGGAAACATCAATTTTACTCCTAGCTTCTGACACGCTCGGGAATAATATCGTACTAGTATGAGTAGAAAAGGAAACATCAATTTTACTCCTAGATTCTAACACGTTTGGGAGTAATATCGTACTAGTATGAGTAGAAAAGGAAACATCAATTTTGCTCCTAGGTTCTGACACGTTTGGGAGTAATATCGTACTAGTATGAGTAGAAAAGGAAACATCAATTTTACTCCTAGGTTCTGGCACGTTTGGGAGTAATATCGTACTAGTATGAGTGGAAACGGAAACATCAATTTTACTCCTAGATTCTGACACGGTCGGGAGTAATATCGTACTAGTATGAGTAGAAAAGGAAACATCAATTTTACTCCTAGATTTTGACACGTTTGGGAGTAATATCGTACTAGTATGAGTAGAAAAGGAAACATCAATTTTACTCCTATATTCTGACACGTTTGGGAGCAATATCGTACTAGTATGAGTAGAAAAGGAAACATCAATTTTTCTCCTAGATTCTGACACGTTCGGGAGCAATATCGTAGTAGTATGAGTAGAAAAGGAAACATCAATTTTAATCCTAGATTCTGACACGTTTGGGAGTAATATCGTACTAGTATAAGTAGAAAAGGAAACAACAATTTTACTCCTAGATTCTAACACGTTCGGGAGTAATATCATACTAGTATGAGAAGAAAAAGAAACGACAATTGTACTCCTAGATTCTGACACCTTTGGGAGCAATATCGTACCAATATGAGTAGAAAAGGAGACATCACTTTTACTCCTAGATTCTGACACGTTTGGGAGTAATATCATACTAGTATGAGTAGAAAAGGAAACATCAATTTTACTCCTAGATTCTGATACGTTTGGGAGTAATATCATACTAGCATGAGTGGAAAAGGAAACATAAATTTTACTCCTAGATTCTGATCCGTTTGGGAGTAATATAATAATAGTTTGAGTAGAAAAGGAAATATCAATTGTACTCCTAGATTCTGATACGTTTGGGAGTAATATCATAATAGTATGAGTAGAAAATGAAACATCAATTTTACTCCTAGATTCTGAGACTTTTGGGAGCAATATCGTACTAATATGAGTAGAGAAGGAAACATCAATTTTACTCCTAGATTCTAACACGTTTGGGAGCAATATCGTACTTGTATGAGTAGAAAAGGAAACAACAATTTTACTCCTAGATTCTGATACCTTTGGGAGCAATATCGTACTAGTATGATTAGAAACGGAAACATCAATTTTACTCCTAGATTCTGACACGTTTGGGAATAATATCGTACTGGTATGAGTAGAAAAGGAAACATCAATTTTACTCATAGATTCTGACACGTTTGGGAGTAATATCGTACTAGTATGAGTAGAGAAGGAAATATCAATTTTACTCCTAGATTCTGACACGTTTGGGAGTAATATCGTACTAGTATGAGTAGAAAAGGAAACATCAATTTTACTCCTAGATTCTGACACGTTTGGGAGCAATATCGTACTAGTATGAGTAGAAAAGGAAACATCAATTTTTCTCCTAGATTCTGACAAGTTTGGGAATAATATCGTAGTAGTATGAGTAGAAAAGGAAACATCAATTTTTGTCCTAGATTCTGACACGTTTGAGAGTAATATCGTAATAGTATAAGTACAAAAGGAAACAACAATTTTACTCCTAGATTCTAACACCTTTGGGAGCAATATCGTACTAGTATGAGTCGAAAAGGAAACAACAATTTTACTCCTAGATTCTGACACCTTTGGGAGCAATATCGTACTAATATGAGTAGAAAAGGAAACATCAATTTTACTCCTAGCTTCTGACACGTTCGGGAGTAATATCGTACTAGTATGAGTAGAGAAGGAAACATCAATTTTACTCCTAGCTTCTGACACGTTTGGGAGTAATATCGTACTAGTATGAGTAGAAAAGGAAACATCAATTTTACTCCTAGATTCTGACACGTTTGGGAGTAATATCGTACTAGTATGAGTAGAAAAGGAAACATCAATTTTACTCCTAGATTCCGGCACGTTTGGGAGTAATATCGTACTAGTATTAGTGGAAACGGAAACATCAATTTTACTCCTAGATTCTGACATGTTCGGGAGTAATATCGTACTAGTATGAGTAGAAAAGGAAACAACAATTGTACTCCTAGATTCTGACACCTTTGGGAGCAATATCGTACTAATATGAGTAGAAAAGGAGACATCACTTTTACTCCTAGATTCTGACGAGTTTGGGAGTGATATCATACTAGTATGAGTAGAAAAGGAAACATCAATTTTACTCCTAGATTCTGACACGTTTGGGAGTAATATCGTACTAGTATGAGTGGAAAAGGAAACATAAATTTTACTCCTAGATTCTGATACGTTTGGGAGTAATATCATAATAGTTTGAGTAGAAAAGGAAATATCAATTGTACTCCAAGATTCTGATACGTTTGGGAGTAATATCATAATAGTATGAGTAGAATAGGAAACATCAATTTTACTCCTAGATTCTGACAAGTTTGGTAGCAATATCGTACTAATATGAGAAGAAAAGAAAACATCACTTTTACTCCTAGATTCTGACACGCTCGGGAATAATATCGTACTAGTATGAGGAGAAAAGGAAACATCAATTTTACTCCTAGATTCTGACACGTTTGGGAGTAATATCGTACTAGTATGAGTAGAAAAGGAAACATCAATTTTGCTCCTTGATTCTGACACGTTTGGGAGTAATATCGTACTAATATGAGTAGAAAAGGAAACATCAATTTTACTCCTAGGTTCTGGCACGTTTGGGAGTAATATCGTACTAGTATGAGTGGAAACGGAAACATCAATTTTACTCCTAGATTCTGACACGGTCGGGAGTAATATCGTACTAGTATGAGTAGAAAAGGAAACATCAATTTTACTCCTAGATTTTGACACGTTTGGGAGTAATATCGTACTAGTATGAGTAGAAAAGGAAACATCAATTTTACTCCTATATTCTGACACGTTTGGGAGCAATATCGTACTAGTATGAGTAGAAAAGGAAACACCAATTTTTCTCCTAGATTCTGACACGTTCGGGAGCAATATCGTAGTAGTATGAGTAGAAAAGGAAACATCAATTTTAATCCTAGATTCTGACACGTTTGGGAGTAATATCGTACTAGTATAAGTAGAAAAGGAAACAACAATTTTACTCCTAGATTCTAACACGTTCGGGAGTAATATCATACTAGTATGAGTAGAAAAAGAAACAACAATTGTACTGCTAGATTCTGACACCTTTGGGAGCAATATCGTACTAATATGAGTAGAAAAGGAGACATCACTTTTACTCCTAGATTCTGACACGTTTGGGAGTAATATCATACTAGTATGAGTAGAAAAGGAAACATCAATTTTACTCCCAGATTCTGACACGTTTGGGAGTAATATCGTACTAGTATGAGTAGAAACGGAAACATCAATTTTACTCCTAGATTCTGACACGTTCGGGAGCAATATCGCACTAATATGAGTAGAAAAGGAAACATCAATTTTACTCCTAGATTCTGACAGGTTTGGGAGTAATATCATACTAGTATGAGTAGAAACGGAAACATCAATTTTACTCCTAGATTCTGATACGTTTGGGAGTAATATCGTACTAGTATCAGTAGAAAAGGAAACATCAATTTTACCGGTAGATTATGAAACGTTTGGGAGTAATATCGTACTAGTATGAGTAGAAAAGGAAACATGAATTTTACTCCTAGATTCTGACACCTTTGGTAGCAATATCGTACTAATACGAGTAGAAAAGGAGACATCACTTTTACTCCTAGATTCTGACACGTTTGGGAGTAATATCATACTAGTATGAGTAGAAAAGGAAACATCAATTTTACTCCTAGATTCTGACACGTTTGGGAGTAATATCGTACTAGTATGAGTTGAAACGGAAACATCAATTTTACTCCTAGATTCTGACACGTTCGGGAGCAATATCGTACTAATATGAGTAGAAAAGGAAACATCACTTTTACTCCTAGATTCTGACACGTTTGGGAGTAATATCATACTAGTATGAGTAGAAAAGGAAACATCAATTTTACTCCTAGATTCTGACAACTTTGGGAGCAATATCGTACTAATATGAGTAGAAAAGGAAACATCACTTTTACTCCTAGATTCTGACATGTTTGGGAGTAATATCATACTAGTATGAGTAGAAAAGGAAACATCAATTTTACTCCTAGATTCTGACACGTTTGTTAGTAATATCGTACTAGTATGAGTAGAAACGGAAACATCACTTTTACTCCTAGATTCTGACACGTTCGGGAGCAATATCGTACTAATATGAGTAGAAAAGGAAACATCACTTTTACTCCTAGATTCTGACACGTTTGGGAGTAATATCATACTAGTATGAGTAGAAAAGGAAACATTAATTTTACTCCTAGATTCTGACACCTTTGGGAGCAATATCGTACTAATATGAGTAGAAAAGGAAACATCACTTTTACTCCTAGATTCTGACATGTTTGGGAGTAATATCATACTAGTATGAGTAGAAAAGGAAACATCAATTTTACTCCTAGATTCTGATACGTTTGCGAGTAATATCGTACTAGTATGAGTAGAAACGGAAACATCACTTTTACTCCTAGATTCTGACACGTTCGGGAGCAATATCGTACTAATATGAGTAGAAAAGGAAACATCACTTTTACTCCTAGATTCTGACACGTTTGGGAGTAATATCATACTAGTATGAGTAGAAAAGGAAACATCAATTTTACTCCTAGATTCTGACACGTTTGGGAGTAATATCTTACTAGTATGAGTAGAAAAGGAAACATCAATTTTACTCCTAGATTCTGACACGTTTGGGAGTAATATCGTACTAGTATGAGTAGAAAAGGAAACATCAATTTTACTCCTAGCTTCTGACACGTTCGGGAGTAATATCGTACTAGTATGAGTAGAAAAGGAAACATCAAATTTACTCCTAGATTCTAACACGTTTGGGAGTAATATCGTACTAGTATGAGTAGAAAAGGAAACATCAATTTTACTCCAAGCTTCTGACACGTTCGGGAGTAATATCGTACTAGTATGAGTAGAAAAGGAAACATCAATTTTACTCCTAGATTCTGACACGTTTGGGAGTAATATCGTACTAGTATGAGTAGAAAAGGAAACATCAATTTTACTCCTAGATTCTGACACGTTTGGGAGTAATATCGTACTAGTATGAGTAGAAACGGAAACATCAATTTTACTCCTAGATTCTGACACGTTTGGGAATAATATCGTAATAGTATGAGTAGAAAAGGAAACATCAATTTTACTCATAGATTCTGACACGTTTGGGAGTAATATCGTACTAGTGTGAGTAGAAAAGGAAACATCAATTTTACTCCTAGATTCTGACACGTTTGGGAGCAATATCGTACTAGTATGAGTAGAAAAGGAAACATCAATTTTACCGGTAGATTATGAAACGTTTGGGAGTAATATCGTACTAGTATGAGTAGAAAAGGAAACATCAATTTTACTCCTAGATTCTGACACCTTTGGTAGCAATATCGTACTAATATGAGTAGAAAAGGAAACATCACTTTTACTCCTAGATTCTGACACGTTTGGGAGTAATATCATACTAGTATGAGTAGAAAAGGAAACATCAATTTTACTCCTAGATTCTGACACGTTTGGGAGTAATATCGTACTAGTATGAGTAGAAACGGAAACATCAATTTTACTCCTAGATTCTGACACGTTCGGGAGCAATATCGTACTAATATGAGTAGAAAGGGAAACATTACTTTTACTCCTAGATTCTGACACGTTTGGGAGTAATATCATACTAGTATGAGTAGAAAAGGAAACATCAATTTTACTCCTAGATTCTGACACCTTTGGGAGCAATATCGTACAAATATGAGTAGAAAAGGAAACATCACTTTTACTCCTAGATTCTGACATGTTTGGGAGTAATATCATACTAGTATGAGTAGAAAAGGAAACATCAATTTTACTCCTAGATTCTGACACGTTTGTTAGTAATATCGTACTAGTATGAGTAGAAACGGAAACATCAGTTTTACTCCTAGATTCTGACACGTTCGGGAGCAATATCGTACTAATATGAGTAGAAAAGGAAACATCACTTTTACTCCTAGATTCTGACACGTTTGGGAGTAATATCATACTAGTATGAGTAGAAAAGGAAACATTAATTTTACTCCTAGATGCTGACACCTTTGGGAGCAATATCGTACTAATATGAGTAGAAAAGGAAACATCACTTTTACTCCTAGATTCTGACATGTTTGGGAGTAATATCATACTAGTATGAGTAGAAAAGGAAACATCAATTTTAGTCCTAGATTCTGACACGTTTGGGAGTAATATCGTACTAGTATAAGTAGAAAAGGAAACAACAATTTTACTATTAGATTCTAACACGTTTGGGAGCAATATCGTACTAGTATGAGTCGAAAAGGAAACAACAATTTTACTCCTAGATTCTGACAATTTTGGGAGTAATATCGTACTAATATGAGTAGAAAAGGAAACATCAATTTTACTCCTAGCTTCTGACACGCTCGGGAATAATATCGTACTAGTATGAGTAGAAAAGGAAACATCAATTTTACTCCTAGATTCTAACACGTTTGGGAGTAATATCGGACTAGTATGAGTAGAAAAGGAAACATCAATTTTGCTCCTAGGTTCTGACACGTTTGGGAGTAATATCGTACTAGTATGAGTAGAAAAGGAAACATCAATTTTCCTCCTAGGTTCTGGCACGTTTGGGAGTAATATCGTACAAGTATGAGTGGAAACGGAAACATCAATTTTACTCCTAGATTCTGACACGGTCGGAGTAATATCGTACTAGTATGAGTAGAAAAGGAAACATCAATTTTACTCCTAGATTTTGACACGTTTGGGAGTAATATCGTACTAGTATGAGTAGAAAAGGAAACATCAATTTTACTCCTATATTCTGACACGTTTGGGAGCAATATCGTACTAGTATGAGTAGAAAAGGAAACATCAATTTTTCTCCTAGATTCTGACACGTTCGGGAGCAATATCGTAGTAGTATGAGTAGAAAAGGAAACATCAATTTTAATCCTAGATTCTGACACGTTTGGGAGTAATATCGTACTAGTATAAGTAGAAAAGGAAACAACAATTTTACTCCTAGATTCTAACACGTTCGGGAGTAATATCATACTAGTATGAGTAGAAAAAGAAACAACAATTGTACTCCTAGATTCTGACACCTTTGGGAGCAATATCGTACCAATATGAGTAGAAAAGGAGACATCACTTTTACTCCTAGATTCTGACACGTTTGGGAGTAATATCATACTAGTATGAGTAGAAAAGGAAACATCAATTTTACTCCTAGATTCTGATACGTTTGGGAGTAATATCATACTAGCATGAGTGGAAAAGGAAACATAAATTTTACTCCTAGATTCTGATCCGTTTGGGAGTAATATAATAATAGTTTGAGTAGAAAAGGAAATATCAATTGTACTCCTAGATTCTGATACGTTTGGGAGTAATATCATAATAGTATGAGTAGAAAATGAAACATCAATTTTACTCCTAGATTCTGAGACTTTTGGGAGCAATATCGTACTAATATGAGTAGAGAAGGAAACATCAATTTTACTCCTAGATTCTAACACGTTTGGGAGCAATATCGTACTTGTATGAGTAGAAAAGGAAACAACAATTTTACTCCTAGATTCTGATACCTTTGGGAGCAATATCGTACTAGTATGATTAGAAACGGAAACATCAATTTTACTCCTAGATTCTGACACGTTTGGGAATAATATCGTACTGGTATGAGTAGAAAAGGAAACATCAATTTTACTCATAGATTCTGACACGTTTGGGAGTAATATCGTACTAGTATGAGTAGAGAAGGAAATATCAATTTTACTCCTAGATTCTGACACGTTTGGGAGTAATATCGTACTAGTATGAGTAGAAAAGGAAACATCAATTTTACTCCTAGATTCTGACACGTTTGGGAGCAATATCGTACTAGTATGAGTAGAAAAGGAAACATCAATTTTTCTCCTAGATTCTGACAAGTTTGGGAATAATATCGTAGTAGTATGAGTAGAAAAGGAAACATCAATTTTTGTCCTAGATTCTGACACGTTTGAGAGTAATATCGTACTAGTATTAGTGGAAACGGAAACATCAATTTTACTCCTAGATTCTGACATGTTCGGGAGTAATATCGTACTAGTATGAGTAGAAAAGGAAACAACAACTGTACTCCTAGATTCTGACACCTTTGGGAGCAATATCGTACTAATATGAGTAGAAAAGGAGACATCACTTTTACTCCTAGATTCTGACGAGTTTGGGAGTGATATCATACTAGTATGAGTAGAAAAGGAAACATCAATTTTACTCCTAGATTCTGACACGTTTGGGAGTAATATCGTACTAGTATGAGTGGAAAAGGAAACATAAATTTTACTCCTAGATTCTGATACGTTTGGGAGTAATATCATAATAGTATGAGTAGAATAGGAAACATCAATTTTACTCCTAGATTCTGACAAGTTTGGTAGCAATATCGTACTAATATGAGAAGAAAAGGAAACATCACTTTTACTCCTAGATTCTGACACGTTTGGGAGTAATATCATACTAGTATGAGTAGAAAAGGAAACATCAATTTTACTCCTAGATTCTGACACGTTTGGGAGTAATATCGTACTAGTATGAGTAGAAACGGAAACATCAATTTTACTCCTAGATTTTGACACGTTCGGGAGCAATATCGCACTAATATGAGTAGAAAAGGAAACATCAATTTTACTCCTAGATTCTGACACGTTTGGGAGTAATATCATACTAGTATGAGTAGAAACGGAAACATCAATTTTACTCCTAGATTCTGACACGTTCGGGAGCAATATCGTACTAATATGAGTAGAAAAGGAAACAACAATTTTACTCCTAGATTCTGACACGTTTGGGAATAATATCGTACTAGCATGAGTAGAAAAGGAAACATCAATTTTACTCCTAGATTCTGACACGTTTGGGAGTAATATCGTACTAGTATGAGTAGAAAAGGAAACATCAATTTTACCGGTAGATTATGAAACGTTTGGGAGTAATATCGTACTAGTATGAGTAGAAAAGGAAACATGAATTTTACTCCTAGATTCTGACACCTTTGGTAGCAAT
This sequence comes from Sinohyriopsis cumingii, assembly GCA_028554795.2. Lineage (NCBI taxonomy): Eukaryota > Metazoa > Mollusca > Bivalvia > Unionida > Unionidae > Sinohyriopsis > Sinohyriopsis cumingii. The sequence continues at coordinate 15,053,232 of CM068837.1, read as the reverse complement.
ATCGTACTAATATGAGTAGAAAAGGAAACATCACTTTTACTCCTAGATTCTGACACGTTTGGGAGTAATATCATACTAGTATGAGTAGAAAAGGAAACATCAATTTTACTCCTAGATTCTGACACGTTTGGGAGTAATATCGTACTAGTATGAGTAGAAAAGAAAACATCAATTTTACTCCTAGATTCTCACACGTTCGGGAGCAATATCGTACTAATATGAGTAGAAAAGGAAACATCAATTTTACTCCTAGATTCTGACACGTTTGGGAGTAATATCATACTAGTATGAGTAGAAACGGAAACATCAATTTTACTCCTAGATTCTGACACGTTCGGGAGCAATATCGTACTAATATGAGTAGAAAAGGAAACATCACTTTTACTCCTAGATTCTGACACGTTTGGGAGTAATATCATACTAGTATGAGTAGAAAAGGAAACATCAATTTTACTCCTAGATTCTGACACCTTTGGGAGCAATATCGTACTAATATGAGTAGAAAAGGAAACATCACTTTTACTCCTAGATTCTGACACGTTTGGGAGTAATATCTTACTAGTATGAGTAGAAAAGGAAACATCAATTTTACTCCTAGATTCTGACACGTTTGGGAGTAATATCGTACTAGTATGAGTAGAAAAGGAAACATCAATTTTACTCCTAGCTTCTGACACGTTCGGGAGTAATATCGTACTAGTATGAGTAGAAAAGGAAACATCAAATTTACTCCTAGATTCTAACACGTTTGGGAGTAATATCGTACTAGTATGAGTAGAAAAGGAAACATCAATTTTACTCCAAGCTTCTGACACGGTCGGGAGTAATATCGTACTAGTATGAGTAGAAAATTAAACATCAATTTTACTCCTAGATTCTGACACGTTTGGGAGTAATATCGTACTAGTATGAGTAGAAAAGGAAACATCAATTTTACTCCTAGATTCTGACACGTTTGGGAGTAATATCGTACTAGTATGAGAAGAAACGGAAACATCAATTTTACTCCTAGATTCTGACACGTTTAGGAATAATATCGTACTAGTATGAGTAGAAAAGGAAACATCAATTTTACTCATAGATTCTGACACGTTTGGGAGTAATATCGTACTAGTATGAGTAGAAAAGGAAACATCAATTTTACTCCTAGATTCTGACACGTCTGGGAGCAATATCGTACTAGTATGAGTAGAAAAGGAAACATCAATTTTTCTCCTAGATTCTGACACGTTTGGGAGCAATATCGTAGTAGTATGAGTAGAAAAGGAACCATCAATTTTAGTCCTAGATTCTGACACGTTTGGGAGCAATATCGTACTAGTATAAGTAGAAAAGGAAACAACAATTTTACTCCTAGATTCTAACACGTTTGGGAGCAATATCGTACTAGTATGAGTCGAAAAGGAAACAACAATTTTACTCCTAGATTCTGACAATTTTGGGAGCAATATCGTACTAATATGAGTAGAAAAGGAAACATCAATTTTACTCCTAGCTTCTGACACGCTCGGGAATAATATCGTACTAGTATGAGGAGAAAAGGAAACATCAATTTTACTCCTAGATTCTGACACGTTTGGGAGTAATATCGTACTAGTATGAGTAGAAAAGGAAACATCAATTTTGCTCCTTGATTCTGACACGTTTGGGAGTAATATCGTACTAATATGAGTAGAAAAGTAAACATCAATTTTACTCCTAGGTTCTTGCACGTTTGGGAGTAATATCGTACTAGTATGAGTAGAAAAGGAAACATCAATTTTACTCCTAGATTCTGACACGTCTGGGAGCAATATCGTACTAGTATGAGTAGAAAAGGAAACATCAATTTTTCTCCTAGATTCTGACACGTTTGGGAGCAATATCGTAGTAGTATGAGTAGAAAAGGAACCATCAATTTTTGTCCTAGATTCTGACACGTTTGAGAGTAATATCGTAATAGTATAAGTACAAAAGGAAACAACAATTTTACTCCTAGATTCTAACACCTTTGGGAGCAATATCGTACTAGTATGAGTCGAAAAGGAAACAACAATTTTACTCCTAGATTCTGACACCTTTGGGAGCAATATCGTACTAATATGAGTAGAAAAGGAAACATCAATTTTACTCCTAGCTTCTGACACGTTCGGGAGTAATATCGTACTAGTATGAGTAGAGAAGGAAACATCAATTTTACTCCTAGCTTCTGACACGTTTGGGAGTAATATCGTACTAGTATGAGTAGAAAAGGAAACATCAATTTTACTCCTAGATTCTGACACGTTTGGGAGTAATATCGTACTAGTATGAGTAGAAAAGGAAACATCAATTTTACTCCTAGATTCCGGCACGTTTGGGAGTAATATCGTACTAGTATTAGTGGAAACGGAAACATCAATTTTACTCCTAGATTCTGACATGTTCGGGAGTAATATCGTACTAGTATGAGTAGAAAAGGAAACAACAATTGTACTCCTAGATTCTGACACCTTTGGGAGCAATATCGTACTAATATGAGTAGAAAAGGAGACATCACTTTTACTCCTAGATTCTGACGAGTTTGGGAGTGATATCATACTAGTATGAGTAGAAAAGGAAACATCAATTTTACTCCTAGATTCTGACACGTTTGGGAGTAATATCGTACTAGTATGAGTGGAAAAGGAAACATAAATTTTACTCCTAGATTCTGATACGTTTGGGAGTAATATCATAATAGTTTGAGTAGAAAAGGAAATATCAATTGTACTCCAAGATTCTGATACGTTTGGGAGTAATATCATAATAGTATGAGTAGAATAGGAAACATCAATTTTACTCCTAGATTCTGACAAGTTTGGTAGCAATATCGTACTAATATGAGAAGAAAAGAAAACATCACTTTTACTCCTAGATTCTGACACGCTCGGGAATAATATCGTACTAGTATGAGGAGAAAAGGAAACATCAATTTTACTCCTAGATTCTGACACGTTTGGGAGTAATATCGTACTAGTATGAGTAGAAAAGGAAACATCAATTTTGCTCCTTGATTCTGACACGTTTGGGAGTAATATCGTACTAATATGAGTAGAAAAGGAAACATCAATTTTACTCCTAGGTTCTGGCACGTTTGGGAGTAATATCGTACTAGTATGAGTGGAAACGGAAACATCAATTTTACTCCTAGATTCTGACACGGTCGGGAGTAATATCGTACTAGTATGAGTAGAAAAGGAAACATCAATTTTACTCCTAGATTTTGACACGTTTGGGAGTAATATCGTACTAGTATGAGTAGAAAAGGAAACATCAATTTTACTCCTATATTCTGACACGTTTGGGAGCAATATCGTACTAGTATGAGTAGAAAAGGAAACATCAATTTTTCTCCTAGATTCTGACACGTTCGGGAGCAATATCGTAGTAGTATGAGTAGAAAAGGAAACATCAATTTTAATCCTAGATTCTGACACGTTTGGGAGTAATATCGTACTAGTATAAGTAGAAAAGGAAACAACAATTTTACTCCTAGATTCTAACACGTTCGGGAGTAATATCATACTAGTATGAGTAGAAAAAGAAACAACAATTGTACTGCTAGATTCTGACACCTTTGGGAGCAATATCGTACTAATATGAGTAGAAAAGGAGACATCACTTTTACTCCTAGATTCTGACACGTTTGGGAGTAATATCATACTAGTATGAGTAGAAAAGGAAACATCAATTTTACTCCCAGATTCTGACACGTTTGGGAGTAATATCGTACTAGTATGAGTAGAAACGGAAACATCAATTTTACTCCTAGATTCTGACACGTTCGGGAGCAATATCGCACTAATATGAGTAGAAAAGGAAACATCAATTTTACTCCTAGATTCTGACAGGTTTGGGAGTAATATCATACTAGTATGAGTAGAAACGGAAACATCAATTTTACTCCTAGATTCTGACACGTTCGGGAGCAATATCGTACTAATATGAGTAGAAAAGGAAACAACAATTTTACTCCTAGATTCTGACACGTTTGGGAATAATATCGTACTAGCATGAGTAGAAAAGGAAACATAAATTTTACTCCTAGATTCTGATACGTTTGGGAGTAATATCGTACTAGTATCAGTAGAAAAGGAAACATCAATTTTACCGGTAGATTATGAAACGTTTGGGAGTAATATCGTACTAGTATGAGTAGAAAAGGAAACATGAATTTTACTCCTAGATTCTGACACCTTTGGTAGCAATATCGTACTAATACGAGTAGAAAAGGAGACATCACTTTTACTCCTAGATTCTGACACGTTTGGGAGTAATATCATACTAGTATGAGTAGAAAAGGAAACATCAATTTTACTCCTAGATTCTGACAACTTTGGGAGCAATATCGTACTAATATGAGTAGAAAAGGAAACATCAATTTTACTCCTAGATTCTGACACGTTTGGGAGTAATATCATACTAGTATGAGTAGAAACGGAAACATCAATTTTACTCCTAGATTCTGACACGTTCGGGAGCAATATCGTACTAATATGAGTAGAAAAGGAAACATCACTTTTACTCCTATATTCTGACACGTTTGGGAGTAATATCATACTAGTATGAGTAGAAAAGGAAACATCAATTTTACTCCTAGATTCTGACACCTTTGGGAGCAATATCGTACTAATATGAGTAGAAAAGGAAACATCACTTTTACTCCTAGATTCTGACACGTTTGGGAGTAATATCTTACTAGTATGAGTAGAAAAGGAAACATCAATTTTACTCCTAGATTCTGACACGTTTGGGAGTAATATCGTACTAGTATGAGTAGAAAAGGAAACATCAATTTTACTCCTAGCTTCTGACACGTTCGGGAGTAATATCGTACTAGTATGAGTAGAAAAGGAAACATCAAATTTACTCCTAGATTCTAACACGTTTGGGAGTAATATCGTACTAGTATGAGTAGAAAAGGAAACATCAATTTTACTCCAAGCTTCTGACACGGTCGGGAGTAATATCGTACTAGTATGAGTAGAAAATTAAACATCAATTTTACTCCTAGATTCTGACACGTTTGGGAGTAATATCGTACTAGTATGAGTAGAAAAGGAAACATCAATTTTACTCCTAGATTCTGACACGTTTGGGAGTAATATCGTACTAATATGAGTAGAAAAGGAAACATCAATTTTACTCCTAGATTCTGACACGTTTGGGAGTAATATGGTACTAGTATGAGTAGAAAAAGAAACAACAATTGTACTCCTAGATTCTGACACCTTTGGGAGCAATATCGTACCAATATGAGTAGAAAAGGAGACATCACTTTTACTCCTAGATTCTGACACGTTTGGGAGTAATATCATACTAGTATGAGTAGAAAAGGAAACATCAATTTTACTCCTAGATTCTGATACGTTTGGGAGTAATATCATACTAGCATGAGTGGAAAAGGAAACATAAATTTTACTCCTAGATTCTGATCCGTTTGGGAGTAATATAATAATAGTTTGAGTAGAAAAGGAAATATCAATTGTACTCCTAGATTCTGATACGTTTGGGAGTAATATCATAATAGTATGAGTAGAAAATGAAACATCAATTTTACTCCTAGATTCTGAGACTTTTGGGAGCAATATCGTACTAATATGAGTAGAGAAGGAAACATCAATTTTACTCCTAGATTCTAACACGTTTGGGAGCAATATCGTACTTGTATGAGTAGAAAAGGAAACAACAATTTTACTCCTAGATTCTGATACCTTTGGGAGCAATATCGTACTAGTATGATTAGAAACGGAAACATCAATTTTACTCCTAGATTCTGACACGTTTGGGAATAATATCGTACTGGTATGAGTAGAAAAGGAAACATCAATTTTACTCATAGATTCTGACACGTTTGGGAGTAATATCGTACTAGTATGAGTAGAGAAGGAAATATCAATTTTACTCCTAGATTCTGACACGTTTGGGAATAATATCGTACTAGTATGAGTAGAAAAGGAAACATCAATTTTACTCCTAGATTCTGACACGTTTGGGAGTAATATCGTACTAGTATGAGTAGAAAAGGAAACATCAATTTTACTCCTAGATTCCGGCACGTTTGGGAGTAATATCGTACTAGTATTAGTGGAAACGGAAACATCAATTTTACTCCTAGATTCTGACATGTTCGGGAGTAATATCGTACTAGTATGAGTAGAAAAGGAAACAACAATTGTACTCCTAGATTCTGACACCTTTGGGAGCAATATCGTACTAATATGAGTAGAAAAGGAGACATCACTTTTGCTCCTAGATTCTGACGAGTTTGGGAGTGATATCATACTAGTATGAGTAGAAAAGGAAACATCAATTTTACTCCTAGATTCTGACACGTTTGGGAGTAATATCGTACTAGTATGAGTGGAAAAGGAAACATAAATTTTACTCCTAGATTCTGATACGTTTGGGAGTAATATCATAATAGTTTGAGTAGAAAAGGAAATATCAATTGTACTCCAAGATTCTGATACGTTTGGGAGTAATATCATAATAGTATGAGTAGAATAGGAAACATCAATTTTACTCCTAGATTCTGACAAGTTTGGGAGCAATATCGTACTAATATGAGTAGAAAAGGAAACATCACTTTTACTCCTAGATTCTGACACGTTTGGGAGTAATATCATACTAGTATGAGTAGAAAAGGAAACATCAATTTTACTCCTAGATTCTGACACGTTTGGGAGTAATATCGTACTAGTATGAGTAGAAACGGAAACATCAATTTTACTCCTAGATTTTGACACGTTCGGGAGCAATATCGCACTAATATGAGTAGAAAAGGAAACATCAATTTTACTCCTAGATTCTGACACGTTTGGGAGTAATATCATACTAGTATGAGTAGAAACGGAAACATCAATTTTACTCCTAGATTCTGACACGTTCGGGAGCAATATCGTACTAATATGAGTAGAAAAGGAAACAACAATTTTACTCCTAGATTCTGACACGTTTGGGAATAATATCGTACTAGCATGAGTAGAAAAGGAAACATCAATTTTACTCCTAGATTCTGACACGTTTGGGAGTAATATCGTACTAGTATGAGTAGAAAAGGAAACATCAATTTTACCGGTAGATTATGAAACGTTTGGGAGTAATATCGTACTAGTATGAGTAGAAAAGGAAACATGAATTTTACTCCTAGATTCTGACACCTTTGGTAGCAATATCGTACTAATATGAGTAGAAAAGGAAACATCACTTTTACTCCTAGATTCTGACACGTTTGGGAGTAATATCATACTAGTATGAGTAGAAAAGGAAACATCAATTTTACTCCTAGATTCTGACACGTTTGGGAGTAATATCGTACTAGTATGAGTAGAAACGGAAACATCAATTTTACTCCTAGATTCTGACACGTTCGGGAGCAATATCGTACTAATATGAGTAGAAAAGGAAACATCAATTTTACTCCTAGATTCTGACACGTTTGGGAGTAATATCATACTAGTATGAGTAGAAACGGAAACATCAATTTTACTCCTAGATTCTGACACGTTCGGGAGCAATATCGTACTAATATGAGTAGAAAAGGAAACATCACTTTTACTCCTAGATTCTGACACGTTTGGGAGTAATATCATACTAGTATGAGTAGAAAAGGAAACATCAATTTTACTCCTAGATTCTGACACCTTTGGGAGCAATATCGTACTAATATGAGTAGAAAAGGAAACATCAATTTTACTCCTAGATTCTGACATGTTTGGGAGTAATATCATACTAGTATGAGTAGAAAAGGAAACATCAATTTTACTCCTAGATTCTGACACGTTTGGGAGTAATATCGTACTAGTATGAGTAGAAACGGAAACATCACTTTTACTCCTAGATTCTGACACGTTCGAGAGCAATATCGTACTAATATGAGTAGAAAAGGAAACATCACTTTTACTCCTAGATTCTGACACGTTTGGGAGTAATATCATACTAGTATGAGTAGAAAAGGAAACATTAATTTTACTCCTAGATTCTGACACCTTTGGGAGCAATATCGTACTAATATGAGTAGAAAAGGAAACATCACTTTTACTCCTAGATTCTGACATGTTTGGGAGTAATATCATACTAGCATGAGTAGAAAAGGAAACATCAATTTTACTCCTAGATTCTGACACGTTTGGGAGTAATATCGTACTAGTATGAGTAGAAAAGGAAACATCAATTTTACTCCTAGCTTCTGACACGTTCGGGAGTAATATCGTACTAGTATGAGTAGAAAAGGAAACATCAAATTTACTCCTAGATTCTAACACGTTTGGGAGTAATATCGTACTAGTATGAGTAGAAAAGGAAACATCAATTTTACTCCAAGCTTCTGACAGGTTCGGGAGTAATATCGTACTAGTATGAGTAGAAAAGGAAACATCAATTTTACTCCTAGATTCTGACACGTTTGGGAGTAATATCGTACTAGTATGAGTAGAAAAGGAAACATCAATTTTACTCCTAGATTCTGACACGTTTGGGAGTAATATCGTACTAGTATGAGCAGAAACGGAAACATCAATTTTACTCCTAGATTCTGACACGTTTGGGAATAATATCGTACTGGTATGAGTAGAAAAGGAAACATCAATTTTACTCATAGATTCTGACACGTTTGGGAGTAATATCGTACTAGTATGAGTAGAAAAGGAAACATCAATTTTACTCCTAGATTCTGACACGTTTGGGAGGAATATCGTACTAGTATGAGTAGAAAAGGAAACATCAATTTTTCTCCTAGATTCTGACACGTTTGGGAGCAATATCGTAGTAGTATGAGTAGAAAAGGAAACATCAATTTTAGTCCTAGATTCTGACACGTTTGGGAGTAATATCGTACTAGTAAAAGTAGAAAAGGAAACAACAATTTTACTCCTAGATTCTAACACGTTTGGGAGCAATATCGTACTAGTATGAGTCGAAAAGGAAACAACAATTTTACTCCTAGATTCTGACAATTTTGGGAGCAACATCGTACTAATATGAGTAGAAAAGGAAACATCAATTTTACTCCTAGCTTCTGACACGCTCGGGAATAATATCGTACTAGTATGAGTAGAAAAGGAAACATCAATTTTACTCCGAGATTCTGACACGTTTGGGAGTAATATCGTAGTAGTATGAGTAGAAAAGGAAACATCAATTTTGCTCCTAGATTCTGACACGTTTGGGAGTAATATCGTACTAATATGAGTAGAAAAGGAAACATCAATTTTACTCCTAGGTTCTGGCACGTTTGGGAGTAATATCGTACTAGTATGAGTGGAAACGGAAACATCAATTTTACTCCTAGATACTGACACGGTCGGGAGTAATATCGTACTAGTATGAGTAGAAAAGGAAACATCAATTTTACTCCTAGATTTTGACACGTTTGGGAGTAATATCGTACTAGTATGAGTAGAAAAGGAAACATCAATTTTACTCCTATATTCTGACACGTTTGGGAGCAATATCGTACTAGTATGAGTAGAAAAGGAAACATCAATTTTTCTCCTAGATTCTGACACGTTCGGGAGCAATATCGTAGTAGTATGAGTAGAAAAGGAAACATCAATTTTAATCCTAGATTCTGACACGTTTGGGAGTAATATCGTACTAGTATAAGTAGAAAAGGAAACAACAATTTTGCTCCTAGATTCTAACACGTTCGGGAGTAATATCATACTAGTATGAGTAGAAAAAGAAACAACAATTGTACTCCTAGATTGTGAAACCTTTGGGAGCAATATCGTACTAATATGAGTAGAAAAGGAGACATCACTTTTACTCCTAGATTCTGACACGTTTGGGAGTAATATCATACTAGTATGAGTAGAAAAGGAAACATCAATTTTACTCCTAGATTCTGACACGTTTGGGAGTAATATCGTACTAGTATGAGTAGAAAAGGAAACATTACTTTTACTCCTAGATTCTGACACGTTTGGGAGTAATATCATACTAGTATGAGTAGAAAAGGAAACATCAATTTTACTCCTAGATTCTGACACCTTTGGGAGCAATATCGTACAAATATGAGTAGAAAAGGAAAAATCACTTTTACTCCTAGATTCTGACATGTTTGGGAGTAATATCATACTAGTATGAGTAGAAAAGGAAACATCAATTTTACTCCTAGATTCTGACACGTTTGTTAGTAATATCGTACTAGTATGAGTAGAAACGGAAACATCAGTTTTACTCCTAGATTCTGACACGTTCGGGAGCAATATCGTACTAATATGAGTAGAAAAGGAAACATCACTTTTACTCCTAGATTCTGACACGTTTGGGAGTAATATCATACTAGTATGAGTAGAAAAGGAAACATTAATTTTACTCCTAGATGCTGACACCTTTGGGAGCAATATCGTACTAATATGAGTAGAAAAGGAAACATCACTTTTACTCCTAGATTCTGACATGTTTGGGAGTAATATCATACTAGTATGAGTAGAAAAGGAAACATCAATTTTAGTCCTAGATTCTGACACGTTTGGGAGTAATATCGTACTAGTATAAGTAGAAAAGGAAACAACAATTTTACTCCTAGATTCTAACACGTTTGGGAGCAATATCGTACTAGTATGAGTCGAAAAGGAAACAACAATTTTACTCCTAGATTCTGACAATTTTGGGAGTAATATCGTACTAATATGAGTAGAAAAGGAAACATCAATTTTACTCCTAGCTTCTGACACGCTCGGGAATAATATCGTACTAGTATGAGTAGAAAAGGAAACATCAATTTTACTCCTAGATTCTAACACGTTTGGGAGTAATATCGTACTAGTATGAGTAGAAAAGGAAACATCAATTTTGCTCCTAGATTCTGACACGTTTGGGAGTAATATCGTACTAGTATGAGTAGAAAAGGAAACATCAATTTTACTCCTAGGTTCTGGCACGTTTGGGAGTAATATCGTACTAGTATGAGTGGAAACGGAAACATCAATTTTACTCCTAGATTCTGACACGGTCGGGAGTAATATCGTACTAGTATGAGTAGAAAAGGAAACATCAATTTTACTCCTAGATTTTGACACGTTTGGGAGTAATATCGTACTAGTATGAGTAGAAAAGGAAACATCAATTTTACTCCTATATTCTGACACGTTTGGGAGCAATATCGTACTAGTATGAGTAGAAAAGGAAACATCAATTTTTCTCCTAGATTCTGACACGTTCGGGAGCAATATCGTAGTAGTATGAGTAGAAAAGGAAACATCAATTATAATCCTAGATTCTGACACGTTTGGGAGTAATATCGTACTAGTATAAGTAGAAAAGGAAACAACAATTTTACTCCTAGATTCTAACACGTTCGGGAGTAATATCATACTAGTATGAGTAGAAAAAGAAACAACAATTGTACTCCTAGATTCTGACACCTTTGGGAGCAATATCGTACCAATATGAGTAGAAAAGGAGACATCACTTTTACTCCTAGATTCTGACACGTTTGGGAGTAATATCATACTAGTATGAGTAGAAAAGGAAACATCAATTTTACTCCTAGATTCTGATACGTTTGGGAGTAATATCATACTAGCATGAGTGGAAAAGGAAACATAAATTTTACTCCTAGATTCTGATCCGTTTGGGAGTAATATAATAATAGTTTGAGTAGAAAAGGAAATATCAATTGTACTCCTAGATTCTGATACGTTTGGGAGTAATATCATAATAGTATGAGTAGAAAATGAAACATCAATTTTACTCCTAGATTCTGAGACTTTTGGGAGCAATATCGTACTAATATGAGTAGAGAAGGAAACATCAATTTTACTCCTAGATTCTAACACGTTTGGGAGCAATATCGTACTTGTATGAGTAGAAAAGGAAACAACAATTTTACTCCTAGATTCTGACACCTTTGGGAGCAATATCGTACTAGTATGATTAGAAACGGAAACATCAATTTTACTCCTAGATTCTGACACGTTTGGGAATAATATCGTACTGGTATGAGTAGAAAAGGAAACATCAATTTTACTCATAGATTCTGACACGTTTGGGAGTAATATCGTACTAGTATGAGTAGAGAAGGAAATATCAATTTTACTCCTAGATTCTGACACGTTTGGGAGTAATATCGTACTAGTATGAGTAGAAAAGGAAACATCAATTTTACTCCTAGATTCTGACACGTTTGGGAGCAATATCGTACTAGTATGAGTAGAAAAGGAAACATCAATTTTTCTCCTAGATTCTGACAAGTTTGGGAATAATATCGTAGTAGTATGAGTAGAAAAGGAAACATCAATTTTTGTCCTAGATTCTGACACGTTTTAGAGTAATATCGTAATAGTATAAGTACAAAAGGAAACAACAATTTTACTCCTAGATTCTAACACCTTTGGGAGCAATATCGTACTAGTATGAGTCGAAAAGGAAACAACAATTTTACTCCTAGATTCTGACACCTTTGGGAGCAATATCGTACTAATATGAGTAGAAAAGGAAACATCAATTTTACTCCTAGCTTCTGACACGTTCGGGAGTAATATCGTACTAGTATGAGTAGAGAAGGAAACATCAATTTTACTCCTAGCTTCTGACACGTTTGGGAGTAATATCGTACTAGTATGAGTAGAAAAGGAAACATCAATTTTACTCCTAGATTCTGACACGTTTGGGAGTAATATCGTACTAGTATGAGTAGAAAAGGAAACATCAATTTTACTCCTAGATTCCGGCACGTTTGGGAGTAATATCGTACTAGTATTAGTGGAAACGGAAACATCAATTTTACTCCTAGATTCTGACATGTTCGGGAGTAATTTCGTACTAGTATGAGTAGAAAAGGAAACAACAATTGTACTCCTAGATTCTGACACCTTTGGGAGCAATATCGTACTAATATGAGTAGAAAAGGAGACATCACTTTTACTCCTAGATTCTGACGAGTTTGGGAGTGATATCATACTAGTATGAGTAGAAAAGGAAACATCAATTTTACTCCTAGATTCTGACACGTTTGGGAGTAATATCGTACTAGTATGAGTGGAAAAGGAAACATAAATTTTACTCCTAGATTCTGATACGTTTGGGAGTAATATCATAATAGTTTGAGTAGAAAAGGAAATATCAATTGTACTCCAAGATTCTGATACGTTTGGGAGTAATATCATAATAGTATGAGTAGAATAGGAAACATCAATTTTACTCCTAGATTCTGACAAGTTTGGTAGCAATATCGTACTAATATGAGAAGAAAAGGAAACATCACTTTTACTCCTAGATTCTGACACGTTTGGGAGTAATATCATACTAGTATGAGTAGAAAAGGAAACATCAATTTTACTCCTAGATTCTGACACGTTTGGGAGTAATATCGTACTAGTATGAGTAGAAACGGAAACATCAATTTTACTCCTAGATTTTGACACGTTCGGGAGCAATATCGCACTAATATGAGTAGAAAAGGAAACATCAATTTTACTCCTAGATTCTGACACGTTTGGGAGTAATATCATACTAGTATGAGTAGAAACGGAAACATCAATTTTACTCCTAGATTCTGACACGTTCGGGAGCAATATCGTACTAATATGAGTAGAAAAGGAAACAACAATTTTACTCCTAGATTCTGACACGTTTGGGAATAATATCGTACTAGCATGAGTAGAAAAGGAAACATCAATTTTACTCCTAGATTCTGACACGTTTGGGAGTAATATCGTACTAGTATGAGTAGAAAAGGAAACATCAATTTTACCGGTAGATTATGAAACGTTTGGGAGTAATATCGTACTAGTATGAGTAGAAAAGGAAACATGAATTTTACTCCTAGATTCTGACACCTTTGGAAGCAATATCGTACTAATATGAGTAGAAAAGGAAACATCACTTTTACTCCTAGATTCTGACACGTTTGGGAGTAATATCATACTAGTATGAGTAGAAAAGGAAACATCAATTTTACTCCTAGATTCTGACACGTTTGGGAGTAATATCGTACTAGTATGAGTAGAAACGGAAACATCAATTTTACTCCTAGATTCTGACACCTTTGGGAGCAATATCGTACTAATATGAGTAGAAAAGGAAACATCACTTTTACTCCTAGATTCTGACACGTTTGGGAGTAATATCTTACTAGTATGAGTAGAAAAGGAAACATCAATTTTACTCCTAGATTCTGACACGTTTGGGAGTAATATCGTACTAGTATGAGTAGAAAAGGAAACATCAATTTTACTCCTAGCTTCTGACACGTTCGGGAGTAATATCGTACTAGTATGAGTAGAAAAGGAAACATCAAATTTACTCCTAGATTCTAACACGTTTGGGAGTAATATCGTACTAGTATGAGTAGAAAAGGAAACATCAATTTTACTCCAAGCTTCTGACACGGTCGGGAGTAATATCGTAGTAGTATGAGTAGAAAAGGAAACATCAATTTTACTCCTAGATTCTGACACGTTTGGGAGTAATATCGTACTAGTATGAGTAGAAAAGGAAACATCAATTTTACTCCTAGATTCTGACACGTTTGGGAGTAATATCGTACTAGTATGAGAAGAAACGGAAACATCAATTTTACTCCTAGATTCTGACACGTTTAGGAATAATATCGTACTAGTATGAGTAGAAAAGGAAACATCAATTTTACTCATAGATTCTGACACGTTTGGGAGTAATATCGTACTAGTATGAGTAGAAAAGGAAACATCAATTTTACTCCTAGATTCTGACACGTCTGGGAGCAATATCGTACTAGTATGAGTAGAAAAGGAAACATCAATTTTTCTCCTAGATTCTGACACCTTTGGGAGCAATATCGTAGTAGTATGAGTAGAAAAGGAACCATCAATTTTAGTCCTAGATTCTGACACGTTTGGGAGCAATATCGTACTAGTATAAGTAGAAAAGGAAACAACAATTTTACTCCTAGATTCTAACACGTTTGGGAGCAATATCGTACTAGTATGAGTCGAAAAGGAAACAACAATTTTACTCCTAGATTCTGACAATTTTGGGAGCAATATCGTACTAATATGAGTAGAAAAGGAAACATCAATTTTACTCCTAGCTTCTGACACGCTCGGGAATAATATCGTACTAGTATGAGTAGAAAAGGAAACATCAATTTTACTCCTAGATTCTGACACGTTTGGGAGTAATATCGTACTAGTATGAGTAGAAAAGGAAACATCAATTTTGCTCCTTGATTCTGACACGTTTGGGAGTAATATCGTACTAATTTGAGTAGAAAAGGAAACATCAATTTTACTCCTAGGTTCTGGCACGTTTGGGAGTAATATCGTACTAGTATGAGTGGAAACGGAAACATCAATTTTACTCCTAGATTCTGACACGGTCGGGAGTAATATCGTACTAGTATGAGTAGAAAAGGAAACATCAATTTTACTCCTAGATTTTGACACGTTTGGGAGTAATATCGTACTAGTATGAGTAGAAAAGGAAACATTAATTTTACTCCTATATTCTGACACGTTTGGGAGCAATATCGTACTAGTATGAGTAGAAAAGGAAACATCAATTTTTCTCCTAGATTCTGACACGTTCGGGAGCAATATCGTAGTAGTATGAGTAGAAAAGGAAACATCAATTTTAATCCTTGATTCTGACACGTTTGGGAGTAATATCGTACTAGTATAAGTAGAAAAGGAAACAACAATTTTACTCGTAGATTCTAACACGTTCGGGAGTAATATCATACTAGTATGAGTAGAAAAAGAAACAACAATTGTACTGCTAGATTCTGACACCTTTGGGAGCAATATCGTACTAATATGAGTAGAAACGGAAACATCAATTTTACTCCTAGATTCTGACACGTTCGGGAGCAATATCGCACTAATATGAGTAGAAAAGGAAACATCAATTTTACTCCTAGATTCTGACACGTTTGGGAGTAATATCATACTAGTATGAGTAGAAACGGAAACATCAATTTTACTCCTAGATTCTGACACGTTCGGGAGCAATATCGTACTAATATGAGTAGAAAAGGAAACAACAATTTTACTCCTAGATTCTGACACGTTTGGGAATAATATCGTACTAGCATGAGTAGAAAAGGAAACATAAATTTTACTCCTAGAT
The DNA here is from genome assembly GCA_028554795.2 of Sinohyriopsis cumingii. NCBI lineage: Eukaryota > Metazoa > Mollusca > Bivalvia > Unionida > Unionidae > Sinohyriopsis > Sinohyriopsis cumingii. The sequence goes on along the minus strand of CM068837.1, from coordinate 15,037,176 downwards.
TCTGATACGTTTGGGAGTAATATCGTACTAGTATCAGTAGAAAAGGAAACATCAATTTTACCGGTAGATTATGAAACGTTTGGGAGTAATATCGTACTAGTATGAGTAGAAAAGGAAACATGAATTTTACTCCTAGATTCTGACACCTTTGGTAGCAATATCGTACTAATACGAGTAGAAAAGGAGACATCACTTTTACTCCTAGATTCTGACACGTTTGGGAGTAATATCATACTAGTATGAGTAGAAAAGGAAACATCAATTTTACTCCTAGATTCTGACACGTTTGGGAGTAATATCGTACTAGTATGAGTAGAAACGGAAACATCAATTTTACTCCTAGATTCTGACACGTTCGGGAGCAATATCGTACTAATATGAGTAGAAAAGGAAACATCACTTTTACTCCTAGATTCTGACACGTTTGGGAGTAATATCATACTAGTATGAGTAGAAAAGGAAACATCAATTTTACTCCTAGATTCTGACACCTTTGGGAGCAATATCGTACTAATATGAGTAGAAAAGGAAACATCACTTTTACTCCTAGATTCTGACATGTTTGGGAGTAATATCATACTAGTATGAGTAGAAAAGGAAACATCAATTTTACTCCTAGATTCTGACACGTTTGTTAGTAATATCGTACTAGTATGAGTAGAAACGGAAACATCACTTTTACTCCTAGATTCTGACACGTTCGGGAGCAATATCGTACTAATATGAGTGGAAAAGGAAACATCACTTTTACTCCTAGATTCTGACACGTTTGGGAGTAATATCATACTAGTATGAGTAGAAAAGGAAACATTAATTTTACTCCTAGATTCTGACACCTTTGGGAGCAATATCGTACTAATATGAGTAGAAAAGGAAACATCACTTTTACTCCTAGATTCTGACACGTTTGGGAGTAATATCATACTAGTATGAGTAGAAAAGGAAACATCAATTTTACTCCTAGATTCTGACACGTTTGGGAGTAATATCTTACTAGTATGAGTAGAAAAGGAAACATCAATTTTACTCCTAGATTCTGACACGTTTGGGAGTAATATCGTACTAGTATGAGTAGAAAAGGAAACATCAATTTTACTCCTAGCTTCTGACACGTTCGGGAGTAATATCGTACTAGTATGAGTAGAAAAGGAAACATCAAATTTACTCCTAGATTCTAACACGTTTGGGAGTAATATCGTACTAGTATGAGTAGAAAAGGAAACATCAATTTTACTCCAAGCTTCTGACACGTTCGGGAGTAATATCGTACTAGTATGAGTAGAAAAGGAAACATCAATTTTACTCCTAGATTCTGACACGTTTGGGAGTAATATCGTACTAGTATGAGTAGAAAAGGAAACATCAATTTTACTCCTAGATTCTGACACGTTTGGGAGTAATATCGTACTAGTATGAGTAGAAACGGAAACATCAATTTTACTCCTAGATTCTGACACGTTTGGGAATAATATCGTAATAGTATGAGTAGAAAAGGAAACATCAATTTTACTCCTAGATTCTGACACGTTTGGGAGTAATATCGTACTAATATGAGTAGAAAAGGAAACATCAATTTTACTCCTAGATTCTGACACGTCTGGGAGCAATATCGTACTAGTATGAGTAGAAAAGGAAACATCAATTTTTCTCCTAGATTCTGACACGTTTGGGAGCAATATCGTAGTAGTATGAGTAGAAAAGGTAACATCAATTTTACTCCTAGATTCTGACACGTTTGGGAGTAATATCGTACTAGTATAAGTAGAAAAGGAAACAACAATTTTACTCCTAGATTCTAACACGTTTGGGAGCAATATCGTACTAGTATGAGTCGAAAAGGAAACAACAATTTTACTCCTAGATTCTGACAATTTTGGGAGTAATATCGTACTAATATGAGTAGGAAAGGAAACATCAGTTTTACTCCTAGCTTCTGACACGCTCGGGAATAATATCGTACTAGTATGAGTAGAAAAGGAAACATCAATTTTACTCCTAGATTCTGACACGTTTGGGAGTAATATCGTACTAGTATGAGTAGAAAAGGAAACATCAATTTTGCTCCTAGATTCTGACACGTTTGGGAGTAATATCGTACTAGTATGAGTAGAAAAGGAAACATCAATTTTACTCCTAGGTTCTGGCACGTTTGGGAGTAATATCGTACTAGTATGAGTGGAAACGGAAACATCAATTTTACTCCTAGATTCTGACACGGTCGGGAGTAATATCGTACTAGTATGAGTAGAAAAGGAAACATCAATTTTACTCCTAGATTTTGACACGTTTGGGAGTAATATCGTACTAGTATGAGTAGAAAAGGAAACATCAATTTTACTCCTATATTCTGACACGTTTGGGAGCAATATCGTACTAGTATGAGTGGAAAAGGAAACATCAATTTTTCTCCTAGATTCTGACACGTTCGGGAGCAATATCGTAGTAGTATGAGTAGAAAAGGAAACATCAATTTTAATCCTAGATTCTGACACGTTTGGGAGTAATATCGTACTAGTATAAGTAGAAAAGGAAACAACAATTTTACTCCTAGATTCTAACACGTTTGGGAGCAATATGGTACTAGTATGAGTAGAAAAGGAAACAACAATTTTACTCCTAGATTCTGACACCTTTGGAAGCAATATCGTACTAATATGAGTAGAAAAGGAAACATCAATTTTACTCCTAGCTTCTGACACGTTCGGGAGTAATATCGTAGTAGTATGAGTAGAAAAGGAAACATCAATTTTACTCCTAGATTCTGACACGTTTGGGAGTAATATCGTACTAGTATGAGTAGAAAAGGTAACATCAATTTTACTCCTAGATTCTGACACGTTTGAGAGTAATATCGTACTAGTATGAGTAGAAAAGGAAACATCAATTTTACTCCTAGATTCTGGCACGTTTGGGAGTAATATCATACTAGTATGAGTAGAAACGGAAACATCAATTTTACTCCTAGATTCTGACATGTTCGGGAGTAATATCGTACTAGTATGAGTAGAAAAGGAAACATCAATTTTACTCCTAGATTCTGACACGTTTGGGAGTAATATCGTACTAGTATGAGTAGAAAAGGAAACATCAATTTTACTCCTAGATTCTGACACGTTTGGGAGTAATATCGTACTAGTATGAGTAGAAAAAGAAACAACAATTGTACTCCTAGATTCTGACACCTTTGGGAGCAATATCGTACCAATATTAGTAGAAAAGGAGACATCACTTTTACTCCTAGATTCTGACACGTTTGGGAGTAATATCATACTAGTATGAGTAGAAAAGGAAACATCAATTTTACTCCTAGATTCTGATACGTTTGGGAGTAATATCATACTAGCATGAGTGGAAAAGGAAACATAAATTTTACTCCTAGATTCTGATCCGTTTGGGAGTAATATAATAATAGTTTGAGTAGAAAAGGAAATATCAATTGTACTCCTAGATTCTGATACGTTTGGGAGTAATATCATAATAGTATGAGTAGAAAATGAAACATCAATTTTACTCCTAGATTCTGAGACTTTTGGGAGCAATATCGTACTAATATGAGTAGAGAAGGAAACATCAATTTTACTCCTAGATTCTAACACGTTTGGGAGCAATATCGTACTTGTATGAGTAGAAAAGGAAACAACAATTTTACTCCTAGATTCTGACACCTTTGGGAGCAATATCGTACTAGTATGATTAGAAACGGAAACATCAATTTTACTCCTAGATTCTGACACGTTTGGGAATAATATCGTACTGGTATGAGTAGAAAAGGAAACATCAATTTTACTCATAGATTCTGACACGTTTGGGAGTAATATCGTACTAGTATGAGTAGAGAAGGAAATATCAATTTTACTCCTAGATTCTGACACGTTTGGGAGTAATATCGTACTAGTATGAGTAGAAAAGGAAACATCAATTTTACTCCTAGATTCTGACACGTTTGGGAGCAATATCGTACTAGTATGAGTAGAAAAGGAAACATCAATTTTTCTCCTAGATTCTGACAAGTTTGGGAATAATATCGTAGTAGTATGAGTAGAAAAGGAAACATCAATTTTTGTCCTAGATTCTGACACGTTTGGGAGTAATATCGTAATAGTATAAGTACAAAAGGAAACAACAATTTTACTCCTAGATTCTAACACCTTTGGGAGCAATATCGTACTAGTATGAGTCGAAAAGGAAACAACAATTTTACTCCTAGATTCTGACACCTTTGGGAGCAATATCGTACTAATATGAGTAGAAAAGGAAACATCAATTTTACTCCTAGCTTCTGACACGTTCGGGAGTAATATCGTACTAGTATGAGTAGAGAAGGAAACATCAATTTTACTCCTAGATTCTGACACGTTTGGGAGTAATATCGTACTAGTATGAGTAGAAAAGGAAACATCAATTTTACTCCTAGATTCTGACACGTTTGGGAGTAATATCGTACTAGTATGAGTAGAAAAGGAAACATCAATTTTACTCCTAGATTCCGGCACGTTTGGGAGTAATATCGTACTAGTATTAGTGGAAACGGAAACATCAATTTTACTCCTAGATTCTGACATGTTCGGGAGTAATATCGTACTAGTATGAGTAGAAAAGGAAACAACAATTGTACTCCTAGATTCTGACACCTTTGGGAGCAATATCGTACTAATATGAGTAGAAAAGGAGACATCACTTTTACTCCTAGATTCTGACGAGTTTGGGAGTGATATCATACTAGTATGAGTAGAAAAGGAAACATCAATTTTACTCCTAGATTCTGACACGTTTGGGAGTAATATCGTACTAGTATGAGTGGAAAAGGAAACATAAATTTTACTCCTAGATTCTGACACGTTTGGGAGTAATATCATAATAGTTTGAGTAGAAAAGGAAATATCAATTGTTCTCCAAGATTCTGATACGTTTGGGAGTAATATCATAATAGTATGAGTAGAATAGGAATCATCAATTTTACTCCTAGATTCTGACAAGTTTGGTAGCAATATCGTACTAATATGAGTAGAAAAGGAAACATCACTTTTACTCCTAGATTCTGACTCGTTTGGGAGTAATATCATACTAGTATGAGTAGAAAAGGAAACATCAATTTTACTCCTAGATTCTGACACGTTTGGGAGTAATATCGTACTAGTATGAGTAGAAACGGAAACATCAATTTTACTCCTAGATTTTGACACGTTCGGGAGCAATATCGCACTAATATGAGTAGAAAAGGAAACATCAATTTTACTCCTAGATTCTGACACGTTTGGGAGTAATATCATACTAGTATGAGTAGAAACGGAAACATCAATTTTACTCCTAGATTCTGACACGTTCGGGAGCAATATCGTACTAATATGAGTAGAAAAGGAAACAACAATTTTACTCCTAGATTCTGACACGTTTGGGAATAATATCGTACTAGCATGAGTAGAAAAGGAAACATCAATTTTACTCCTAGATTCTGACACGTTTGGGAGTAATATCGTACTAGTATGAGTAGAAAAGGAAACATCAATTTTACCGGTAGATTATGAAACGTTTGGGAGTAATATCGTACTAGTATGAGTAGAAAAGGAAACATGAATTTTACTCCTAGATTCTGACACCTTTGGTAGCAATATCGTACTAATATGAGTAGAAAAGGAAACATCACTTTTACTCCTAGATTCTGACACGTTTGGGAGTAATATCATACTAGTATGAGTAGAAAAGGAAACATCAATTTTACTCCTAGATTCTGACACGTTTGGGAGTAATATCGTACTAGTATGAGTAGAAACGGAAACATCAATTTTACTCCTAGATTCTGACACGTTCGGGAGCAATATCGTACTAATATGAGTAGAAAAGGAAACATCAATTTTACTCCTAGATTCTGACACGTTTGGGAGTAATATCATACCAGTATGAGTAGAAACGGAAACATCAATTTTACTCCTAGATTCTGACACGTTCGGGAGCAATATCGTACTAATATGAGTAGAAAAGGAAACATCACTTTTACTCCTAGATTCTGACACGTTTGGGAGTAATATCATACTAGTATGAGTAGAAAAGGAAACATCAATTTTACTCCTAGATTCTGACACCTTTGGGAGCAATATCGTACTAATATGAGTAGAAAAGGAAACATCACATTTACTCCTAGATTCTGACATGTTTGGGAGTAATATCATACTAGTATGAGTAGAAAAGGAAACATCAATTTTACTCCTAGATTCTGACACGTTTGGGAGTAATATCGTACTAGTATGAGTAGAAACGGAAACATCAATTTTACTCCTAGATTCTGACACGTTCGGGAGTAATATCGTACTAGTATGAGTAGAAAAGGAAACATCAAATTTACTCCTAGATTCTGACACGTTTGGGAGTAATATCGTACTAGTATGAGTAGAAAAGGAAACATCAATTTTACTCCAAGCTTCTGACAGGTTCGGGAGTAATATCGTACTAGTATGAGTAGAAAAGGAAACATCAATTTTACTCCTAGATTCTGACACGTTTGGGAGCAATATCGTACTAGTATGAGTAGAAAAGGAAACATCAATTTTTCTCCTAGATTCTGACACGTTCGGGAGCAATATCGTAGTAGTATGAGTAGAAAAGGAAACATCAATTTTAATCCTAGATTCTGACACGTTTGGGAGTAATATCGTACTAGTATAAGTAGAAAAGGAAACAACAATTTTACTCCTAGATTCTAACACGTTCGGGAGTAATATCATACTAGTATGAGTAGAAAAAGAAACAACAATTGTACTCCTAGATTCTGACACCTTTGGGAGCAATATCGTACCAATATGAGTAGAAAAGGAGACATCACTTTTACTCCTAGATTCTGACACGTTTGGGAGTAATATCATACTAGTATGAGTAGAAAAGGAAACATCAATTTTACTCCTAGATTCTGATACGTTTGGGAGTAATATCATACTAGCATGAGTGGAAAAGGAAACATAAATTTTACTCCTAGATTCTGATCCGTTTGGGAGTAATATAATAATAGTTTGAGTAGAAAAGGAAATATCAATTGTACTCCTAGATTCTGATACGTTTGGGAGTAATATCATAATAGTATGAGTAGAAAATGAAACATCAATTTTACTCCTAGATTCTGAGACTTTTGGGAGCAATATCGTACTAATATGAGTAGAGAAGGAAACATCAATTTTACTCCTAGATTCTAACACGTTTGGGAGCAATATCGTACTTGTATGAGTAGAAAAGGAAACAACAATTTTACTCCTAGATTCTGACAATTTTGGGAGCAACATCGTACTAATATGAGTAGAAAAGGAAACATCAATTTTACTCCTAGCTTCTGACACGCTCGGGAATAATATCGTACTAGTATGAGTAGAAAAGGAAACATCAATTTTACTCCTAGATTCTGACACGTTTGGGAGTAATATCGTAGTAGTATGAGTAGAAAAGGAAACATCAATTTTGCTCCTAGATTCTGACACGTTTGGGAGTAATATCGTACTAATATGAGTAGAAAAGGAAACATCAATTTTACTCCTAGGTTCTGGCACGTTTGGGAGTAATATCGTACTAGTATGAGTGGAAACGGAAACATCAATTTTACTCCTAGATACTGACACGGTCGGGAGTAATATCGTACTAGTATGAGTAGAAAAGGAAACATCAATTTTACTCCTAGATTTTGACACGTTTGGGAGTAATATCGTACTAGTATGAGTAGAAAAGGAAACATCAATTTTACTCCTATATTCTGACACGTTTGGGAGCAATATCGTACTAGTATGAGTAGAAAAGGAAACATCAATTTTTCTCCTAGATTCTGACACGTCGGGAGCAATATCGTAGTAGTATGAGTAGAAAAGGAAACATCAATTTTAATCCTAGATTCTGACACGTTTGGGAGTAATATCGTACTAGTATAAGTAGAAAAGGAAACAACAATTTTACTCCTAGATTCTAACACGTTCGGGAGTAATATCATACTAGTATGAGTAGAAAAAGAAACAACAATTGTACTCCTAGATTGTGACACCTTTGGGAGCAATATCGTACTAATATGAGTAGAAAAGGAGACATCACTTTTACTCCTAGATTCTGACACGTTTGGGAGTAATATCATACTAGTATGAGTAGAAAAGGAAACATCAATTTTACTCCTAGATTCTGACACGTTTGGGAGTAATATCGTACTAGTATGAGTAGAAAAGGAAACATTACTTTTACTCCTAGATTCTGACACGTTTGGGAGTAATATCATACTAGTATGAGTAGAAAAGGAAACATCAATTTTACTCCTAGATTCTGACACCTTTGGGAGCAATATCGTACAAATATGAGTAGAAAAGGAAAAATCACTTTTACTCCTAGATTCTGACATGTTTGGGAGTAATATCATACTAGTATGAGTAGAAAAGGAAACATCAATTTTACTCCTAGATTCTGACACGTTTGTTAGTAATATCGTACTAGTATGAGTAGAAACGGAAACATCAGTTTTACTCCTAGATTCTGACACGTTCGGGAGCAATATCGTACTAATATGAGTAGAAAAGGAAACATCACTTTTACTCCTAGATTCTGACACGTTTGGGAGTAATATCATACTAGTATGAGTAGAAAAGGAAACATTAATTTTACTCCTAGATGCTGACACCTTTGGGAGCAATATCGTACTAATATGAGTAGAAAAGGAAACATCACTTTTACTCCTAGATTCTGACATGTTTGGGAGTAATATCATACTAGTATGAGTAGAAAAGGAAACATCAATTTTAGTCCTAGATTCTGACACGTTTGGGAGTAATATCGTACTAGTATAAGTAGAAAAGGAAACAACAATTTTACTCCTAGATTCTAACACGTTTGGGAGCAATATCGTACTAGTATGAGTCGAAAAGGAAACAACAATTTTACTCCTAGATTCTGACAATTTTGGGAGTAATATCGTACTAATATGAGTAGAAAAGGAAACATCAATTTTACTCCTAGCTTCTGACACGCTCGGGAATAATATCGTACTAGTATGAGTAGAAAAGGAAACATCAATTTTACTCCTAGATTCTAACACGTTTGGGAGTAATATCGTACTAGTATGAGTAGAAAAGGAAACATCAATTTTGCTCCTAGATTCTGACACGTTTGGGAGTAATATCGTACTAGTATGAGTAGAAAAGGAAACATCAATTTTACTCCTAGGTTCTGGCACGTTTGGGAGTAATATCGTACTAGTATGAGTGGAAACGGAAACATCAATTTTACTCCTAGATTCTGACACGGTCGGGAGTAATATCGTACTAGTATGAGTAGAAAAGGAAACATCAGTTTTACTCCTAGATTTTGACACGTTTGGGAGTAATATCGTACTAGTATGAGTAGAAAAGGAAACATCAATTTTACTGCTATATTCTGACACGTTTGGGAGCAATATCGTACTAGTATGAGTAGAAAAGGAAACATCAATTTTTCTCCTAGATTCTGACACGTTCGGGAGCAATATCGTAGTAGTATGAGTAGAAAAGGAAACATCAATTTTAATCCTAGATTCTGACACGTTTGGGAGTAATATCGTACTAGTATAAGTAGAAAAGGAAACAACAATTTTACTCCTAGATTCTAACACGTTCGGGAGTAATATCATACTAGTATGAGTAGAAAAAGAAACAACAATTGTACTCCTAGATTCTGACACCTTTGGGAGCAATATCGTACCAATATGAGTAGAAAAGGAGACATCACTTTTACTCCTAGATTCTGACACGTTTGGGAGTAATATCATACTAGTATGAGTAGAAAAGGAAACATCAATTTTACTCCTAGATTCTGATACGTTTGGGAGTAATATCATACTAGCATGAGTGGAAAAGGAAACATAAATTTTACTCCTAGATTCTGATCCGTTTGGGAGTAATATAATAATAGTTTGAGTAGAAAAGGAAATATCAATTGTACTCCTAGATTCTGATACGTTTGGGAGTAATATCATAATAGTATGAGTAGAAAATGAAACATCAATTTTACTCCTAGATTCTGAGACTTTTGGGAGCAATATCGTACTAATATGAGTAGAGAAGGAAACATCAATTTTACTCCTAGATTCTAACACGTTTGGGAGCAATATCGTACTTGTATGAGTAGAAAAGGAAACAACAATTTTACTCCTAGATTCTGACACCTTTGGGAGCAATATCGTACTAGTATGATTAGAAACGGAAACATCAATTTTACTCCTAGATTCTGACACGTTTGGGAATAATATCGTACTGGTATGAGTAGAAAAGGAAACATCAATTTTACTCATAGATTCTGACACGTTTGGGAGTAATATCGTACTAGTATGAGTAGAGAAGGAAATATCAATTTTACTCCTAGATTCTGACACGTTTGGGAGTAATATCGTACTAGTATGAGTAGAAAAGGAAACATCAATTTTACTCCTAGATTCTGACACGTTTTGGAGCAATATCGTACTAGTATGAGTAGAAAAGGAAACATCAATTTTTCTCCTAGATTCTGACAAGTTTGGGAATAATATCGTAGTAGTATGAGTAGAAAAGGAAACATCAATTTTTGTCCTAGATTCTGACACGTTTGAGAGTAATATCGTAATAGTATAAGTACAAAAGGAAACAACAATTTTACTCCTAGATTCTAACACCTTTGGGAGCAATATCGTACTAGTATGAGTCGAAAAGGAAACAACAATTTTACTCCTAGATTCTGACACCTTTGGGAGCAATATCGTACTAATATGAGTAGAAAAGGAAACATCAATTTTACTCCTAGCTTCTGACACGTTCGGGAGTAATATCGTACTAGTATGAGTAGAGAAGGAAACATCAATTTTACTCCTAGCTTCTGACACGTCTGGGAGTAATATCGTACTAGTATGAGTAGAAAAGGAAACATCAATTTTACTCCTAGATTCTGACACGTTTGGGAGTAATATCGTACTAGTATGAGTAGAAAAGGAAACATCAATTTTACTCCTAGATTCCGGCACGTTTGGGAGTAATATCGTACTAGTATTAGTGGAAACGGAAACATCAATTTTACTCCTAGATTCTGACATGTTCGGGAGTAATTTCGTACTAGTATGAGTAGAAAAGGAAACATCACTTTTACTCCTAGATTCTGACACCTTTGGGAGCAATATCGTACTAATATGAGTAGAAAAGGAGACATCACTTTTACTCCTAGATTCTGACGAGTTTGGGAGTGATATCATACTAGTATGAGTAGAAAAGGAAACATCAATTTTACTCCTAGATTCTGACACGTTTGGGAGTAATATCGTACTAGTATGAGTGGAAAAGGAAACATAAATTTTACTCCTAGATTCTGATACGTTTGGGAGTAATATCATAATAGTTTGAGTAGAAAAGGAAATATCAATTGTACTCCAAGATTCTGATACGTTTGGGAGTAATATCATAATAGTATGAGTAGAATAGGAAACATCAATTTTACTCCTAGATTCTGACAAGTTTGGTAGCAATATCGTACTAATATGAGAAGAAAAGGAAACATCACTTTTACTCCTAGATTCTGACACGTTTGGGAGTAATATCATACTAGTATGAGTAGAAAAGGAAACATCAATTTTACTCCTAGATTCTGACACGTTTGGGAGTAATATCGTACTAGTATGAGTAGAAACGGAAACATCAATTTTACTCCTAGATTTTGACACGTTCGGGAGCAATATCGCACTAATATGAGTAGAAAAGGAAACATCAATTTTACTCCTAGATTCTGACACGTTTGGGAGTAATATCATACTAGTATGAGTAGAAACGGAAACATCAATTTTACTCCTAGATTCTGACACGTTCGGGAGCAATATCGTACTAATATGAGTAGAAAAGGAAACAACAATTTTACTCCTAGATTCTGACACGTTTGGGAATAATATCGTACTAGCATGAGTAGAAAAGGAAACATCAATTTTACTCCTAGATTCTGACACGTTTGGGAGTAATATCGTACTAGTATGAGTAGAAAAGGAAACATCAATTTTACCGGTAGATTATGAAACGTTTGGGAGTAATATCGTACTAGTATGAGTAGAAAAGGAAACATGAATTTTACTCCTAGATTCTGACACCTTTGGTAGCAATATCGTACTAATATGAGTAGAAAAGGAAACATCACTTTTACTCCTAGATTCTGACACGTTTGGGAGTAATATCATACTAGTATGAGTAGAAAAGGAAACATCAATTTTACTCCTAGATTCTGACACGTTTGGGAGTAATATCGTACTAGTATGAGTAGAAACGGAAACATCAATTTTACTCCTAGATTCTGACACGTTCGGGAGCAATATCGTACTAATATGAGTAGAAAAGGAAACATCAATTTTACTCCTAGATTCTGACACGTTTGGGAGTAATATCATACTAGTATGAGTAGAAACGGAAACATCAATTTTACTCCTAGATTCTGACACGTTCGGGAGCAATATCGTACTAATATGAGTAGAAAAGGAAACATCAATTTTACTCCTAGATTCTGACACGTTTGGGAGTAATATCATACTAGTATGAGTAGAAAAGGAAACATCAATTTTACTCCTAGATTCTGACACCTTTGGGAGCAATATCGTACTAATATGAGTAGAAAAGGAAACATCACTTTTACTCCTAGATTCTGACACGTTTGGGAGTAATATCTTACTAGTATGAGTAGAAAAGGAAACATCAATTTTACTCCTAGCTTCTGACACGCTCGGGAATAATATCGTACTAGTATGAGTAGAAAAGGAAACATCAATTTTACTCCTAGATTCTGACACGTTTGGGAGTAATATCGTACTAGTATGAGTAGAAAAGGAAACATCAATTTTGCTCCTTGATTCTGACACGTTTGGGAGTAATATCGTACTAATTTGAGTAGAAAAGGAAACATCAATTTTGCTCCTAGGTTCTGGCACGTTTGGGAGTAATATCGTACTAGTATGAGTGGAAACGGAAACATCAATTTTACTCCTAGATTCTGACACGGTCGGGAGTAATATCGTACTAGTATGAGTAGAAAAGGAAACATCAATTTTACTCCTAGATTTTGACACGTTTGGGAGTAATATCGTACTAGTATGAGTAGAAAAGGAAACATCAATTTTACTCCTATATTCTGACACGTTTGGGAGCAATATCGTACTAGTATGAGTAGAAAAGGAAACATCAATTTTTCTCCTAGATTCTGACACGTTCGGGAGCAATATCGTAGTAGTATGAGTAGAAAAGGAAACATCAATTTTAATCCTTGATTCTGACACGTTTGGGAGTAATATCGTACTAGTATAAGTAGAAAAGGAAACAACAATTTTACTCCTAGATTCTAACACGTTCGGGAGTAATATCATACTAGTATGAGTAGAAAAAGAAACAACAATTGTACTGCTAGATTCTGACACCTTTGGGAGCAATATCGTACTAATATGAGTAGAAAAGGAGACATCACTTTTACTCCTAGATTCTGACACGTTTGGGAGTAATATCATACTAGTATGAGTAGAAAAGGAAACATCAATTTTACTCCCAGATTCTGACACGTTTGGGAGTAATATCGTACTAGTATGAGTAGAAACGGAAACATCAATTTTACTCCTAGATTCTGACACGTTCGGGAGCAATATCGCACTAATATGAGTAGAAAAGGAAACATCAATTTTACTCCTAGATTCTGACACGTTTGGGAGTAATATCATACTAGTATGAGTAGAAACGGAAACATCAATTTTACTCCTAGATTCTGACACGTTCGGGAGCAATATCGTACTAATATGAGTAGAAAAGGAAACAACAATTTTACTCCTAGATTCTGACACGTTTGGGAATAATATCGTACTAGCATGAGTAGAAAAGGAAACATAAATTTTACTCCTAGATTCTGATACGTTTGGGAGTAATATCGTACTAGTATCAGTAGAAAAGGAAACATCAATTTTACCGGTAGATTATGAAACGTTTGGGAGTAATATCGTACTAGTATGAGTAGAAAAGGAAACATGAATTTTACTCCTAGATTCTGACACCTTTGGTAGCAATATCGTACTAATACGAGTAGAAAAGGAGACATCACTTTTACTCCTAGATTCTGACACGTTTGGGAGTAATATCATACTAGTATGAGTAGAAAAGGAAACATCAATTTTACTCCTAGATTCTGACACGTTTGGGAGTAATATCGTACTAGTATGAGTAGAAACGGAAACATCAATTTTACTCCTAGATTCTGACACGTTCGGGAGCAATATCGTACTAATATGAGTAGAAAAGGAAACATCACTTTTACTCCTAGATTCTTCCACGTTTGGGAGTAATATCATACTAGTATGAGTAGAAAAGGAAACATCAATTTTACTCCTAGATTCTGACACCTTTGGGAGCAATATCGTACTAATATGAGTAGAAAAGGAAACATCACTTTTACTCCTAGATTCTGACATGTTTGGGAGTAATATCATACTAGTATGAGTAGAAAAGGAAACATCAATTTTACTCCTAGATTCTGACACGTTTGTTAGTAATATCGTACTAGTATGAGTAGAAACGGAAACATCACTTTTACTCCTAGATTCTGACACGTTCGGGAGCAATATCGTACTAATATGAGTAGAAAAGGAAACATCACTTTTACTCCTAGATTCTGACACGTTTGGGAGTAATATCATACTAGTATGAGTAGAAAAGGAAACATCAATTTTACTCCTAGATTCTGACACGTTTGGGAGTAATATCTTACTAGTATGAGTAGAAAAGGAAACATCAATTTTACTCCTAGATTCTGACACGTTTGGGAGTAATATCGTACTAGTATGAGTAGAAAAGGAAACATCAATTTTACTCCTAGCTTCTGACACGTTCGGGAGTAATATCGTACTAGTATGAGTAGAAAAGGAAACATCAAATTTGCTCCTAGATTCTAACACGTTTGGGAGTAATATCGTACTAGTATGAGTAGAAAAGGAAACATCAATTTTACTCCAAGCTTCTGACACGTTCGGGAGTAATATCGTACTAGTATGAGTAGAAAAGGAAACATCAATTTTACTCCTAGATTCTGACACGTTTGGGAGTAATATCGTACTAGTATGAGTAGAAAAGGAAACATCAATTTTACTCCTAGATTCTGACACGTTTGGGAGTAATATCGTACTAGTATGAGTAGAAACGGAAACATCAATTTTACTCCTAGATTCTGACACGTTTGGGAATAATATCGTAATAGTATGAGTAGAAAAGGAAACATCAATTTTACTCCTAGATTCTGACACGTTTGGGAGTAATATCGTACTAGTGTGAGTAGAAAAGGAAACATCAATTTTACTCCTAGATTCTGACACGTTTGGGAGCAATATCGTACTAGTATGAGTAGAAAAGGAAACATCAATTTTTCTCCTAGATTCTGACACGTTTGGGAGCAAAATCGTAGTAGTATGAGTAGAAAAGGTAACATCAATTTTACTCCTAGATTCTGACACGTTTGGGAGTAATATCGTACTAGTATAAGTAGAAAAGGAAACAACAATTTTACTCCTAGATTCTAACACGTTTGGGAGCAATATCGTACTAGTATGAGTCGAAAAGGAAACAACAATTTTACTCCTAGATTCTGACAATTTTGGGAGTAATATCGTACTAATATGAGTAGGAAAGGAAACATCAATTTTACTCCTAGCTTCTGACACGCTCGGGAATAATATCGTACTAGTATAAGTAGAAAAGGAAACATCAATTTTACTCCTAGATTCTGACACGTTTGGGAGTAATATCGTACTAGTATGAGTAGAAAAGGAAACATCAATTTTGCTCCTAGATTCTGACACGTTTGGGAGTAATATCGTACTAGTATGAGTAGAAAAGGAAACATCAATTTTACTCCTAGGTTCTGGCACGTTTGGGAGTAATATCGTACTAGTATGAGTGGAAACGGAAACATCAATTTTACTCCTAGATTCTGACACGGTCGGGAGTAATATCGTACTAGTATGAGTAGAAAAGGAAACATCAATTTTACTCCTAGATTTTGACACGTTTGGGAGTAATATCGTACTAGTATGAGTAGAAAAGGAAACATCAATTTTACTCCTATATTCTGACACGTTTGGGAGCAATATCGTACTAGTATGAGTGGAAAAGGAAACATCAATTTTTCTCCTAGATTCTGACACGTTCGGGAGCAATATCGTAGTAGTATGAGTAGAAAAGGAAACATCAATTTTAATCCTAGATTCTGACACGTTTGGGAGTAATATCGTACTAGTATAAGTAGAAAAGGAAACAACAATTTTACTCCTAGATTCTAACACGTTTGGGAGCAATATGGTACTAGTATGAGTAGAAAAGGAAACAACAATTTTACTCCTAGATTCTGACACCTTTGGGAGCAATATCGTACTAATATGAGTAGAAAAGGAAACATCAATTTTACTCCTAGCTTCTGACACGTTCGGGAGTAATATCGTAGTAGTATGAGTAGAAAAGGAAACATCAATTTTACTCCTAGATTCTGACACGTTTGGGAGTAATATCGTACTAGTATGAGTAGAAAAGGTAACATCAATTTTACTCCTAGATTCTGACACGTTTGAGAGTAATATCGTACTAGTATGAGTAGAAAAGGAAACATCAATTTTACTCCTAGATTCTGGCACGTTTGGGAGTAATATCATACTAGTATGAGTAGAAACGGAAACATCAATTTTACTCCTAGATTCTGACATGTTCGGGAGTAATATCGTACTAGTATGAGTAGAAAAGGAAACATCAATTTTACTCCTAGATTCTGACACGTTTGGGAGTAATATCGTACTAGTATGAGTAGAAAAGGAAACATCAATTTTACTCCTAGATTCTGACACGTTTGGGAGTAATATCGTACTAGTATGAGTAGAAAAAGAAACAACAATTGTACTCCTAGATTCTGACACCTTTGGGAGCAATATCGTACCAATATTAGTAGAAAAGGAGACATCACTTTTACTCCTAGATTCTGACACGTTTGGGAGTAATATCATACTAGTATGAGTAGAAAAGGAAACATCAATTTTACTCCTAGATTCTGATACGTTTGGGAGTAATATCATACTAGCATGAGTGGAAAAGGAAACATAAATTTTACTCCTAGATTCTGATCCGTTTGGGAGTAATATAATAATAGTTTGAGTAGAAAAGGAAATATCAATTGTACTCCTAGATTCTGATACGTTTGGGAGTAATATCATAATAGTATGAGTAGAAAATGAAACATCAATTTTACTCCTAGATTCTGAGACTTTTGGGAGCAATATCGTACTAATATGAGTAGAGAAGGAAACATCAATTTTACTCCTAGATTCTAACACGTTTGGGAGCAATATCGTACTTGTATGAGTAGAAAAGGAAACAACAATTTTACTCCTAGATTCTGACACCTTTGGGAGCAATATCGTACTAGTATGATTAGAAACGGTAACATCAATTTTACTCCTAGATTCTGACACGTTTGGGAATAATATCGTACTGGTATGAGTAGAAAAGGAAACATCAATTTTACTCATAGATTCTGACACGTTTGGGAGTAATATCGTACTAGTATGAGTAGAGAAGGAAATATCAATTTTACTCCTAGATTCTGACACGTTTGGGAGTAATATCGTACTAGTATGAGTAGAAAAGGAAACATCAATTTTACTCCTAGATTCTGACACGTTTGGGAGCAATATCGTACTAGTATGAGTAGAAAAGGAAACATCAATTTTTCTCCTAGATTCTGACAAGTTTGGGAATAATATCGTAGTAGTATGAGTAGAAAAGGAAACATCAATTTTTGTCCTAGATTCTGACACGTTTGGGAGTAATATCGTAATAGTATAAGTACAAAAGGAAACAACAATTTTACTCCTAGATTCTAACACCTTTGGGAGCAATATCGTACTAATATGAGTAGAAAAGGAAACATCACTTTTACTCCTAGATTCTGACACGTTTGGGAGCAATATCGTACTAATATGAGTAGAAAAGGAAACATCAATTTTACTCCTAGCTTCTGACACGTTCGGGAGTAATATCGTACTAGTATGAGTAGAGAAGGAAACATCAATTTTACTAATAGCTTCTGACACGTTTGGGAGTAATATCGTACTAGTATGAGTAGAAAAGGAAACATCAATTTTACTCCTAGATTCTGACACGTTTGGGAGTAATATCGTACTAGTATGAGTAGAAAAGGAAACATCAATTTTACTCCTAGATTCCGGCACGTTTGGGAGTAATATCGTACTAGTATTAGTGGAAACGGAAACATCAATTTTACTCCTAGATTCTGACACGTTCGGGAGCAATATCGTACTAATATGAGTAGAAAAGGAAACATCACTTTTACTCCTAGATTCTGACACGTTTGGGAGTAATATCATACTAGTATGAGTAGAAAAGGAAACATCAATTTTACTCCTAGATTCTGACACCTTTGGGAGCAATATCGTACTAATATGAGTAGAAAAGGAAACATCACTTTTACTCCTAGATTCTGACACGTTTGGGAGTAATATCTTACTAGTATGAGTAGAAAAGGAAACATCAATTTTACTCCTAGATTCTGACACGTTTGGGAGTAATATCGTACTAGTATGAGTAGAAAAGGAAACATCAATTTTACTCCTAGCTTCTGACACGTTCGGGAGTAATATCGTACTAGTATGAGTAGAAAAGGAAACATCAAATTTACTCCTAGATTCTAACACGTTTGGGAGTAATATCGTACTAGTATGAGTAGAAAAGGAAACATCAATTTTACTCCAAGCTTCTGACACGGTCGGGAGTAATATCGTAGTAGTATGAGTAGAAAAGGAAACATAAATTTTACTCCTAGATTCTGACACGTTTGGGAGTAATATCGTACTAGTATGAGTAGAAAAGGAAACATCAATTTTACTCCTAGATTCTGACACGTTTGGGAGTAATATCGTACTAGTATGAGAAGAAACGGAAACATCAATTTTACTCCTAGATTCTGACACGTTTAGGAATAATATCGTACTAGTATGAGTAGAAAAGGAAACATCAATTTTACTCATAGATTCTGACACGTTTGGGAGTAATATCGTACTAGTATGAGTAGAAAAGGAAACATCAATTTTACTCCTAGATTCTGACACGTCTGGGAGCAATATCGTACTAGTATGAGTAGAAAAGGAAACATCAATTTTTCTCCTAGATTCTGACACGTTTGGGAGCAATATCGTAGTAGTATGAGTAGAAAAGGAACCATCAATTTTAGTCCTAGATTCTGACACGTTTGGGAGCAATATCGTACTAGTATAAGTAGAAAAGGAAACAACAATTTTACTCCTAGATTCTAACACGTTTGGGAGCAATATCGTACTAGTATGAGTCGAAAAGGAAACAACAATTTTACTCCTAGATTCTGACAATTTTGGGAGCAATATCGTACTAATATGAGTAGAAAAGGAAACATCAATTTTACTCCTAGCTTCTTACACGCTCGGGAATAATATCGTACTAGTATGAGTAGAAAAGGAAACATCAATTTTACTCCTAGATTCTGACACGTTTGGGAGTAATATCGTACTAGTATGAGTAGAAAAGGAAACATCAATTTTGCTCCTTGATTCTGACACGTTTGGGAGTAATATCGTACTAATTTGAGTAGAAAAGGAAACATCAATTTTACTCCTAGGTTCTGGCACGTTTGGGAGTAATATCGTACTAGTATGAGTGGAAACGGAAACATCAATTTTACTCCTAGATTCTGACACGGTCGGGAGTAATATCGTACTAGTATGAGTAGAAAAGGAAACATCAATTTTACTCCTAGATTTTGACACGTTTGGGAGTAATATCGTACTAGTATGAGTAGAAAAGGAAACATCAATTTTACTCCTATATTCTGACACGTTTGGGAGCAATATCGTACTAGGATGAGTAGAAAAGGAAACATCAATTTTTCTCCTAGATTCTGACACGTTCGGGAGCAATATCGTAGTAGTATGAGTAGAAAAGGAAACATCAATTTTAATCCTTGATTCTGACACGTTTGGGAGTAATATCGTACTAGTATAAGTAGAAAAGGAAACAACAATTTTACTCCTAGATTCTAACACGTTCGGGAGTAATATCATACTAGTATGAGTAGAAAAAGAAACATGAATTTTACTCCTAGATTCTGACACGTTTGTTAGTAATATCGTACTAGTATGAGTAGAAAAGGAAACATCAATTTTACCGGTAGATTATGAAACGTTTGGGAGTAATATCGTACTAGTATGAGTAGAAAAGGAAACATGAATTTTACTCCTAGATTCTGACACCTTTGGTAGCAATATCGTACTAATACGAGTAGAAAAGGAGACATCACTTTTACTCCTAGATTCTGACACGTTTGGGAGTAATATCATACTAGTATGAGTAGAAAAGGAAACATCAATTTTACTCCTAGATTCTGACACGTTTGGGAGTAATATCGTACTAGTATGAGTAGAAACGGAAACATCAATTTTACTCCTAGATTCTGACACGTTCGGGAGCAATATCGTACTAATATGAGTAGAAAAGGAAACATCACTTTTACTCCTAGATTCTGACACGTTTGCGAGTAATATCATACTAGTATGAGTAGAAAAGGAAACATCAATTTTACTCCTAGATTCTGACACCTTTGGGAGCAATATCGTACTAATATGAGTAGAAAAGGAAACATCACTTTTACTCCTAGATTCTGACATGTTTGGGAGTAATATCATACTAGTATGAGTAGAAAAGGAAACATCAATTTTACTCCTAGATTCTGACACGTTTGTTAGTAATATCGTACTAGTATGAGTAGAAACGGAAACATCACTTTTACTCCTAGATTCTGACACGTTCGGGAGCAATATCGTACTAATATGAGTAGAAAAGGAAACATCACTTTTACTCCTAGATTCTGACACGTTTGGGAGTAATATCATACTAGTATGAGTAGAAAAGGAAACATCAATTTTACTCCTAGATTCTGACACGTTTGGGAGTAATATCTTACTAGTATGAGTAGAAAAGGAAACATCAATTTTACTCCTAGATTCTGACACGTTTGGGAGTAATATCGTACTAGTATGAGTAGAAAAGGAAACATCAATTTTACTCCTAGCTTCTGACACGTTCGGGAGTAATATCGTACTAGTATGAGTAGAAAAGGAAACATCAAATTTACTCCTAGATTCTAACACGTTTGGGAGTAATATCGTACTAGTATGAGTAGAAAAGGAAACATCAATTTTACTCCAAGCTTCTGACACGTTCGGGAGTAATATCGTACTAGTATGAGTAGAAAAGGAAACATCAATTTTACTCCTAGATTCTGACACGTTTGGGAGTAATATCGTACTAGTATGAGTAGAAAAGGAAACATCAATTTTACTCCTAGATTCTGACACGTTTGGGAGTAATATCGTACTAGTATGAGTAGAAACGGAAACATCAATTTTACTCCTAGATTCTGACACGTTTGGGAATAATATCGTAATAGTATGAGTAGAAAAGGAAACATCAATTTTACTCCTAGATTCTGACACGTTTGGGAGTAATATCGTACTAGTGTGAGTAGAAAAGGAAACATCAATTTTACTCCTAGATTCTGACACGTTTGGGAGCAATATCGTACTAGTATGAGTAGAAAAGGAAACATCAATTTTTCTCCTAGATTCTGACACGTTTGGGAGCAAAATCGTAGTAGTATGAGTAGAAAAGGTAACATCAATTTTACTCCTAGATTCTGACACGTTTGGGAGTAATATCGTACTAGTATAAGTAGAAAAGGAAACAACAATTTTACTCCTAGATTCTAACACGTTTGGGAGCAATATCGTACTAGTATGAGTCGAAAAGGAAACAACAATTTTACTCCTAGATTCTGACAATTTTGGGAGTAATATCGTACTAATATGAGTAGGAAAGGAAACATCAATTTTACTCCTAGCTTCTGACACGCTCGGGAATAATATCGTACTAGTATGAGTAGAAAAGGAAACATCAATTTTACTCCTAGATTCTGACACGTTTGGGAGTAATATCGTACTAGTATGAGTAGAAAAGGAAACATCAATTTTGCTCCTAGATTCTGACACGTTTGGGAGTAATATCGTACTAGTATGAGTAGAAAAGGAAACATCAATTTTACTCCTAGGTTCTGGCACGTTTGGGAGTAATATCGTACTAGTATGAGTGGAAACGGAAACATCAATTTTACTCCTAGATTCTGACACGGTCGGGAGTAATATCGTACTAGTATGAGTAGAAAAGGAAACATCAATTTTACTCCTAGATTTTGACACGTTTGGGAGTAATATCGTACTAGTATGAGTAGAAAAGGAAACATCAATTTTACTCCTATATTCTGACACGTTTGGGAGCAATATCGTACTAGTATGAGTGGAAAAGGAAACATCAATTTTTCTCCTAGATTCTGACACGTTCGGGAGCAATATCGTAGTAGTATGAGTAGAAAAGGAAACATCAATTTTAATCCTAGATTCTGACACGTTTGGGAGTAATATCGTACTAGTATAAGTAGAAAAGGAAACAACAATTTTACTCCTAGATTCTAACACGTTTGGGAGCAATATGGTACTAGTATGAGTAGAAAAGGAAACAACAATTTTACTCCTAGATTCTGACACCTTTGGGAGCAATATCGTACTAATATGAGTAGAAAAGGAAACATCAATTTTACTCCTAGCTTCTGACACGTTCGGGAGTAATATCGTAGTAGTATGAGTAGAAAAGGAAACATCAATTTTACTCCTAGATTCTGACACGTTTGGGAGTAATATCGTACTAGTATGAGTAGAAAAGGTAACATCAATTTTACTCCTAGATTCAGACACGTTTGAGAGTAATATCGTACTAGTATGAGTAGAAAAGGAAACATCAATTTTACTCCTAGATTCTGGCACGTTTGGGAGTAATATCATACTAGTATGAGTAGAAACGGAAACATCAATTTTACTCCTAGATTCTGACATGTTCGGGAGTAATATCGTACTAGTATGAGTAGAAAAGGAAACATCAATTTTACTCCTAGATTCTGACACGTTTGGGAGTAATATCGTACTAGTATGAGTAGAAAAGGAAACATCAATTTTACTCCTAGATTCTGACACGTTTGGGAGTAATATCGTACTAGTATGAGTAGAAAAAGAAACAACAATTGTACTCCTAGATTCTGACACCTTTGGGAGCAATATCGTACCAATATTAGTAGAAAAGGAGACATCACTTTTACTCCTAGATTCTGACACGTTTGGGAGTAATATCATACTAGTATGAGTAGAAAAGGAAACATCAATTTTACTCCTAGATTCTGATACGTTTGGGAGTAATATCATACTAGCATGAGTGGAAAAGGAAACATAAATTTTACTCCTAGATTCTGATCCGTTTGGGAGTAATATAATAATAGTTTGAGTAGAAAAGGAAATATCAATTGTACTCCTAGATTCTGATACGTTTGGGAGTAATATCATAATAGTATGAGTAGAAAATGAAACATCAATTTTACTCCTAGATTCTGAGACTTTTGGGAGCAATATCGT
The DNA here is from genome assembly GCA_028554795.2 of Sinohyriopsis cumingii. Classification (NCBI taxonomy): domain Eukaryota; kingdom Metazoa; phylum Mollusca; class Bivalvia; order Unionida; family Unionidae; genus Sinohyriopsis; species Sinohyriopsis cumingii. The sequence continues at coordinate 15,013,622 of CM068837.1, read as the reverse complement.
ACTAATATGAGTAGAGAAGGAAACATCAATTTTACTCCTAGATTCTAACACGTTTGGGAGCAATATCGTACTTGTATGAGTAGAAAAGGAAACAACAATTTTACTCCTAGATTCTGACACCTTTGGGAGCAATATCGTACTAGTATGATTAGAAACGGTAACATCAATTTTACTCCTAGATTCTGACACGTTTGGGAATAATATCGTACTGGTATGAGTAGAAAAGGAAACATCAATTTTACTCATAGATTCTGACACGTTTGGGAGTAATATCGTACTAGTATGAGTAGAGAAGGAAATATCAATTTTACTCCTAGATTCTGACACGTTTGGGAGTAATATCGTACTAGTATGAGTAGAAAAGGAAACATCAATTTTACTCCTAGATTCTGACACGTTTGGGAGCAATATCGTACTAGTATGAGTAGAAAAGGAAACATCAATTTTTCTCCTAGATTCTGACAAGTTTGGGAATAATATCGTAGTAGTATGAGTAGAAAAGGAAACATCAATTTTTGTCCTAGATTCTGACACGTTTGGGAGTAATATCGTAATAGTATAAGTACAAAAGGAAACAACAATTTTACTCCTAGATTCTAACACCTTTGGGAGCAATATCGTACTAGTATGAGTCGAAAAGGAAACAACAATTTTACTCCTAGATTCTGACACCTTTGGGAGCAATATCGTACTAATATGAGTAGAAAAGGAAACATCAATTTTACTCCTAGCTTCTGACACGTTCGGGAGTAATATCGTACTAGTATGAGTAGAGAAGGAAACATCAATTTTACTCCTAGCTTCTGACACGTTTGGGAGTAATATCGTACTAGTATGAGTAGAAAAGGAAACATCAATTTTACTCCTAGATTCTGACACGTTTGGGAGTAATATCGTACTAGTATGAGTAGAAAAGGAAACATCAATTTTACTCCTAGATTCCGGCACGTTTGGGAGTAATATCGTACTAGTATTAGTGGAAACGGAAACATCAATTTTACTCCTAGATTCTGACACGTTCGGGAGCAATATCGTACTAATATGAGTAGAAAAGGAAACATCACTTTTACTCCTAGATTCTGACACGTTTGGGAGTAATATCATACTAGTATGAGTAGAAAAGGAAACATCAATTTTACTCCTAGATTCTGACACCTTTGGGAGCAATATCGTACTAATATGAGTAGAAAAGGAAACATCACTTTTACTCCTAGATTCTGACACGTTTGGGAGTAATATCTTACTAGTATGAGTAGAAAAGGAAACATCAATTTTACTCCTAGATTCTGACACGTTTGGGAGTAATATCGTACTAGTATGAGTAGAAAAGGAAACATCAATTTTACTCCTAGCTTCTGACACGTTCGGGAGTAATATCGTACTAGTATGAGTAGAAAAGGAAACATCAAATTTACTCCTAGATTCTAACACGTTTGGGAGTAATATCGTACTAGTATGAGTAGAAAAGGAAACATCAATTTTACTCCAAGCTTCTGACACGGTCGGGAGTAATATCGTAGTAGTATGAGTAGAAAAGGAAACATCAATTTTACTCCTAGATTCTGACACGTTTGGGAGTAATATCGTACTAGTATGAGTAGAAAAGGAAACATCAATTTTACTCCTAGATTCTGACACGTTTGGGAGTAATATCGTACTAGTATGAGAAGAAACGGAAACATCAATTTTACTCCTAGATTCTGACACGTTTAGGAATAATATCGTACTAGTATGAGTAGAAAAGGAAACATCAATTTTACTCATAGATTCTGACACGTTTGGGAGTAATATCGTACTAGTATGAGTAGAAAAGGAAACATCAATTTTACTCCTAGATTCTGACACGTCTGGGAGCAATATCGTACTAGTATGAGTAGAAAAGGAAACATCAATTTTTCTCCTAGATTCTGACACGTTTGGGAGCAATATCGTAGTAGTATGAGTAGAAAAGGAACCATCAATTTTAGTCCTAGATTCTGACACGTTTGGGAGCAATATCGTACTAGTATAAGTAGAAAAGGAAACAACAATTTTACTCCTAGATTCTAACACGTTTGGGAGCAATATCGTACTAGTATGAGTCGAAAAGGAAACAACAATTTTACTCCTAGATTCTGACAATTTTGGGAGCAATATCGTACTAATATGAGTAGAAAAGGAAACATCAATTTTACTCCTAGCTTCTTACACGCTCGGGAATAATATCGTACTAGTATGAGTAGAAAAGGAAACATCAATTTTACTCCTAGATTCTGACACGTTTGGGAGTAATATCGTACTAGTATGAGTAGAAAAGGAAACATCAATTTTGCTCCTTGATTCTGACACGTTTGGGAGTAATATCGTACTAATTTGAGTAGAAAAGGAAACATCAATTTTACTCCTAGGTTCTGGCACGTTTGGGAGTAATATCGTACTAGTATGAGTGGAAACGGAAACATCAATTTTACTCCTAGATTCTGACACGGTCGGGAGTAATATCGTACTAGTATGAGTAGAAAAGGAAACATCAATTTTACTCCTAGATTTTGACACGTTTGGGAGTAATATCGTACTAGTATGAGTAGAAAAGGAAACATCAATTTTACTCCTATATTCTGACACGTTTGGGAGCAATATCGTACTAGGATGAGTAGAAAAGGAAACATCAATTTTTCTCCTAGATTCTGACACGTTCGGGAGCAATATCGTAGTAGTATGAGTAGAAAAGGAAACATCAATTTTAATCCTTGATTCTGACACGTTTGGGAGTAATATCGTACTAGTATAAGTAGAAAAGGAAACAACAATTTTACTCCTAGATTCTAACACGTTCGGGAGTAATATCATACTAGTATGAGTAGAAAAAGAAACAACAATTGTACTGCTAGATTCTGACACCTTTGGGAGCAATATCGTACTAATATGAGTAGAAAAGGAGACATCACTTTTACTCCTAGATTCTGACACGTTTGGGAGTAATATCATACTAGTATGAGTAGAAAAGGAAACATCAATTTTACTCCCAGATTCTGACACGTTTGGGAGTAATATCGTACTAGTATGAGTAGAAACGGAAACATCAATTTTACTCCTAGATTCTGACACGTTCGGGAGCAATATCGCACTAATATGAGTAGAAAAGGAAACATCAATTTTACTCCTAGATTCTGACACGTTTGGGAGTAATATCATACTAGTATGAGTAGAAACGGAAACATCAATTTTACTCCTAGATTCTGACACGTTCGGGAGCAATATCGTACTAATATGAGTAGAAAAGGAAACAACAATTTTACTCCTAGATTCTGACACGTTTGGGAATAATATCGTACTAGCATGAGTAGAAAAGGAAACATAAATTTTACTCCTAGATTCTGATACGTTTGGGAGTAATATCGTACTAGTATCAGTAGAAAAGGAAACATCAATTTTACCGGTAGATTATGAAACGTTTGGGAGTAATATCGTACTAGTATGAGTAGAAAAGGAAACATGAATTTTACTCCTAGATTCTGACACCTTTGGTAGCAATATCGTACTAATACGAGTAGAAAAGGAGACATCACTTTTACTCCTAGATTCTGACACGTTTGGGAGTAATATCATACTAGTATGAGTAGAAAAGGAAACATCAATTTTACTCCTAGATTCTGACACGTTTGGGAGTAATATCGTACTAGTATGAGTAGAAACGGAAACATCAATTTTACTCCTAGATTCTGACACGTTCGGGAGCAATATCGTACTAATATGAGTAGAAAAGGAAACATCACTTTTACTCCTAGATTCTGACACGTTTGGGAGTAATATCATACTAGTATGAGTAGAAAAGGAAACATCAATTTTACTCCTAGATTCTGACACCTTTGGGAGCAATATCGTACTAATATGAGTAGAAAAGGAAACATCACTTTTACTCCTAGATTCTGACATGTTTGGGAGTAATATCATACTAGTATGAGTAGAAAAGGAAACATCAATTTTACTCCTAGATTCTGACACGTTTGTTAGTAATATCGTACTAGTATGAGTAGAAACGGAAACATCACTTTTACTCCTAGATTCTGACACGTTCGGGAGCAATATCGTACTAATATGAGTAGAAAAGGAAACATCACTTTTACTCCTAGATTCTGACACGTTTGGGAGTAATATCATACTAGTATGAGTAGAAAAGGAAACATTAATTTTACTCCTAGATTCTGACACCTTTGGGAGCAATATCGTACTAATATGAGTAGAAAAGGAAACATCACTTTTACTCCTAGATTCTGACACGTTTGGGAGTAATATCATACTAGTATGAGTAGAGAAGGAAACATCAATTTTACTCCTAGATTCTGACACGTTTGGGAGTAATATCTTACTAGTATGAGTAGAAAAGGAAACATCAATTTTACTCCTAGATTCTGACACGTTTGGGAGTAATATCGTACTAGTATGAGTAGAAAAGGAAACATCAATTTTACTCCTAGCTTCTGACACGTTCGGGAGTAATATCGTACTAGTATGAGTAGAAAAGGAAACATCAAATTTACTCCTAGATTCTAACACGTTTGGGAGTAATATCGTACTAGTATGAGTAGAAAAGGAAACATCAATTTTACTCCAAGCTTCTGACACGTTCGGGAGTAATATCGTACTAGTATGAGTAGAAAAGGAAACATCAATTTTACTCCTAGATTCTGACACGTTTGGGAGTAATATCGTACTAGTATGAGTAGAAAAGGAAACATCAATTTTACTCCTAGATTCTGACACGTTTGGGAGTAATATCGTACTAGTATGAGTAGAAACGGAAACATCAATTTTACTCCTAGATTCTGACACGTTTGGGAATAATATCGTAATAGTATGAGTAGAAAAGGAAACATCAATTTTACTCCTAGATTCTGACACGTTTGGGAGTAATATCGTACTAGTGTGAGTAGAAAAGGAAACATCAATTTTACTCCTAGATTCTGACACGTTTGGGAGCAATATCGTACTAGTATGAGTAGAAAAGGAAACATCAATTTTTCTCCTAGATTCTGACACGTTTGGGAGCAATATCGTAGTAGTATGAGTAGAAAAGGTAACATCAATTTTACTCCTAGATTCTGACACGTTTGGGAGTAATATCGTACTAGTATAAGTAGAAAAGGAAACAACAATTTTACTCCTAGATTCTAACACGTTTGGGAGCAATATCGTACTAGTATGAGTCGAAAAGGAAACAACAATTTTACTCCTAGATTCTGACAATTTTGGGAGTAATATCGTACTAATATGAGTAGGAAAGGAAACATCAATTTTACTCCTAGCTTCTGACACGCTCGGGAATAATATCGTACTAGTATGAGTAGAAAAGGAAACATCAATTTTACTCCTAGATTCTGACACGTTTGGGAGTAATATCGTACTAGTATGAGTAGAAAAGGAAACATCAATTTTGCTCCTAGATTCTGACACGTTTGGGAGTAATATCGTACTAGTATGAGTAGAAAAGGAAACATCAATTTTACTCCTAGGTTCTGGCACGTTTGGGAGTAATATCGTACTAGTATGAGTGGAAACGGAAACATCAATTTTACTCCTAGATTCTGACACGGTCGGGAGTAATATCGTACTAGTATGAGTAGAAAAGGAAACATCAATTTTACTCCTAGATTTTGACACGTTTGGGAGTAATATCGTACTAGTATGAGTAGAAAAGGAAACATCAATTTTACTCCTATATTCTGACACGTTTGGGAGCAATATCGTACTAGTATGAGTGGAAAAGGAAACATCAATTTTTCTCCTAGATTCTGACACGTTCGGGAGCAATATCGTAGTAGTATGAGTAGAAAAGGAAACATCAATTTTAATCCTAGATTCTGACACGTTTGGGAGTAATATCGTACTAGTATAAGTAGAAAAGGAAACAACAATTTTACTCCTAGATTCTAACACGTTTGGGAGCAATATGGTACTAGTATGAGTAGAAAAGGAAACAACAATTTTACTCCTAGATTCTGACACCTTTGGGAGCAATATCGTACTAATATGAGTAGAAAAGGAAACATCAATTTTACTCCTAGCTTCTGACACGTTCGGGAGTAATATCGTAGTAGTATGAGTAGAAAAGGAAACATCAATTTTACTCCTAGATTCTGACACGTTTGGGAGTAATATCGTACTAGTATGAGTAGAAAAGGTAACATCAATTTTACTCCTAGATTCTGACACGTTTGAGAGTAATATCGTACTAGTATGAGTAGAAAAGGAAACATCAATTTTACTCCTAGATTCTGGCACGTTTGGGAGTAATATCATACTAGTATGAGTAGAAACGGAAACATCAATTTTACTCCTAGATTCTGACATGTTCGGGAGTAATATCGTACTAGTATGAGTAGAAAAGGAAACATCAATTTTACTCCTAGATTCTGACACGTTTGGGAGTAATATCGTACTAGTATGAGTAGAAAAGGAAACATCAATTTTACTCCTAGATTCTGACACGTTTGGGAGTAATATCGTACTAGTATGAGTAGAAAAAGAAACAACAATTGTACTCCTAGATTCTGACACCTTTGGGAGCAATATCGTACCAATATTAGTAGAAAAGGAGACATCACTTTTACTCCAAGATTCTGACACGTTTGGGAGTAATATCATACTAGTATGAGTAGAAAAGGAAACATCAATTTTACTCCTAGATTCTGATACGTTTGGGAGTAATATCATACTAGCATGAGTGGAAAAGGAAACATAAATTTTACTCCTAGATTCTGATCCGTTTGGGAGTAATATAATAATAGTTTGAGTAGAAAAGGAAATATCAATTGTACTCCTAGATTCTGATACGTTTGGGAGTAATATCATAATAGTATGAGTAGAAAATGAAACATCAATTTTACTCCTAGATTCTGAGACTTTTGGGAGCAATATCGTACTAATATGAGTAGAGAAGGAAACATCAATTTTACTCCTAGATTCTAACACGTTTGGGAGCAATATCGTACTTGTATGAGTAGAAAAGGAAACAACAATTTTACTCCTAGATTCTGACACCTTTGGGAGCAATATCGTACTAGTATGATTAGAAACGGAAACATCAATTTTACTCCTAGATTCTGACACGTTTGGGAATAATATCGTACTGGTATGAGTAGAAAAGGAAACATCAATTTTACTCATAGATTCTGACACGTTTGGGAGTAATATCGTACTAGTATGAGTAGAGAAGGAAATATCAATTTTACTCCTAGATTCTGACACGTTTGGGAGTAATATCGTACTAGTATGAGTAGAAAAGGAAACATCAATTTTACTCCTAGATTCTGACACGTTTGGGAGCAATATCGTACTAGTATGAGTAGAAAAGGAAACATCAATTTTTCTCCTAGATTCTGACAAGTTTGGCAATAATATCGTAGTAGTATGAGTAGAAAAGGAAACATCAATTTTTGTCCTAGATTCTGACATGTTTGGGAGTAATATCGTAATAGTATAAGTACAAAAGGAAACAACAATTTTACTCCTAGATTCTAACACGTTTGGGAGCAATATCGTACTAGTATGAGTCGAAAAGGAAACAACAATTTTACTCCTAGATTCTGACACCTTTGGGAGCAATATCGTACTAATATGAGTAGAAAAGGAAACATCAATTTTACTCCTAGCTTCTGACACGTTCGGGAGTAATATCGTACTAGTATGAGTAGAGAAGGAAACATCAATTTTACTCCTAGCTTCTGACACGTTTGGGAGTAATATCGTACTAGTATGAGTAGAAAAGGAAACATCAATTTTACTCCTAGATTCTGACACGTTTGGGAGTAATATCGTACTAGTATGAGTAGAAAAGGAAACATCAATTTTACTCCTAGATTCCGGCACGTTTGGGAGTAATATCGTACTAGTATTAGTGGAAACGGAAACATCAATTTTACTCCTAGATTCTGACATGTTCGGGAGTAATATCGTACTAGTATGAGTAGAAAAGGAAACAACAATTGTACTCCTAGATTCTGAAACCTTTGGGAGCAATATCGTACTAATATGAGTAGAAAAGGAGACATCACTTTTACTCCTAGATTCTGACGAGTTTGGGAGTGATATCATACTAGTATGAGTAGAAAAGGAAACATCAATTTTACTCCTAGATTCTGACACGTTTGGGAGTAATATCGTACTAGTATGAGTGGAAAAGGAAACATAAATTTTACTCCTAGATTCTGATACGTTTGGGAGTAATATCATAATAGTTTGAGTAGAAAAGGAAATATCAATTGTACTCCAAGATTCTGATACGTTTGGGAGTAATATCATAATAGTATGAGTAGAATAGGAAACATCAATTTTACTCCTAGATTCTGACAAGTTTGGTAGCAATATCGTACTAATATGAGTAGAAAAGGAAACATCACTTTTACTCCTAGATTCTGACACGTTTGGGAGTAATATCATACTAGTATGAGTAGAAAAGGAAACATCAATTTTACTCCTAGATTCTGACACGTTTGGGAGTAATATCGTACTAGTATGAGTAGAAACGGAAACATCAATTTTACTCCTAGATTTTGACACGTTCGGGAGCAATATCGCACTAATATGAGTAGAAAAGGAAACATCAATTTTACTCCTAGATTCTGACACGTTTGGGAGTAATATCATACTAGTATGAGTAGAAACGGAAACATCAATTTTACTCCTAGATTCTGACACGTTCGGGAGCAATATCGTACTAATATGAGTAGAAAAGGAAACAACAATTTTACTCCTAGATTCTGACACGTTTGGGAATAATATCGTACTAGCATGAGTAGAAAAGGAAACATCAATTTTACTCCTAGATTCTGACACGTTTGGGAGTAATATCGTACTAGTATGAGTAGAAAAGGAAACATCAATTTTACCGGTAGATTATGAAACGTTTGGGAGTAATATCGTACTAGTATGAGTAGAAAAGGAAACATGAATTTTACTCCTAGATTCTGACACCTTTGGTAGCAATATCGTACTAATATGAGTAGAAAAGGAAACATCACTTTTACTCCTAGATTCTGACACGTTTGGGAGTAATATCATACTAGTATGAGTAGAAAAGGAAACATCAATTTTACTCCTAGATTCTGACACGTTTGGGAGTAATATCGTACTAGTATGAGTAGAAACGGAAACATCAATTTTACTCCTAGATTCTGACACGTTCGGGAGCAATATCGTACTAATATGAGTAGAAAAGGAAACATCAATTTTACTCCTAGATTCTGACACGTTTGGGAGTAATATCATACCAGTACGAGTAGAAACGGAAACATCAATTTTACTCCTAGATTCTGACACGTTCGGGAGCAATATCGTACTAATATGAGTAGAAAAGGAAACATCACTTTTACTCCTAGATTCTGACACGTTTGGGAGTAATATCATACTAGTATGAGTAGAAAAGGAAACATCAATTTTACTCCTAGATTCTGACACCTTTGGGAGCAATATCGTACTAATATGAGTAGAAAAGGAAACATCACATTTACTCCTAGATTCTGACATGTTTGGGAGTAATATCATACTAGTATGAGTAGAAAAGGAAACATCAATTTTACTCCTAGATTCTGACACGTTTGGGAGTAATATCGTACTAGTATGAGTAGAAAAGGAAACATCAAATTTACTCCTAGATTCTGACACGTTTGGGAGTAATATCGTACTAGTATGAGTAGAAAAGGAAACATCAATTTTACTCCAAGCTTCTGACAGGTTCGGGAGTAATATCGTACTAGTATGAGTAGAAAAGGAAACATCAATTTTACTCCTAGATTCTGACACGTTTGGGAGCAATATCGTACTAGTATGAGTAGAAAAGGAAACATCAATTTTTCTCCTAGATTCTGACACGTTCGGGAGCAATATCGTAGTAGTATGAGTAGAAAAGGAAACATCAATTTTAATCCTAGATTCTGACACGTTTGGGAGTAATATCGTACTAGTATAAGTAGAAAAGGAAACAACAATTTTACTCCTAGATTCTAACACGTTCGGGAGTAATATCATACTAGTATGAGTAGAAAAAGAAACAACAATTGTACTCCTAGATTCTGACACCTTTGGGAGCAATATCGTACCAATATGAGTAGAAAAGGAGACATCACTTTTACTCCTAGATTCTGACACGTTTGGGAGTAATATCATACTAGTATGAGTAGAAAAGGAAACATCAATTTTACTCCTAGATTCTGATACGTTTGGGAGTAATATCATACTAGCATGAGTGGAAAAGGAAACATAAATTTTACTCCTAGATTCTGATCCGTTTGGGAGTAATATAATAATAGTTTGAGTAGAAAAGGAAATATCAATTGTACTCCTAGATTCTGATACGTTTGGGAGTAATATCATAATAGTATGAGTAGAAAATGAAACATCAATTTTACTCCTAGATTCTGAGACTTTTGGGAGCAATATCGTACTAATATGAGTAGAGAAGGAAACATCAATTTTACTCCTAGATTCTAACACGTTTGGGAGCAATATCGTACTTGTATGAGTAGAAAAGGAAACAACAATTTTACTCCTAGATTCTGACACCTTTGGGAGCAATATCGTACTAGTATGATTAGAAACGGAAACATCAATTTTACTCCTAGATTCTGACACGTTTGGGAATAATATCGTACTGGTATGAGTAGAAAAGGAAACATCAATTTTACTCATAGATTCTGACACGTTTGGGAGTAATATCGTACTAGTATGAGTAGAGAAGGAAATATCAATTTTACTCCTAGATTCTGACACGTTTGGGAGTAATATCGTACTAGTATGAGTAGAAAAGGAAACATCAATTTTACTCCTAGATTCTGACACGTTTGGGAGCAGTATCGTACTAGTATGAGTAGAAAAGGAAACATCAATTTTTCTCCTAGATTCTGACAAGTTTGGGAGCAATATCGTAGTAGTATGAGTAGAAAAGGAAACATCAATTTTTTTCCTAGATTCTGACACGTTTGGGAGTAATATCGTAATAGTATAAGTACAAAAGGAAACAACAATTTTACTCCTAGATTCTAACACCTTTGGGAGCAATATCGTACTAGTATGAGTCGAAAAGGAAACAACAATTTTACTCCTAGATTCTGACACCTTTGGGAGCAATATCGTACTAATATGAGTAGAAAAGGAAACATCAATTTTGCTCCTAGATTCTGACATGTTCGGGAGTAATATCGTACTAGTATGAGTAGAAAAGGAAACAACAATTGTACTCCTAGATTCTGACACCTTTGGGAGCAATATCGTACTAATATGAGTAGAAAAGGAGACATCACTTTTACTCCTAGATTCTGACGAGTTTGGGAGTGATATCATACTAGTATGAGTAGAAAAGGAAACATCAATTTTACTCCTAGATTCTGACACGTTTGGGAGTGATATCGTACTAGTATGAGTGGAAAAGGAAACATAAATTTTACTCCTAGATTCTGATACGTTTGGGAGTAATATCATAATAGTTTGAGTAGAAAAGGAAATATCAATTGTACTCCTAGATTCTGATACGTTTGGGAGTAATATCATAATAGTATGAGTAGAATAGGAAACATCAATTTTACTCCTAGATTCTGACACCTTTGGGAGCAATATCATACTAATATGAGTAGAAAAGGAAAAATCACTTTTACTCCTAGATTCTGACGAGTTTGGGAGTGATATCATACTAGTATGAGTAGAAAAGGAAACATCAATTTTGCTCCTAGATTCTGACACGTTTGGGAGTAATGTCGTACTAGTATGAGTCGAAACGGAAACATCACTTTTACTACTAGATTCTGACACGCTCGGGAGCAATATCGTACTAATATGAGTAGAAAAGGAAACATCACTTTTACTCCTAGATTCTGACACGTTTGGGAGTAATATCATACTAGTATGAGTAGAAAAGGAAACATCAATTTTACTCCTAGATTCTGACACGTTCGGGAGTAATATCGTACTAGTATGAGTCGAAAAGGAAACATCAATTTTACTCCTAGATTCTGACACGTTTGGGAGTAATATCGTACTAGTATGAGTAGAAAATTAAACATCAATTTTACTCCTAGCTTCTGACACGTTCGGGAGTAATGTCGTACTAGTATGAGTAGAAAAGGAAACATCAATTTTACTCCTAGATTCTGACACGTTTGGGAGTAATATCGTACTAGTATGAGTAGAAAAGGAAACATCAATTTTACTCCTAGATTCTGACACGTTTGGGAGTAATATCGTACTAGTATGAGTAGAAACGGAAACATCAATTTTACTCCTAGATTATAACACGTTTGGGAATAATATGGTACTAGTATGAGTAGAAAAGGAAACATCAATTTTACTCCTAGATTCTGACACGTTTGGGAGTAATATCGTACTAGTATGAGTAGAAAAGGAAATATCAATTTTACTCCTAGACTCTGACACGTTTGGGAGTAATATCGTACTGGTATGAGTAGAAAAGGAAACATCAATTTTGCTCCTAGATTCTGACACGTTTGGGAGCAATATCGTACTAGTTTGAGTAGAAAAGGAAACATCAATTTTTCTCCAAGATTCTGACACGTTTGGGAGCAATATCGTAGTAGTATGAGTAGAAAAGGAAACATCAATTTTAGTCCTAGATTCTGACACGTTTGGGAGTAATATCGTACTAGTATAAGTAGAAAAGGAAACAACAATTTTACTCCTAGATTCTAACACGTTTGGGAGCAATATGGTACTAGTATGAGTAGAAAAGGAAACAACAATTTTACTCCTAGATTCTGACACCTTTGGGAGCAATATCGTACTAATATGAGTAGAAAAGGAAACATCAATTTTACTCCTAGCTTCTGACACGTTCGGGAGTAATATCGTAGTAGTATGAGTAGAAAAGGAAACTTCAATTTTACTCCTAGATTCTGACACGTTTGGGAGTAATATCGTACTAGTATGAGTAGAAAAGGAAACATCAATTTTACTCCTAGATTCTGACACGTTTGAGAGTAATATCGTACTAGTATGAGTAGAAAAGGAAACATCAATTTTACTCCTAGATTCTGGCACGTTTGGGAGTAATATCATACTAGTATGAGTAGAAACGGAAACATCAATTTTACTCCTAGATTCTGACATGTTCGGGAGTAATATCGTACTAGTATGAGTAGAAAAGGAAACATCAATTTTACTCCTAGATTCTGACACGTTTGGGAGTAATATCGTACTAGTATGAGTAGAAAAGGAAACATCAATTTTACTCCTAGATTCTGACACGTTTGGGAGCAATATCGTACTAGTATGAGTAGAAAAGGAAACATCAATTTTTCTCCTAGATTCTGACACGTTCGGGAGCAATATCGTAGTAGTATGAGTAGAAAAGGAAACATCAATTTTAATCCTAGATTCTGACTCGTTTGGGAGTAATATCGTACTAGTATAAGTAGAAAAGGAAACAACAATTTTCCTCCTAGATTCTAACACGTTCGGGAGTAATATCTTACTAGTATGAGTAGAAAAGGAAACAACAATTGTACTCCTAGATTCTGACACCTTTGGGAGCAATATCGTACTAATATGAGTAGAAAAGGAGACATCACTTTTACTCCTAGATTCTGACACGTTTGGGAGTAATATCATACTAGTATGAGTAGAAAAGGAAACATAAATTTTACTCCTAGATTCTGATACATTTGGGAGTAATATCATACTAGCATGAGTGGAAAAGGAAACATAAATTTTACTCCTAGATTCTGATACGTTTGGGAGTAGTATCACAATAGTATGAGTAGAAAAGGAAATATCAATTGTACTCCTAGATTCTGACACGTTTGGGAGTAATATCATACTAGTATGAGTAGAAAAGGAAACATAAATTTTACTCCTAGATTCTGATACATTTGGGAGTAATATCATACTAGCATGAGTGGAAAAGGAAACATAAATTTTACTCCTAGATTCTGATACGTTTGGGAGTAGTATCACAATAGTATGAGTAGAAAAGGAAATATCAATTGTACTCCTAGATTCTGATACGTTTGGGAGTAATATCATAATAGTATGAGTAGAAAAGGAAACATCAATTTTACTCCTAGATTCTGACACCTTTGGGAGCAATATCGTACTAATATGAGTAGAGAAGGAAACATCAATTTTACTCCTAGATTCTAACACGTTTGGGAGCAATATCGTACTTGTATGAGTAGAAAAGGAAACAACAATTGTACTCCTAGATTCTGACACCTTTGGGAGCAATATCGTACTAATATGAGTAGAAAAGGAAACATCAATTTTACTCCTAGCTTCTGACACGTTCGGGAGTAATATCGTACTAGTATGAGTAAAAAAGGAAACATGAATTTTACTCCTAGATTCTGACACGTTCGGGAGTAATATCGTACTAGTATGAGTAGAAAAGGAAACATCAATTTTACTCCTAGATTCTGACACGTTTGGGAGTAATATCGTACTAGTATGAGTAGAAAAGGAAACATCAATTTTACTCCTAGATTCTGACACGTTTGGGAGCAATATCGTACTAGTATGAGTAGAAAAGGAAACATCAATTTTTCTCCTAGATTCTGACACGTTTGGGAGCAATATCGTAGTAGTATGAGTATAAAAGGAAACATCAATTTTAATCCTAGATTCTGACACGTTTGGGAGTAATATCGTACTAGTATAAGTAGAAAAGGAAACAGCAATTTTACTCCTAGATTCTAACACGTTCGGGAGTAATATCATACTAGTATGAGCAGAAAAGGAAACAACAATTGTACTCTTAGATTCTGACACCTTTGGGAGTAATATCGTACTAATATGAGTAGAAAAGGAAACATCACTTTTGCTCCTAGATTCTGACACGTTTGGGAGTAATATCATACTAGTATGAGTAGAAAAGGAAACAACAAGTTTACTCCTAGATTCTGACACGTTTGGGAGTAATATCATACTAGCATGAGTAGAAAAGGAAACATAAATTTTACTCCTAGATTCTGATACGTTTGGGAGTAATATCATAATAGTATGAGTAGAAAAGGAAACATAAATTTTACTCCTAGATTCTGATACGTTTGGGAGTAATATCATAATAGTATGAGTAGAAAAGGAAATATCAATTGTACTCCTAGATTCTGATACGTTTGGTAGTAATATCATACCAGCATGAGCAGAAAAGGAAACATCAATTATACTCCTAGATTCTGATACGTTTGGAAGCAATATCATACTAGTATGAGTAGAAAAGGAAACATCAATTTTATTGCTGGATTCTGATATGTTTGGGAGTAATATTATAATAGTATGAGTAGAAAAGGAAACGTCAATCTAGATTCTGATATGTTCGGGAGTAATATTATAACAGATAAGGACAACGATGATCTCAGTGGAAAACTGTTTACTATTTCGTTCACTTGGATTTACAATTTTAAACTAACAAAATGGGTCAATAAAATCAATTATCGAATGAAGATATTATTAGCAATGCATTTTGCAATATACTTTGAGTATCACAATGCAACGTTTATGAACGTATCACGTATAAAAATATTGCATTTTGCAATATACTTTGAGGATCACAATGCAAACGTATCACGCATAAAAAATATTGCATTTTGCAATATACTTTGGATGTCACAATGCATCTTTTTATGAACGTATCACGTATACAAATATTGTACAGAGATTTACAAAACACAATACTGAAATATCTGAAATATCAAAAACTTTTCTTACATCATGATAGATAATACCTTTATATCTTACGGAAGTAGTATGGTTTGCAGTACAGAGAAGTAGATTCGCTGGTCTTGTTGTCTTGTTTGGTCTTCATCATCTTCTTCTTCTTCTTCTTCTTCTTCTTTTTATTATTATTAATATTGTTATTATTATTGTTGTTATTATTATTATTATCATCATTATTATTATTATTTTAAGCATTTTTATTGGCACACTCTCGAATTAAACAAAAGCGTGGAGAGACCAATCCGGTGGCCTAGTGATTAGACATGTTAGAGCGTCTGCCTCGGACGAGGGAGGTCGCGGGTTCTAACCGCGGCCAAGTCATACCAAAGACATAAAAAGGGTACTAACAGGTGCTTCGCTAGGCGCTCAGCAATACGGGTTAGTGTTAGGACTAATCAGCCTGGTTTAATGACAATGTAAATGGTTGGAAAATGATGCTACATGTCTTTGGCATGATGTCCCAGTGCTTGACATCACTGTAAACTGCAACAATTGCGGACATCGCAGCGATATGCCTGAAAAAAAATGTTAAAGCTACTTAAACAATTCAAATCACACACACACACACACACACACACACACACACACACACTAAAGTGTGAAGTGTTACTTTCATTTATTTATTTATTTATTTATTTATTTTCAATGTTTTACGCACTAAAGGATAAATCAAATTTCCTAGCAAATGAACTCATGTCATTCATGCCCAACAGCTCTGATCATTGTCCCCATAAACGTCGGTTTTGAGAGATAAAGTTTATACTTACTCCAAAATAAATCCAGCGTTTCTGCTGGGCTATTGAAGCCCCGAGTGTTATTTTACCTCCTTACCTCACACGACCGATCCATGTGGATTACATCTGACACAAGACGGGCACGATTCATTCATTTTGGGACATCTTTATGAGCACTGTATCGAACGTATATATCTGCTGATATTCCTAATGTATAATAACTCTATATTGATAATTGCCGATAGGGGATAAAGCATTTCTAGAGAACATAGCTAATCACACTCTGTCAAGTTGGAGCGTGCCTGCAAACTTGGAATTGCAAAGATAGCAACTAATGCTGTAGATTTAAAATTAATTTCACTCTTTGCACGAATTTCTAAAAAGCAACACAAAACTCTTGTCTTGGTTCATTGACATACAAATTGACAATAACTATAATTTTATCAAGTTGTTATCACCAACACTGACCTTTAGTAAAAATAGATAATCCGATAATATTACATGAAAATTTCATATAGAAAATTGCGGCCCTTACAGTTTTAAATATATCACCAGTTTGTCTAAAACTGTTTGCAAGTTTCAATCTTCAACTTATTCGCTTTCAGTCTTTTAAAGAAACGAAAGGTGTCCAGTGTTGGCTGCGGATGTTTATTTCGGCATTGAAAGTAATTAATCGTAGTCATTACAGTCTATCTATCTATCTATCTATCTATCTATATATCTATCTATCATCTATCTTTTTTTCGGTAAATGCCAAGCACATCTGTGATGTTTATTGAGTTCAAAATTTCTTTAAATGATATTTACTGTCTTTATTTATACTCTGTTTTTTTTTTTTTCTAACTCGCAAAGACAGTCATGTCTATTGATATTGCGAATATCAGACGATTTACTAATATGTACTATCATCAGCTTATTGATTAGATAACTTGTTGTATAAAAAATACCAAACAATCAAATCATTTATATAAATTCTGAAATGTGATGTTTGACGGTTTAAGAGGTGGGAAGTTTTATGGACACTATCAGACTAAGGGACTAACTGATCGTAGGACAGAAGGTCATACTAGCAAACATCGCGAATTTGAACTTTCACTATTATGAAAGTCACGTTCTCTCTATTTCCACTGATTAATTATTTGCAGATCAAATAAATAGAAAAAGACATATCATAAAGAAGAACGTTAAGGAAGCACCTCATTGTTGATGCCATAACAGCGGCCCGATTGGGGGTAGCATAAGGATAGTATGTCAACACTCAACCCCCTGAAGATATATGTGGTCTGACTAATGACCAGCTTCAATATCCAGTGGACTTATGATCATGGTTTGAGTGAACTGTTGTGGATAAATATGGTTTGAAATTTCCAACAAATAACAATACAATTAAAAGATTATGTAATGGATGCTTCTGCTGTGGTCGATGATGGTGCATGGTTTCCTTCACAAACATCATCTACGTCACAGGGCAACAAACCTCTGATGTTGAACTAATTCAAACATTTGTGAGTAGATCGGAACCAACTGTTTGAACACTTAATAAAGGCACCTTTGAGAAAAGCAAACAGTACATCAACACTGGAAGAGAAAGGTCTAAAGCGACTATTCTTAAAACACTCAACAATGGTACATTTAAAAAACATAAAATCAACACTCAATGTGAAAGGTCTAAAGCACCAATTTTTGTAACACTCAAGAAACATACTTTAAAAGAAAAGTTATAGTGAAATCTTGGTATGAAAGGCGTAAAATACCTTATATAACCTCGAATAAAATGAAGTGAAGGTGAAGGGAGACATGACATGATGATTGCGCTCAATTTTGATTGGTGGAACGTTTACTTCGATCACATTGTGGCAGTGTCATTGTGGCACACAAGATGTCACAAGATATATACACTACATTACAATATTGTAATTATGGAGAGCACAAATGCAGCAAAGATGCGTACCCACACCTTGTTAATTTAATGCAAAAGGTCAGTGAATGCTCCTCTATTTACGGAATATCTTTCTCCCTCAGTGAAAGTCATGACATTTTAAAAGCCTGGTTTAATCAATATGTTGTATATTCCACGCAGACAGTTGTTTTTAAAGTATGGAGTATTTGTATGCATGCGAGGTCAAACGAAGATTATATATTGTCATTTTGTCTATAAGATATTGAAACACATCTCATCCACCAGCCTCCCTTTATCTTTCCTGTGAATTTTATGACAAGGTAAGTAAGTCATACAGGTCATGAAAAAAGACCGGCATATGATTTTATTATACAAGAAGACGCTGTCAGTACGTCAATAAAAACCGGTCCTGTTCACATTTATGTAATGGAAAACAGCTTTAAAGTACACCAATACCAGATTAACTTCTTCTAGGGCCCTAATCACTAAAAATATTATGGTGAACCCCACCCACATTTCCAACATGATTGGAAATTAGAAACAGATATAAAAAGGTAAAAGAAAAGATTTATTTGATTTTTTTCTGGCTCATTTGCTCAGTGTGCTTAATGAGTAATCAGGCTCTGAGGTAAATGCCCATATATGGGAATCGATTCTATTGAATTGATACAATTATATGTAAGCAACATACAACAGTTTTCATTGTTAACTAGCATACATTCTGAGAACAGGAAATAGTTTAGATCCGTTTAATATTTCTGATCCTCGTGGTATGCCGGAATAAGAAAAACTTGAAAAATGAAACTCCAAATAACACATCATAAAACTGGTAACATTATTAGTAATCTTAAAAGAATGATCAAGCATCATGCCGTATTAATCGGAAACTGTGGAAATAGTAAAATCTGTGGACTGTAAAACAATTAACACCAACATATGCTCTTTTGTTAAAATTGGACATTTATATCTTATCTTAGCCACAGATGTGTGAACGTTTGTAATAAATGAGATCGTGTCACTAAGAGTATTATATTTAAGGAATATACACACTTTATGCGTTATACCGTGTATATGCAGTGTAACCGGACACACTTTATGCGTTATACCGTGTATATGCAGTGTAACCGGACACACTTTATGCGTTATACCGTGTATATGCAGTGTAACCGGACACACTTTATGCGTTATACCGTGTATATGCAGTGTAACCGGACACACTTTATGCGTTATACCGTGTATATGCAGTGTAACCGGACACACTTTATGCGTTATACCGTGTATATGCAGTGTAACCGGACACACTTTATGCGTTATACCGTGTATAGGCAGTGTAACCGGACACACTTTATGCGTTATACCGTGTATAGGCAGTGTAACCGGAACAACTGTATTTTATGATACCATACAAGTCTAGAACATATTGCCTATTTTTATAAAGATCATTTCAAATAGACGTCATCAAAAACCGACTGTAAAGTCTTATCTGGTAAACCAAACAGTCTCAGAAGAACGGAGGTGATTGACAATTTACTAATTTAAATTGTTGTCTATGGATATGTTTAATTCTGAAAACAGGTTTTCAGCTTAATTTCCGAATAGTAATGTATACATACATATAAGAGAGAGAATATATGAATTGCATGTATGCTCTGTCAATAATATACAACGAGAAGCATACATTTTTCATGAAAAGGAAACGAGGCTTGCCGAGTTTTCTTTTGATGAAAAATGTATGTAACATGCGTACGTTTATGCAACAGCGTACATTCTATATACATTAGTTATATCACATACAAATATATATTTTTGCCATTTGAACGACGTTAGATTGACTCAAGTCAAGTGTGTATTGCCTGGGTGAATGAATTCACATCCCTGCTTAGTATGTCCGCTACAAATTGTAGTTCTGTCTATTTGTGCCTATTCACAATCACCTTGTCATATGGATAAGTTGATTGTTTTTGTTTTTGAGTTTCTACTTTGATTGACATTGATTGAATCGACATAAGTTACCCTTATGACATATGCATTAAATATGGTTTTAACGAAGAAATTAGAGCACTAGTCCAACAGACACATATATTCTTGAATACTGAACGTTCATCAATGCATTGACGTACAGGCGCAATGAAATTAGCGTGGAATATAATCTAAGCGAAATGACGGACCAACACGAGCTAATTAAAATATTTTAATACATTTAAAGTTGATCTAAGTAACTAGTTTGCTTTAAAATTACTACCGACCATCATATATTTCTCTCTCTCTCTCTCTCTCTCTCTCTCTCTCTCTCTCTCTCTCTCTCTCTCTCCTCTTTTGGTCGGTTTGACTTAACATTTACCATCATTCTTCATAGATCCAGGGACGTTGTGGTATTATTACAAGAGCGAAAGTCCTCTATTCTCGTCTTTTCGCCATTATCTTGGTAAGATGGTCAACACAGAGAGAGAGAGAGACAGAGAGAGAGAGAGACAGAGAGAGAGAGAGAGAGAGGGTGGGTGGGTTGTGGTGGCCTTTGGATATTTTATATTTAATTAACAATAATCGATTTTTAGAACCTTATAATAGGTTTCATAAACAGCAGCAACATCAATAAAGCATAAAATGCATTACATATGTATGCCCCGTAACCAAGACAACTACTTTGCTGTGTCGACAGGCAATTGCAACTTTGTATCATTGTTTACATAAACACTTTAGAGAGGTCCCAAGGAAGGTTTAAACATACCGCTACGAAGAATGATATTGTAGGTTAATTGGTGGAATTTCAGTTTCAAAGATTTTTTATCCAGCCCAATATCTTTTTCTCTCTTACACCATATCTATGCGTATTTTGGCCCTTGTGCACGAGAAGGGAGTGGGAAACGGAAAAAGAAAGGATTGAGATGAAATTGTTGACCATGTTAAATTCATTTAAAAAGGAGATTATTGTTACTTTTGATCGTTATTTCATAGGTCACTAATGATTAATGAGTGGAAATCCATCATTGATCTATAGAAATAGACCCAACAGCACACATTTCCAAGAATGTTTATGTATGCGTAATATTGCGCCATGGGCGGATCATAATTTTATATACTAATATTGCTGGTATATCACATTGCTTTATACCAACCCTTTAATAGCCATGTCATTTTTAATGTTTATGGTATACACACACACACACACACACACACACACACACACACATATATATATATATATATATATATATATATATATATATATATATATATATATATATATATATATATACATACACATGGCTTTAAAAGTGTTGGCATACAGCCATTTGATATACCAACACTATTGGTATATCAGATTGTGATCCGTCCATGGCGCAATAATGCACATATGGAACATTTATGGATCTGTATGCTATCCTTTCTAGGCCTATATTTCAGTGATGAATTTGCATATGAAAATAACGATAAAAAGTAATAATAATCACCCTGTTTTCTAAATGAATTTAACATGGTAAACAACATTCTACAAGGTATTCCTACCGGGATACACTTCCTATGGAAAATCACATCGCCTCAGATTGCGTAAAGGCGACACTCTTGAGCTCTTGTCGTGTATGATAGATGAAAACCCGACAGTCAATATGCTGAACTGCAGTACCACCAATTAAATTGAACAAATTGAACATCAGTGCTCACACTTCTGCAAACGACAAGCGCACTCTGTGAATTCGTCATCTTCGCTTCTTATTGTCCCACGCTGTTGTTGCCTAGTGACCAATGTCCCTGTTTGCTGCAGAGGCTGATATATCCTTCGAAGAGGTAGCCTGAAGAGGATTTTGATATATGGGCAAGTGACCTAGCACTCTAACACCAATCTGAAAACTTCTTTCCTGGGTAGTTCTATCATACTTAAATGTCATTACTGCAGAACATCAACCTAAGCCAGTCAACTTCCTTTTTGGTAAGACTGTGACACCAAAACATGCATGGAATCATATTGTTTTGGTGATTCCATGATGAATGGAATTCGAGAAATAAACTTGAAACACAAAATGTGGCTAAAGTTGAAAACACATTAAATGTAGGTCCCGATGACCTACATTGACGACGAGAGTGTACTACTCCTCAAGATGCGCACCTTTGCTAAGTTTCTTCAGTCAAGGATATACATAGTGTGAAGGACCTTGATGAATATGAGCTAACTGTAAAATATGAAATGTTGGTCACAGTGCTCGATAGCTAAACTTAAGCTACAAAGTTCACCCAATGTCATTGTAGCATGATGTGTAGGTTATAATGACCTATATTTATGATAACGATGTAGTGCGCAGCAAGATGCATTCCCTCTTTTGGGATTCCAGTTATAACAGTATTTATTTTGGTGTGCAAAATCCCTGAGATAATTTCACAAACTTAATCAAAAATATTCAAATCATACATATGCATGTACAAATTTATACCCTAAAGCCCCTCTCCATTGATAGATGCAATGAAATGCGTTCAAGCTCTTGCCAGGAACCTAGGAAAAAACGAATGTTTGACATTCCTTAAGAGTATATATATATATATATATATATATATTTATATATATATATATATATATATATATATATATATATATATATATATATATATATATATATATATATATATATATAAGTAGTTAAGTGGGGCACTATACGTACAATGGAAATTAGCATTACGGAGATCCCTGGGTGAATATACGTACAATGGAAATTTAACATGGCGAAAAATCGTGGGTTAATATACGTACAAGGGGAATTAACGTGGGAAAAAACTGTGGGCCGATATACGTACAAGGGGAATTTAACATGGGGAATAGATCGTGGGACTGTTTAGGGACAATGGGAAATTTAACATTATGGAAACCCCTGGGGGATATAGCCTCAAGGGAATTTAACATATGGAAATTGAACATGGTGGGTCTGTATAGCGTCAAGGGGAATTGAACATGGTGGGATTGTCTAGGGACAATGATGGTAGAGGGTCAAACACAACAGAGACAGAAACATACATACACTAGTACAAGCGTGAGATTTATATATAAAGCATTACCAAGACCTGAAATCTTTCTGGGGTGTTCAAAAATTTGCATAATTGTAATGATGCTATAAATAGCTATAATCAAGGAAATGCTCAACGACAAAATGGATGTGACTAAAAGTAACGTTAAAATGACGAAATTGTCCCAGAATTTAAAGGAAAATAAACATATCCCCGAAAATTAAGTTACAATGGTTTAGACTAAAATGGATAAAATTAGTAACTGCTTACAATATCAACTTCTGTGACGATCGTGGATAAATACCTATGTATCTATAATCAGCTGAAATTCCTATGAAGTCCCACTATCTATTTATAGCTACAACTTGTGGGTTTTTCCTTTGGAAAATCCCACTATCTTTTTATAGCCTCAGCTTGAGTGACGTTCCTGTTTATGAATTCTAGTATATATGTATAGCTACAAAATGTGGAAATCCCCAAGTCGATATTTATAGTCTCAAAATTTCCAGCGTCAGTGACGTCACTGTACTGAACACTAGGGGATAAATGGCAACAGTGTTGCAAGTGGCTGACCTGAATACGCGCTACTGTAGGTAGGTAGGTA
This sequence comes from Sinohyriopsis cumingii, assembly GCA_028554795.2. NCBI lineage: Eukaryota > Metazoa > Mollusca > Bivalvia > Unionida > Unionidae > Sinohyriopsis > Sinohyriopsis cumingii. The sequence continues at coordinate 14,989,696 of CM068837.1, read as the reverse complement.
GAGTGTATCTGATAGGGACAAAGTTTGTTTTATAGGGACAAACAGAGACCAATACACACACACACACAACAAACGCGCGCAGACTCACACACACACACACACACACACACACACACACACACAGGGAAGAGGAAAAAACAAACCCCAAAATATACTATCCACACTCGGGAGGAAGAAAAAAAACAACCAAATATACGATCTACACAACGTACGCGAACAAACACACACACACACACACACACAACATACGCGCGCAGACTCACACACACACACACACACACACACACACAGAGGGAAGAGGAAAAAACAAACCCCAAATATACTATCCACACTCGGGAGGAAGAAAAAAAAAACAACCAAATATACGATCTACACAACGTACGCGAACACACACACACACACACACACACACACACACAGAGGGAAGAGGAAAAAACAAACCCCAAATATACTATCAACACAGAAGGGAGATAATACAAACCCCAAATAAACTATCCACACAAACGTACGCGAACGCATACAAACCCCAAATATACTATCAACACAGAAGGAGATAATACTAACCCCAAATAAACTATCCACACAAATGTACGCGAACGCATACAAACCCCAAATATACTATCAACACAGAAGGAGATAATACAAACCCCAAATAAACTATCCACACAAACGTACGCGAACGCATACAAACCCAAAATATACTATCCACACAACGTCGCTAACGCATACAAACTCCAAATATGCTATCCACACTCGGGAGGAAGAAGAAAAAACAACCAAATATACGATCTACACAACGTACGCGAACACACACACACACACACACACACACACACACAGAGGGAAGAGGAAAAAACAAACCCCAAATATACTATCAACACAGAAGGGAGATAATACAAACCCCAAATAAACTATCCACACAAACGTACGCGAACGCATACAAACCCCAAATACACTATCAACACAGAAGGGAGATAATACAAACCCCAAATAAACTATCCACACAAACGTACGCGAACGCATACAAACCCCAAATACACTATCAACACAGAAGGGAGATAATACAAACCCCAAATAAACTATCCACACAAACGTACGCGAACGCATACAAACCCCAAATATACTATCAACACAGAAGGAGATAATACTAACCCCAAATAAACTATCCACACAAATGTACGCGAACGCATACAAACCCCAAATATACTATCAACACAGAAGGAGATAATACAAACCCCAAATAAACTATCCACACAAACGTACGCGAACGCATACAAACCCAAAATATACTATCCACACAACGTCGCTAACGCATACAAACTCCAAATATGATATCCACACTCGGGAGGAAGAAGAAAAAACAACCAAATATACGATCTACACAACGTACGCGAACACACACACACACACACACACACACACACACACACAGAGGGAAGAGGAAAAAACAAACCCCAAATATACTATCAACACAGAAGGGAGATAATACAAACCCCAAATAAACTATCCACACAAACGTACGCGAACGCATACAAACCCCAAATACACTATCAACACAGAAGGGAGATAATACAAACCCCAAATAAACTATCCACACAAACGTACGCGAACGCATACAAACCCCAAATATACTATCCACACAACGTCGCTAACGCATACAAACCGCAAATATACTATCCACACTCGGGAGGAAGAAGAAGAAAAACAACCAAATATGCGATCTACACGACGTACGCGAACACACACACACACACACACGCACACCACAGAGGGAAGAAGAAGAAAACCATTATACACTATCCACACGCAGTGAAGAAATAACCCTTTATATATATACTATCAACAGAGAGTGAAGAAAATAACCCATTATATTCCATCAACACAGAGTGAAGAAGAAAAAGTTTTTTGAAAGCACCTAAGCCCTCACCTGCAATGACCAACTCTGCCAAACACCTACACCCCACCCACCCCCACTCCCAACGCTACAAAACCCATTTAACCCGTTATTTTATGGCATCAGTGTGTGATTTAGGAAACATCAAGACACAAAATGATGGACGAATAGACTGACTATTGTTTACGGACTTGCATGCCTAAAGAGCGTGCGTGAAGGAAAACATCCTTCCATTTCAATTCTAACTAAAACATGATCCAGAGGAATAGAGAGAGGTGAAAGAGCACAATTTCATAAAGTGTGAGTAAAAACAAAACACGCCATCCTTATTATACAATGTCAAGACCAAGAGACACTTACGTTTTCTTTCTGGTCTATTCTCTTTTAGAAGGTAGTATGAAATTTCACATCAGGGCCAACGCATCGGCTCACATTGTAAATTTTTCCATTTCCAAGTTTTTCTTGGCACAAGTTCTTCATCATCTTCAATTTCTTCTTCTGAATCCCTCTTCTCTGTTTCGTCTTGTTTTTGTTTCTTCTCTTTTCTCGTAGGGCACTCTGAATTCCAGTGTCCTTTCTCCTGACAACGATATTAGGTATCTTGACTTTTGTCTCTCTTTCTTAGACGAAGCAGGTATTCTGGAGACAAATACCCATTTACCTTTGCAGATATAGCAAACTTCATTAGCACTTACACACTTTCGTATGACTCTCATCAAATCAACGACCAAAAGAGTAAGTTTTGTTGCCACTTTCGCCTGTGAATTATGCTTTCGTATGCCTTTCAGCAAATATTTGACCAGCAGGTCGATCTGTGCTGACTCTTCCATCTTCTTGATCGTTTGAGAGTGGGATGAATACTCTGACGCTAAGACACTCTCCTTATATACATGGACCTGCTGCGTATGAAACCTAGTCAAATGTAATTTTGCAATAAGATGAAACGATTTCATTGAGGAAGTAAAAAGCAATGATGTACCGTATCGCCTCACACAAAACCTGAAGTTTTAGTTCAAATCCGTGTCAGCGATTTCGAAGACGACATAACTGAGCTTTAATCAATGCTCTCCAATGATGCCACAAAACCACGAGTCCTGATTCACGCCAAAAGAAATTTCGTTTGGTCCATAAAAAATAGTATCACATCTGAGAAACGCAAAAACGAACTTCCAGAAAACTGAGAACGACGGCTTACACCTACAACGTAAATGTGTGAGTTCAACTAGTGCGTAAAACTTAGTCAAATTAGATTTTTATAGTCAAGACGAAACGATCTCTTTTCGAACAAGAAAGCAGACACCAAGCGACAATGGCGATCCGTGTCACACAACACTTTTCAAAATGTATATTATCAGAGGTTTGTTCTAGCGATCTGCACGGTTAAATTAAATGTTGATATATTTTGCAATAAGACGGACACAATTTCCATGGGATCGCCCATGGTACGATTGTTCGTGCATTAGTTTAATTTTTAAAAATATTTTTTTATATAAATCGCCTATAGGATAGACCCAGTAAAGCATGGCCATTCTCGTCACTGTCTGAATAGCTACTCAAGTCAATTCGAAGCGAACGCGGTAAGAAAATAAGTATAGCCAATGAAATGGCTTACAACGGGTGATGCATTGTTTTGTTCTAGGGCTGTGTGGCATAATAATCCCTATGTTCTTGCGTTGTTACCATTACAGTGCAGTGTGTGTTGTACCATTTCCTCTTACCACATCAAAATACTGAGCGTCACAGTATTGGTTCGCGTTTTCAAGCTGACCATTTTTTTATATCTCACTTAAACATTTCGACATAAACACTCACATCGGTAGAGTCAGAACAGACGTGTTACAGTATTGAGGGGCATGTTATCTTTTCTTTTTCAAACTAATAAATTTGGGGTTTGTATGAAGTAAAGAACCGAAAATACAGTGAAACTCAAGGATGATGACCCAATCTGTCTGTCTATTGATGCGTGTATTTACTTAAGAAGAAATATGACCTCTAAAACACAAAGAGATACGGCAAGCATGATTAGATTAAACACAACGATGTTTTCCTTCACGCCCGTGTAATTTAGAGTTTCAATCGTCTTTGAAGACAAACTTGGTCTCCTATTGTAGGGCTTGAAATAATAAAAAAACTGAAAAATCTTAAGCACTTTGCTATAGACAATTTCATCAACAGACCAAACAACATAAATACCGTTACAACAATAGAAAGCCTTAAATCTTCTATCAAAAAGAAATGCATGAAAAAAATTAAAGATTAACGATAACTAACCAATGAAACCGAATTTAACAAAGGCAATGACATGTGAAGAAATGCCTCTCACTTTGGAAAGGTAGGCGAATGTACTCTGTCATGCACCGTCAACTTGAAAAAAAATTATAAACAGAGAGAAACCTGAATTCAAAATTCAGTTGTTTCTTTTTCTTCAAAATTATTTCGTTTCTTTTTTCTTTTTTTTTTGGAACAAATCTAAGCACTAATATAGAGTGGAAAAGGGAAAATGCACATACAAGCTTTGATATTTCTGAAAAAAGGAGGGGATATTCCTAACGTTCATAACCACCTATATATGCTTGGACTTGTCTGTGACTTATCCACAAAAGAAGATATACATATGTCTGGTCAAGCTGCAAGTGTGTGCGTGTTTTTGAAAATGGTAAAAATTGGATATACAATTTTCTCGTGACACTTATAAAGTGAAGAGTCTGTGCAAGTGTCAAAAGCCAAAGTCATATAAGTTTTGTATTTTGTACGGCTTGTAAAGATTTCTAAGTTAGAAAATGTGAAGTATCACAAGTTATTATCACAAACAGAAGTGGAACATAGGGGCTTGCAAGAAAGAAAATAACCCAGACAGTTGGTGTCATCAAGAGTGCTAGAGACGGTACCCGAACTTGCTTGCCTGCTTACTTGAATTAAAGTGATTTTCGCTCTAATGGAGCATGTATCACTGGTTTAATAACGCACCGCGTGATTTTTAATTACTCCTGGGGAAGGAAAGAGAGCCTCATCCCCCAGGCTTTTATGTACTCACAGACTATTTTTAAATTTAGCCACTCAGGTGTAGGACTAACTAGTCCTTAACAACTTGACTGAAAGACTTTAAACATGAGTGGGAATTGTCTCACCACACACTCATTTTTTCTGTCCGAGCGTGGTAAAGGAGGAAAAAGGTGCTCAGCAAGACAGCCATGGATGTTAAGTACTCACCAAAACGCTAGCCCGTACTTATTTCAAATCAAGTCCCGTTTTTGCTAATGGACAATAAAAGGTACCAATAATGTGTTAACCACCTGTGCAATTAGTTCAAATCTAACGAGTCTGTTAAATTTCCTACTTCCTAACATATCTGTCTAATATTAGTACTTAGTGTACATAAAAATAGCCATACTGATCTTATTTTAAATTATTATGTCTAAGCGACATATACCAGTTTGGTCACTGTTAGGTTTAAAAAGTTAAGTTTGTTGTGGTGTTCCAATGGGTCAAGTTTGTTTCGAGAATAGTTTAGTCAAGGAGGGATACCAAGCCAAATATGGTTCCCTATTTAATAAAAAGCAATCTTTTGGAGCCCTAAAAAAGTCTGTTTTTTCTGTTAGAAGGTAACACGTCTGTCTTTTGCTTTCACGTTCTTTCCCGCACTCCTAATCTCATGATTCTTGATATCAGGAAATGCGTAGCCATGATGGGCGGTAATGTAAGCAGCGGTTTCTACCAGTTGACTGAGGGGGTATCCAGTGTAGGCTTGTCTGTAGAATTGGGGAAGAACTCTGACCCCTAATCCCCATTGAGAAGGTCTTGGTTTAAAGGTGTCTAGAGATTTGTAGGCAACGTATTGTATGGCTGTAATAAACTGCCCTGCTATGTTGACGTCATACAATGCTTGATCTAGCCCCATTTCGGTGTACTTCTCAACGAGGGTCAGCGTCCCCCTCCTCCTCAACCGCCTCAATTTCCTCTTCTGGTTCTGATACTAATTCTTCAGTTGAGGTAGATAGTTTCAAATCCGCTGCTATGGTGTCTGTCGCTGTTATTGTTGTTGTGGTTGTTCTTTCAGCTGAGATTGCCTGTAGTATCGGAGTGAGAAAAGAACGTAGTGCCTCCGATAGTTACATTTGAGTTTGCTATACCGTTTGTGTAACATAATTGGACCTTTGTTTTGCCACCACTCTTTCCGGGACGGGTTGTTTGTTAGGTATAATCGGCTGTTGACTAGCTGTTATTTGTGTTCTCGAGGTGGGTGGAGTGCTAACTGGCTAGGTCTGCATTTCTTGCTCCCGCTGCTGTTGCGTATATTTCTTCCCTCCACACCGAGTTCTGGACTTAATTCTTTAAATTTCGTTGTACCCGAACTTACATTATCCATATTATCACCAACAAAAGAAAACAAAACGCACAGACCTAAAAGAAACACTCATTCACTTTTTACAGAACATTACTATTTTTAAAATTTTGATAAGCGACGGAAACGAACAACTTAGAGTCACACTTTCTAACCAAGATAAAGAAATCATGTGCTGATAGACTCACTTCTGTATTTTTTCTTCTAACTGACTAACGTATCATAGGCAATGGAATGTGATTTCTTTTCGAGAGTATGGGGTAGCCCTGAAATTTTTTTTTGGGAAGTTGAAGCTATGACGATCGCTTAGGTTATAAGATGACTGCCTCCTCTGACGAAAGGCTTTCTCACAGGATAAGGTCTGCTTCTTCGGAAAGAGAAGAAGAACTCTTTGGTGTCGATAAAACTGTTAGCAAAGCCTCTGCCAGGTTCATGCTGCTGCTGCTGTTGCTGCTGTCTCTGCTGTTTATGAAGTCTGTACTTCTCCGTCCATTCTTCTTTCTCCTTGAATTCCTCCTTGAAGAGCTCTTCTTTCAGGTGTTCAGTGACTTTCAACATTATGATATTGTCTATCTCTTCAGGTCTCGGTATCAGACTTGTCATGACCCTATGCAAATTCACATAGGCTTCGCTCAACTTGGCTTATCTTGAGCACATCTTCGTAGGAAGATGAGTCGACAATGGATGGACAGACTGGAGACACAACACAACACAACAATTTTGAATTCAAAATTGTTGTGTTGTGTTGTGTCTCCAGTCTGTCCATCCATTGTCGACTCATCTTCCTACGAAGATGTGCTCAAGATAAGCCAAGTTGAACGAAGCCTATGTGAATTTGCATAGGGTCATGACAAGTCTGAATTTGAATTCAAAATTGTTGTGTTGTGTTGTGTCTCCAGTCTGTCCATCCATTGTCGACTCATCTTCCTACGAAGATGTGCTCAAGATAAGCCAAGTTGAACGAAGCCTATGTGAATTTGCATAGGGTCATGACAAGTCTGATACCGAGACCTGAAGAGATAGACAATATCATAATGTTGAAAGTCACTGAAGACCTGAAAGAAGAGCTCTTCAAGGAGGAATTCAAGAAGGAGAAAGAAGAATGGACGGAGAAGTACAGACTTCATAAACAGCAGAGAGAGCAGCAACAGCAGCAGCAGCATGAACCTGGCAGAGGCTTTGTTAACAGTTTTATCGACACCAAAGAGTTCTTCTTCTCTTTCCGAAGAAGCAGACCTTATCCTGTGAGAAAGCCTTTCGTCAGAGGAGGCAGTCATCTTATAACCTAAGCGATCGTCATAGCTTCAACTTCCCAAAAACAATTTCAGGGCTACCCCATACTCTCGAAAAGAAATCACATTCCATTGCCTATGATACGTTAGTCAGTTAGAAGAAAAAATACAGAAGTGAGTCTATCAGCACATGATTTCTTTATCTTGGTTAGAAAGTGTGACTCTAAGTTGTTCGTTTCCGTCGCTTATCAAAATTTTAAAAATAGTAATGTTCTGTAAAAAGTGAATGAGTGTTTCTTTTAGCTATGTGCGTTTTGTTTTCTTTTGTTGGTGATAATATGGATAATGTAAGTTCGGGTACAACGAAATTTAAAGAATTAGGTCCAGAACTCGGTGTGGAGGGAAGAAATATACGCAACAGCAGCGGGAGCAAGAAATGCAGACCTAGCCAGTTAGCACTCCACCCACCTCGAGAACACAAATAACAGCTAGTCAACAGCCGATTATACCTAACAAACAACCCGTCCCGGAAAGAGTGGTGGCAAAACAAAGGTCCAATTATGTTACACAAACGGTATAGCAAACTCAAATGTAATTATCGGAGGCACTACGTTCTTTTCTCACTCCGATACTACAGGCAATCTCAGCTGAAAGAACAACCACAACAACAATAACAGCGACAGACACCATAGCAGCGGATTTGAAACTATCTACCTCAACTGAAGAATTAGTATCAGAACCAGAAGAGGAAATTGAGGCGGTTGAGGAGGAGGGGGACGCTGACCCTCGTTGAGAAGTACACCGAAATGGGGCTAGATCAAGCATTGTATGACGTCAACATAGCAGGGCAGTTTATTACAGCCATACAATACGTTGCCTACAAATCTCTAGACACCTTTAAACCAAGACCTTCTCAATGGGGATTAGGGGTCAGAGTTCTTCCCCAATTCTACAGACAAGCCTACACTGGATACCCCCTCAGTCAACTGGTAGAAACCGCTGCTTACATTACCGCCCATCATGGCTACGCATTTCCTGATATCAAGAATCATGAGATTAGGAGTGCGGGAAAGAACGTGAAAGCAAAAGACAGACGTGTTACCTTCTAACAGAAAAAACAGACTTTTTAGGGCTCCAAAAGATTGCTTTTTATTAAATAGGGAACCATATTTGGCTTGGTATCCCTCCTTGACTAAACTATTCTCGAAACAAACTTGACCCATTGGAACACCACAACAAACTTAACTTTTTAAACCTAACAGTGACCAAACTGGTATATGTCGCTTAGACATAATAATTTAAAATAAGATCAGTATGGCTATTTTTATGTACACTAAGTACTAATATTAGACATATATGTTAGGAAGTAGGAAATTTAACAGACTCGTTAGATTTGAACTAATTGCACAGGTGGTTAACACATTATTGGTACCTTTTATTGTCCATTAGCAAAAACGGGACTTGATTTGAAATAAGTACGGGCTAGCGTTTTGGTGAGTACTTAACATCCATGGCTGTCTTGCTGAGCACCTTTTTCCTCCTTTACCACGCTCGGACAGAAAAAATGAGTGTGTGGTGAGACAATTCCCACTCATGTTTAAAGTCTTTCAGTCAAGTTGTTAAGGACTAGTTAGTCCTACACCTGAGTGGCTAAATTTAAAAATAGTCTGTGAGTACATAAAAGCCTGGGGGATGAGGCTCTCTTTCCTTCCCCAGGAGTAATTAAAAATCACGCGGTGCGTTATTAAACCAGTGATACATGCTCCATTAGAGCGAAAATCACTTTAATTCAAGTAAGCAGGCAAGCAAGTTCGGGTACCGTCTCTAGCACTCTTGATGACACCAACTGTCTGGGTTATTTTCTTTCTTGCAAGCCCCTATGTTCCACTTCTGTTTGTGATAATAACTTGTGATACTTCACATTTTCTAACTTAGAAATCTTTACAAGCCGTACAAAATACAAAACTTATATGACTTTGGCTTTTGACACTTGCACAGACTCTTCACTTTATAAGTGTCACGAGAAAATTGTATATCCAATTTTTACCATTTTCAAAAACACGCACACACTTGCAGCTTGACCAGACATATGTATATCTTCTTTTGTGGATAAGTCACAGACAAGTCCAAGCATATATAGGTGGTTATGAACGTTAGGAATATCCCCTCCTTTTTTCAGAAATATCAAAGCTTGTATGTGCATTTTCCCTTTTCCACTCTATATTAGTGCTTAGATTTGTTCCAAAAAAAAAAGAAAAAAGAAACGAAATAATTTTGAAGAAAAAGAAACAACTGAATTTTGAATTCAGGTTTCTCTCTGTTTATAATTTTTTTTCAAGTTGACGGTGCATGACAGAGTACATTCGCCTACCTTTCCAAAGTGAGAGGCATTTCTTCACATGTCATTGCCTTTGTTAAATTCGGTTTCATTGGTTAGTTATCGTTAATCTTTAATTTTTTTCATGCATTTCTTTTTGATAGAAGATTTAAGGCTTTCTATTGTTGTAACGGTATTTATGTTGTTTGGTCTGTTGATGAAATTGTCTATAGCAAAGTGCTTAAGATTTTTCAGTTTTTTTATTATTTCAAGCCCTACAAAAGGAGACCAAGTTTGTCTTCAAAGACGATTGAAACTCTAAATTACACGGGCGTGAAGGAAAACATCGTTGTGTTTAATCTAATCATGCTTGCCGTATCTCTTTGTGTTTTAGAGGTCATATTTCTTCTTAAGTAAATACACGCATCAATAGACAGACAGATTGGGTCATCATCCTTGAGTTTCACTGTATTTTCGGTTCTTTACTTCATACAAACCCCAAATTTATTAGTTTGAAAAAGAAAAGATAACATGCCCCTCAATACTGTAACACGTCTGTTCTGACTCTACCGATGTGAGTGTTTATGTCGAAATGTTTAAGTGAGATATAAAAAAATGGTCAGCTTGAAAACGCGAACCAATACTGTGACGCTCAGTATTTTGATGTGGTAAGAGGAAATGGTACAACACACACAAAGAGGGCTTGTAAGTTTACATTTCAGTCTGTCTGCACTGTAATGGTAACAACGCAAGAACATAGGGATTATTATGCCACACAGCCCTAGAACAAAACAATGCATCACCCGTTGTAAGCCATTTCATTGGCTATACTTATTTTCTTACCGCGTTCGCTTCGAATTGACTTGAGTAGCTATTCAGACAGTGACGAGAATGGCCATGCTTTACTGGGTCTATCCTATAGGCGATTTATATAAAAAAATATTTTTAAAAATTAAACTAATGCACGAACAATCGTACCATGGGCGATCCCATGGAAATTGTGTCCGTCTTATTGCAAAATACATCAACATTTAATTTAACCGTGCAGATCGCTAGAACAAACCTCTGATAATATACATTTTGAAAAGTGTTGTGTGACACGGATTGCCATTGTCGCTTGGTGTCTGCTTTCTTGTTCGAAAAGAGATCGTTTCGTTTTGACTATAAAAATCTAATTTGACTAAGTTTTACGCATTACTTGAACTCACACATTTACGTTGTAGGTGTAAGCCGTCGTTCTCAGTTTTCTGGAAGTTCGTTTTTGCGTTTCTCAGATGTGATACTATTTTTTATGGACCGAACGAAATTTCTTTTGGCGTGAATCAGGACTCGTGGTTTTGTGGCATAATTGGAGAGCATTGATTAAAGCTCAGTTATGTCGTCTTCGAAATCGCTGACACGGATTTGAACTAAAACTTCAGGTTTTGTGTGAGGCTATACGGTACATCATAGCTTTTTACTTCCTCAATGAAATCGTTTCATCTTATTGCAAAATTACATTTGACTAGGTTTCATACGCAGCAGGTCCATGTATATAAGGAGAGTGTCTTAGCGTCAGAGTATTCATCCCACTCTCAAACGATCAAGAAGATGGAAGAGTCAGCACAGATCGACCTGCTGGTCAAATATTTGCTAAAAGGCATACGAAAGCATAATTCACAGGCGAAAGTGGCAACAAAACTTACTATTTTGGTCGTTGATTTGATGAGAGTCATACGAAAGTGTGTAAGTGCTAATGAAGTTTGCTATATCTGCAAAGGTAAATGGGTATTTGTCTCCAGAATACCTGCTTCGTCTAAGAAAGAGAGACAAAAGTCAAAATACCTAATATCGTTGTCAGGAGAAAGGACACTGGAATTCAGAGTGCCCTACGAGAAAAGAGAAGAAACAAAAACAAGACGAAACAGAGAAGAGGGATTCAGAAGAAGAAATTGAAGATGATGAAGAACTTGTGCCAGTAAAAACATGGAAATGGAAAAATTGACAATGTGAGCCGATGCGTTGGCCCTGATGTGAAATTTCATACTACCTTCTAAAAGAGAATAGACCAGAAAGAAAACGTAAGTGTCTCTTGGTCTTGACATTGTATAATAAGGATGGCGTGTTTTGTTTTTACTCACACTTTATGAAATTGTGCTCTTTCACCTCTCTCTATTCCTCTGGATCATGTTTTAGTTAGAATTGAAATGGAAGGATGTTTTCCTTCACGCACGCTCTTTAGGCATGCAAGTCCGTAAACAATAGTCAGTCTATTCGTCCATCATTTTGTGTCTTGATGTTTCCTAAATCACACACTGATGCCATAAAATAACGGGTTAAATGGGTTTTGTAGCGTTGGGAGTGGGGGTGGGTGGGGTGTAGGTGTTTGGCAGAGTTGGTCATTGCAGGTGAGGGCTTAGGTGCTTTCAAAAAACTTTTTCTTCTTCACTCTGTGTTGATGGAATATAATGGGTTATTTTCTTCACTCTCTGTTGATAGTATATATATAAAGGGTTATTTCTTCACTGCGTGTGGATAGTGTATAATGGTTTTCTTCTTCTTCCCTCTGTGGTGTGCGTGTGTGTGTGTGTGTGTGTTCGCGTACGTTGTGTAGATCGCATATTTGGTTGTTTTTCTTCCTCTTCCTCCCGAGTGTGGATAGTATATTTGCGGTTTGTATGCGTTAGCGACGTTGTGTGGATAGTATATTTGGCGTTTGTATGCGTTCGCGTACGTTTGTGTGGATAGTTTATTTGGGGTTTGTATTATCTCCCTTCTGTGTTGATAGTGTATTTGGGGTTTGTATGCGTTCGCGTACGTTTGTGTGGATAGTTTATTTGGGGTTTGTATTATCTCCCTTCTGTGTTGATAGTATATTTGGGGTTTGTTTTTTCCTCTTCCCTCTGTGTGTGTGTGTGTGTGTGTGTGTGTGTGTGTGTGTGTGTGTGTGTTCGCGTACGTTGTGTAGATCGTATATTTGGTTGTTTTTTCTTCTTCCTCCCGAGTGTGGATAGCATATTTGGAGTTTGTATGCGTTAGCGACGTTGTGTGGATAGTATATTTTGGGTTTGTATGCGTTCGCGTACGTTTGTGTGGATAGTTTATTTGGGGTTTGTATTATCTCCCTTCTGTGTTGATAGTATATTTCCGGTTTGTATGCGTTCGCGTACGTTTGTGTGGATAGTTTATTTGGGGTTAGTATTATCTCCTTCTGTGTTGATAGTATATTTGGGGTTGTATGCGTTCGCGTACGTTTGTGTAGATCGTTTATTTGGGGTTTGTATTATCTCCCTTCTGTGTTGATAGTATATTTGGGGTTTGTTTTTTCCTCTTCCCTCTGTGTGTGTGTGTGTGTGTGTGTGTGTGTGTTCGTGTACGTTGTGTAGATCGTATATTTGGTTGTTTTTTTTTCTTCCTCCCGAGTGTGGATAGTATATTTGGGGTTTGTTTTTTCGTCTTCCCTCTGTGTGTGTGTGTGTGTGTGTGTGTGAGTCTGCGCGCGTATGTTGTGTGTGTGTGTGTGTGTGTGTGTGTGTGTGTGTGTTTGTTCGCGTACGTTGTGTAGATCGTATATTTGGTTGTTTTTTTTTCTTCCTCCCAAGTGTGGATAGTATATTTTGGGGTTTGTTTTTTCCTCTTCCCTGTGTGTGTGTGTGTGTGTGTGTGTGTGTGTGTGTGTGTGTGTGTGTGTGTGTGTGAGTCTGCGCGGGTATGTTGTGTGTGTGTTTGTATTGGTCTCTGTTTGTCCCTATAAAACTCACTTTATCCCTATCAGATACACTCTACCTACCTACCTACAGTAGCGCGTATTCAGGTCAGCCACTTGCAACACTGTTGCCATTTATCCCCTATTGTTCAGTACAGTGACGTCACTGACGCTGGAAATTTTGAGACTATAAATATCGACTTGGGGATTTCCACATTTTGTAGCTATACATATATACTAGAATTCATAAACAGGAACGTCACTCAAGCTGAGGCTATAAAAAGATAGTGGGGTTTTCCAAAGGAAAAACCCACAAGTTGGAGCTATAAATAGATAGTGGGATTTCATAGGAATTTCAGCTGATTATAGATACATAGGTATTTATCCACGACCGTCACAGAAGTTGATATTGTAAGTAGTTACTAATTTTATCCATTTTAGTCTAAACCATTGTAACTTAATTTTCGGGGATATGTTTATTTTCCTTTAAATTCTGGGACAATTTCGTCATTTTAACGTTACTTTTAGTCACATCCATTTTGTCGTTGAGCATTTCCTTGATTATAGCTATTTATAGCATCATTACAATTATGCAAATTTTTGAACACCCCAGAAAGATTTCAGGTCTTGGTAATGCTTTATATATAAATCTCACGCTTGTACTAGTGTATGTATGTTTCTGTCTCTGTTGTGTTTGACCCTCTACCATCATTGTCCCTAGACAATCCCACCATGTTCAATTCCCCTTGACGCTATACAGACCCACCATGTTCAATTTCCATATGTTAAATTCCCTTGAGGCTATATCCCCCAGCGGTTTCCGTAATGTTAAATTTCCCATTGTCCCTAGACAGTCCCACGATCTATTCCCCATGTTAAATTCCCCTTGTACGTATATCGGCCCACAGTTTTTTCCCACGTTAATTCCCTTTGTACGTATATTAACCCACGATTTTTCGCCATGTTAAATTTCCATTGTACGTATATTCACCCAGGGGTCTCCGTAATGCTAATTTCCATTGTACGTATAGTGCCCCACTTAACTATATATATATATATATATATATATATATATATATATATATATATATATATATATATATATATATGTATATATTCCGACTCTCAGAGCAGCACAACAGCTTAGAACAGAACTGAGCTAATATGTGTTACCTCCCTTGCACTCCAATGCACTGAATAGGTAGCACAGTGCATTGACAGTTAATACAGTTGTAATTGTCCTTTGCAATATTCATGTTCAGTTTGAAGGGGAAAAAATTAGTTTATGCTTCCGACTCAAATGAATGCTTATTTGAAATATGTGCTTCCTTTTGATAAGAATTGTACAAGACAAATGGAAGTGAAATTGTTATTTTATAGGTCTGGATCCTTATTATTATAGGGTAGATTGTTTTTTTTTCCTTCAGTAAAATATATCTAACTTCTGTTACTGTCCATATGACGTGTTAAGATTAACAACTCAATTTGTTTTCACCCTTGTTCAAATAACTTGACAGAAAATCAATGTTTTTTGCAATGATATTTGTTTGGTAATGGCAAGTATTCTTACTGGGTTATCTCTAACGTCGAACTGAATGGCAGTTTGCTACAAAGGCAAATCTATTTCTATATATACCCCACCCCCTTTGGCGGTCCGAACAACGGATTCATTGTTATACGTGAGGGAAAATCGTCTACGTGAACTCGTATCGCATGGAAAGCTTTTGTAAGCAAGAAGGCACAGCTTATGACCTTGTCTTCTATCAAGGAGACAAACTTTTTCGACATTTATCTGCACTTTGAAGGTGAAAAGGAACGTACATGTATTAGGTTGTTACTCAAACGTTCAAAGGTTTATGCATCTGTTATCTGGTTGAATTAGCACGGCCATGTATGATACATAAATATCTCGGTACGTCATAACATGACTGTTCTTGTGTTCTTTCCTTTGCAAATAAATATGTATGCGGAATTCATTGTCAATTAAAAAAACGCAGAGACCATACTTTTCAAAGTTACGTCTACACAGATGAATAAATCGATTCGATAGAAATATCTATCAGTTGTTAGTCCAGCATGCAGGTCGGAGGAAAGGTTAAGTCTTGATTTGGTTCGATTAAACGGCATCGTTTCGGTTAGTGAATAGTGGACACGTTTGGGATATTTTTCAACGTTGTAGCCTAAGTATATAAAGTATCCCAAGGTTTTCGCCGAGATAAGAAAATAAAATTGGAGGACAAAAGAGTTTTAGGCAATCATGGCAATTAAACATTAATGTGAGATAATTTACTAATTTGAATGAGTATGGCTGACACATGCCAGTAATAACAAAGTTATCATCTGGACCCTAAATACATAGGCAAATATATATTTTAGTAGCAATGACCTTGATATTAAAAATGAACTGAAAGGGAGAAAAAAGCATATAAATAAATAAATAAAGAAATAAATAAATAAATAAATAAATAAATAAATAAATGTCGTATATTGCTGTAATGTCTCTTGGCAGACGATATTAACACGAACCGTACTTCATTAATCTATATTTTACAAATGCAATCCAACAGTACTGTGTGTGCCCTGTGTGCATACAAGCACGATCAATAAGAGCTTCATTTTTATACATGTTGCGTATTAGACTATAATTCAGAGTTTTGTATGGTGTATTATCTTACATTATTTTGTTTTCTTCATGCCATGCCAGCTTGAAACACGATTTGCCTTATGCAAAGGTTGTTTTTTTTATATTTGTAAACGTAATTTATTCTTTTAACAAGGGTGAACAAAACATCATGCTAAATTACATTAAGGATAAATTACATCATGCTAAATCGCATCATACTTAATTACATCATGCTAAATTACATCATGCTTAATTACATCATGTCACATTACATTATGCTAAATTACATCATAAAATTACATCTTGCTAAATTGCATCATGCTAAATTACAGCATGCTAAATTACATCATGCTATATTACATCATGCTAAATTAGCTAAAATACATCATGCTAAATTACGTCGTGTTAAATTACACATAGGCTAAAAGCAGATGCTAAATTAGTTCGAAAATCAGTTTGATTACGTTGTTTTGAGTTTTCAAACTTAAACTCTGCATTGTGATGATTTATAGTCTTTTGTTTCCTTTCTAATTAGGTTAATCACTATTTTATATATTCAATGCTATTTATAATTACGGACAATACATATTCCTCTTTCTGTCTAATCGGTTTAACGGATAGAACAAACCGAAAAGGGCTGTCAGAATAAGTTGTTAATGCTTGCTAATGATTTTACGTGCTTACTGTTCTTGTCAGAATTGCGTGATTAAAAAATAGCAAGTTATGTATTATTATTATTATTATTATTACTTGTTGTTTTCTTTAATTTTGAAGTTAGTAGGAATAGTAACTAGTATGGGTAGGTCGATGTGTGTGTGTATGTATGTGTGTGAGTAGGTGAAGGTTCCCATCAAGCTACTTACCCTTTAGTATACATCTACAAAGCAATTACAACTTCTATAATAGCAGTACTTACATTGTCAATGTAAATACACCGTAAAAATGAAAATATATTATCATGCAAATAAACATTGTCTTAAGTACATATTACAACTATTGATTACAATGTTCAATATGTCTATGCAAATGTAACATATGTTGTACTAGGACAATGACGTGGTTACATAACGTGCAGAGTCATGGAGAAATCTGACAATCATGAAGAACGAAAGATTATGTCTGTTGCAGCACAAATGACCTCGAATTTGCACAAAGGAATGCGAAACTCTAATAGCGAATATACTCCACCCTACCCCATCCATAAATGCAAAAAGTTTTGCTAACTTATACAAAATAAAATCAAAATACTATGAAAACAAATGCATAATAAATAAATTTGAAACGATATGATATTATCTTGCACATGCTTTAGGAAAGGGTCATATATATATATATATATATATATATATATATATATATATATATATATATATATATATATATATATATATATATATATATATATATATGTGTGTGTGTGTGTGTGTGTGTGTGTGTGTGTGTACTGTGTACGAGAGGGAGAGCGGGATCGTAGCTTATGTAAAGCATGTGTTTGGGGTAATAGTGCATGATATGTTTGCTTGAAAATTGACTCTTTTTCAGGAATCATAAACTGCTACTTCTTCAGTGTTATAACAAACGTAGATCAGATACCCAGGTATTTGAGGATATAAAATATATTACATTAAATAATGAGATAGAAAAGAAATGTAAGCAGTTTAAGTTTATTTTTATGTATAAGGACCATGACCAGTACTACCAGAGCCACAGTGAATAAGTATAATTTCGAACAACGAATATCTTGGATATGCTCAAAGATGCTACAACACTCTAAATTTCTTGTAAAACTTAAACAAAGTAAACTAGAAATAAAGAACAGGACAAAAATGAAATAATGGAAAATGAAGATAATATTAAATGGACCGACTAAATCAAAATAGCAGGAAAGACTAAGAACTTCTCTAAATAAAGAAAAGAAAATTAAATAAATCGAAATATTCGAAAAGTTAACTTAGAGTCAGCAAGAATTAAGTAATATGTTTAAAATTACAAGCACTACTGCATGCTTTCTCAGGGAAGGTACACTGAAAAATACTCAATATAATTATGAAATCGTATAGTTTTGTGTGATGACATGTATTGTGTAAAAGGTTTTACACAAATGCATTTTCTTCAAATTAGTTCAAGGCAAACTTTTCAGGTTTACCTCAAATGCTCTACAGTGGAGAAAAGGAGCGATTAATGTTAGTGGTAATTACTCGAGTGATATGTAGAGAATACATTGTTCTCCGCCATTGCAACAAAGATGATGATTATTGTGGTGGTTATGATTGTAGCTGGATTGACGCTAAGTGAGACTGGATATAGCAAAACACAGTTGCGTGAATCAAATGTTTGTGAAGATTTCATGTAAACAACGGTCTCATCTGATACATTACTTGTGCGCACGAAGTCCAAACAAAACAAACGATGCACATAACGCTGATACCTGGATATACGAAAAAAATAATGTTAGTAAGTGGAATCGATAAATATATGGACTTTCAATAAATAAACACAATTGATCACCATTATGATTGGACGTGATTGATGTATCGAACTCTGTCTAAATACGTTTCATATGTGTAAATAATAACATGTGTGGTTTAGAAGTCTATCAATCAATATGGCATAATTACTGTGAAATTTATCACTAATCATGACCGACGAATGGTTCACCGACAACTGTGATCGGTGTATACTATATATTCACACTCAGTGATATTGAATTTAATCGATACAAATGTGGAACATGCGTTGTTATTCGTCGCCTTGCGTCCAGTCGATGATCACGAGAGATCTCCAATTCCTCAGCTGCCATTCAAATGGTGCAGGAACCACTCCTTCCAGACTGCAGAATGATCCCATAAGAATCCCTTTTTCCTGCAGACACGCTGGTCCATAACCTTCGGCCAATCATACTGAGTAAACTAATTCCGTCCTTCAGAGCTACGTCACCATCGACCTCAGCATCCGGGTTACACAAACACCCTAATGTTCGATAACTCCTTGCGAACTGCTGAAAACATGGCTGAGTAGTGTAATGTACCAGATAAGTTTAGGTATCAATAGAGTGATATACAATAAGCTTGCTAGCTTATAAATTAATTTCGTTTTGCATTATATTATTTGATAATAACGACTGTACGGGGTTATTGCTATAATAACCACATCATAATATGAATGTGTCTCCGCAAGAACAGTAACACACAATTATAGAAACTCGAACACTAATTATCATTGAATGCATGCGCATATAACTGAATTCTACAAAATTTGTCTATTAAGCTATTGCTAATTTCAAAAAGACCATCAGTAAGCAATAATATGGTGTTATGTGACATAGGTTCTGAAATATTCAATATATAAGCCAAGCAATACTACATTTCCACTTTTTACACCTCTACAGTTGATGATTGCTACCGGAAGGTTCAGAGCTCTCTGACAAAACTCGTCAGTATTATGACTATTCGGAACGAATTTAGAGCCATAAGTAACTCGAGGGAATTTGGATTCTCATCACTGGAACGTCATGCGTGTAGCGGTCGGTGAAAAGAACTCAGTATTTTTGAAATAACGATGGCTGAAATCGTGTACTCTTGGGCAACGCAAACAATTATATGTACATTTTCGTATATTATACAAGAGATATTTTACTATATACAATTTCCTAACGATTATGATGATGACGACGACGACGACGATGACGATGCTGATGATGATTTGTCGATGAAGTAGTATTACTAATAGTAGTAATAAACTTAACGGGGAAAAATATTTACAATCAATGCAAAACTAACAAATCATCGTTTTTACAATATCTTCAAGATAATTCAAAGCTTTCAATTAGACAATAACAGTCTTCTGATGTACGCGGTTGTATTTAAACTTCGAATCATAATTTAACTAAATTTTAGGCGTTCTTGGGGGTGGGGGCGCTCTACAACTATAATGAACTTTTGAGAGTGTCAGGTGTAAGGTGACTTTGATTGCATTTGCAACATGCGCAATAGAGAGAATGTTAGCGTACCTCTACATTTCTTTCACGTACACGAACTTTGGCTTGAATATCCTTGGATATTTTACTTGCAGAAATTACACTTGATCTAAGCACACCGTTAACCAAAGTGACCATGCTACCGTGTACTTGAAAAATCTGCCTAAATAAGTCTCAAGTCCACTTCAGCAGTTATTGAACTAGGGAAGGCTAATTATACCAGGCTAGTTCTGGTTCTAAAAGTGCAATGCATAAGTTACAAAATATATAACATGTGAACAATAGTTATAGGCCCTTTCTTTACAATTTACCTTCGAAGTCCAGTATGCCGAAATGACCAGGCGATGTTTTTTTAATAGGTGCCAATCTGATGTAATTCCACGCTGTATACATTGTAGCTCAAAGTACACACATTAACCATGCACCAAAGTAAGAGTTATTAAAAGTTCTTTTAGCATAAAATATACAAGATCTTATTTAAATAGTGTAACCAGTGAGAAAAACAGGGAACATTCGTTTTTGTTCAATATCATATTATATGGAAACAATTTTGCAATATACTGCAATGTATAGAGTTAGTCTCGGTATGGGCAGCCGATAATAACGAGTCTTTTCATTGGTCTATGACAGTCCTCCAGTGCATTGTCAGAATAAAGTCAATCTCATTATCGGCGACAAAACGTAACGAGTCTTTTAATTGGTATATCAGAGTCCCTTCATTGCTTTATCAAAATACAGTCATGTTCATTATAGGCAACCAAACACGAGTCTTTCAAATAGTCATTAAGTGTCCTCCGGTGCTTTGTTAATGTATAGTCATTCTCATTACACGCACCCAAACATAATCATACATTTAATTTATATATGAGAGTTTTCCGATGTTTTGTCAAAATATATTCTTGTTATCAGCAGTCAAAGAGATTGAGCCCTTCATTGGTGTGTATATATATATATATATATATATATATAGAGAGAGAGAGAGAGAGAGAGAGAGAGAGAGAGAGATAACTAAATGAAATCAAGGTCAAGTACACGAAAGTTACAACCAATGTGGAATGGAATAAATATAGTGGAACTAGTCCGTAATAAAATATTTCCAGTTGTTAAATTTTTGTGAACATTTCTGGTCAATATTTCTTGGAAAAGTATTTTCTCTTTAAGACTATTTATAACTATTTATAATTTAAATGGGACGATTAGAATATTACAGAAAAATTCTGTTTATATTATAATAACTTATCGCATACTTTATGATGCTACAATTGATACATACTGTGTAGACTGAGTGGATTGTGATGCGAATATAGCAACGTACCACTTTAAGATATTTGTATTCCGCTATTATGATTCCAAAGTGTCCAGTTGCCTTTTCCATAATATTCTTATTACTGTTTAGTGTCAGCTGTGTGTTTTTTTAACAACAGTTTGATTACGTTGTTTGGCCTTCTACTGTATACCCCATATCCTTTCTGCTGTGAAGCTGTGTTTCTTATAGGACGCTAGATTGTACCTGTATTAGATATGCTTTCGTTCATACTTGATTAAGTGTATGCTTTTTATTCTAAAGTAAAATAGTTCTTATGTGTTGGACTGTATTTATCAACTTAGCAGGCTTTTATTAGATTTTCGTTCTTATATACATGTTCTGCCGTCCATAAGTGTTGGACCGCATCCGCAACTTAGCAGAAAAATTCACAGTTGGGTCAGAGATCTCCGGTGGTCAATCAAGTCCATCAAAACATTGATGCATTTGCCCACTGTGCATACCGGCGTTATTACGTGTTGACACTGGAATCTCATGCACGGTGAGATGAACAAACATCGTACCTGACGGCCGATTTCTGTTTTAAGAATTTCATTCCTCGAGCTGAAACAGTGAATTTTACCAAAACAAGCCAGGAGAAAACGAGAATCCCTAGAAATAATAGCAAAGAAGAATTTCCAGGAATTAACGATAACACTTTTTCTTTCTGTAAACTACCATGCTTCGAATCCATCTCTGACATATGTGATCAGTAAGAAGATTTCCAAATTAGCTGCCAGAGTGGACATAGTGTATTTCAGATTGGGACAATATATATTTTGAGCAGCAAAACACCATAAGAAGCATTCTGGTAAAACTCCATGTTGATCCGACGTTCTATTTTGGAAAAGTAATGATAACATTATTTGTACATTGGTTGTCATGGAGACCGTATAGGGAATTAGATTACCACGACTTTCATTAAGGACCAACTAGACATCATTAGAAGCCTTATTTGTGCAATCACTATTTCTTTATTACCAGCCATCTAAAAGAAGTAGTGATAACAAGATTTCAAAAAGGCATTAATGGCGGTCATATTGGAGAATAAGTCTGATTTTAAAAATTTTATAAAATCAACACTTGTACTAATACAAAATTATAATAATTTGCATGCTGGAAAAAGTCTCCTATTTTTACAGTTTTCACTGAAAGAACCGGACCTGTCGAAAACGATATATGTGTCAACAGTGAAACGTTGTGAAAACTGTCGAGTGTAACTTGAATAAAAGCTAAATAAACACATCAGAAAATAATAATTACATTGCATTCATAAAGGTCAGGCAGCATTCATGCAGACCAAAGCATTTAATCTGGGTTTAAATACTTTTACGAGGCGTGGAATGTCGACCCCATCTTGAGGACAACGTACATTGCTGTAGGGATTTGATAACTATCTGCTCATGTGAAATCTATCTATTGCGGGGAGAGGTCAAAAACTGGAATTAAATCATACAGTCACATCTCTTTACGCAAGCACATTATTGCTCAGTGATATTCACCTTTGGCCGAACACGTATTTGATCAAAATGATTAGAACAAACTCGATCAAGTCTGGGCTGACAGAACTGGACAAAGTGTCGACGTAGATAACCCAATAAGGAATATGACATCAAGAAATATGTCAAGTCACAAGGCAACTTTAAAACTGGTTGCTTTTGATTGGTTATATATAGAATGGTCTCCTACGCTTGCAAATGGTTTCCACAGATATTGATATAAATATTTATATAACATTAACTATGTTCTTATTCGTTTAATTTGTTTTACTAGGTTTTTCTTTTATGTATCTAACTCTCCTCATTTCTGCAGACTCAGATTTCAGACTTCCAGAGGCAAAACATTTGAAATTGTTATAAACCAAAAATATGTTAATATCTATGCTTTCTGGTTTCCACGTATACCACAACCAACCTTAAATCATAGATCACTTTCATAACGCTTACAACATTAAATGATATTACATTGCGGTTGACCTTCATTATATACAGTTACTTTTGGATTAGTTTGTTTACTTTAAAATTCACAAAGAAATGTCTGTCTCAAAGTTTGCTCAAAACGATCACAAACATCTTCTTTTAAACTGCAAATAAAAGAACACATATAATGTTGATAACACTATATTCTTGTTTCAAAACCCTCGATAAACACACAAAACTAAAACAAGAACCTTATGAACAATATCTTATTTTGCAAACATACATGCATACATCCATACATACATACATCCATCCATATAAAAAAATTTTATATGCAAGAGATTATTAAATCGTATTTACATTTTATATAGTTTACACGCATTTAAATAAATAGCAACTGGTATTTAATACTAATTTTATATGACCCTTGGCAAACAAGCAACTTTAACCCACCCTTCCTGTCCATGAAAGCACTTTTCAGCCAGGCATTATTTACCACACTGAATTAGTCAAACACAATTATATAATAGGACCTTTATTTATTTCAGCCTTTCCCAGGACAGTCCCTACTTGATGCCTGTACCAGTAAGGAAAAGGGAAGTTATAACAATTAATAAACCATACACCACGAAATTTAATTGTATTTACTGGTGTGTGTAGTAATGTCTAGCACTGGAGTATCATGCCGCACACATGTAGCATCATGTCCCACTCAGTCACATTATTATGACTAGCACTAACCTCTTAATTCTGAGTTCCAAGCGAGACAGCTGCTTGTACCACTTTAATAAGTCTTTTGCATAACTCAGTCGTGGCTCGAAACCGCGACCTCCCTCATCCGATTCGGACGCTCTAACCACTTGGCCACCGGAGCGGTCGTATTTATTGGTAATTAACTTATAATTTAGAATAGTTTCATTTATTGGATATATTTTGAAAACACAGAACTGATATTCAAAACTAAGAACATTTCAGCCATGCAAGTATTTTTACATAGAAAACACAAGCAAAAAAATCATAAGCAATAAACATAACATTTAAGCAAAGATAAATGAGAAATCAATAAAGACACGATATTTGCTAATTTTACCTGCAAACGTTCGCCGCTATGATGAAAAATAAGCATACAACAGATAGATGGATTATTTTGCATTCTCTCAGTCTGCAAAGCAATAACCCAATATATTCATCCAACATATATGCTTGCACGTACGCATACACGCACGCACATACATACATACATACCTATGCGATTTATGAGTGGACCAAGACAATATGTAGATAAAGAAAAAGGTATATGAAAGCTCTGATACATATACAGATACGTATCGTTCAAGGGCAGATGATGAGAAGTAAAATAATTTGAGAAGAGCCTTCTTCCGTATCAGGTGTTAACCAATTGCTTATACCACATACGTGACTAGACTATTGCATTACATGATTGACATAACTTTTAGCAATAATTGAGATTTGCACATTTACCCACAGATATACAAACATCAGTGCATGCATTATTCACATATCTGTCCATAAAGACTAATGCGTCTTTGCTTGATCTCGATAAACCTAGTTGAATAGATTAATAGATGGATGCTTTGATTATAACCACCTTTGGAAAAGATCAAAAGTTTGTCAGGAAATTAATAATAATTGTTATGATATGGTTTGTATCATAACCTTCTTCTCATCTCTTGCTATGACAATGGATTACTCATAAGTTGAGAAATGTCTTTGCCCATGGAGAGAGAGAGAGATAGAAGAAGGAGTTCAGGTTCTCTAACAAGGGTGTCACTAATAACCGCGTAGATACGGCTAGATCTTGGAGAATGAGGTACGGAGTGGCTGTAAGAAAAAGACAGAGCTGTTCTAACTCGAGGAACGAACTGTGTATTGATATATATCATGCTACATTCTAAAGATACATTTATAAAGCCTTTATATTTAATATACGATAATTACCTAAAATTACACTTTCTCATCTAGTTTACCAACTTCATTGTATACTTTCTGCCTTTTAGAATGTAATAGAGATAGTTAAATCTCGGTTACTTCATGATACACGATAAGTATAAAGTTCAATATTTGCGACTCATGTAACAATCATTTAAAGAAACATATTTTACGAAATTTAAAATAGAATACTAATTTGAAATAGGTTACTAAACATTACTCATTATGACTTAAAGAATCTTTTATTTCCAAATTAAATCGAAACATGAAGTTGGTAGCGAATTCATCTCTAACAATAATACATACCACAAATCCAATTAAACATTCCATTATATTGTAAAATATAAAGAACTCACAAAACTATGAATTTTACCGTTTAAGTCTCAAATATTAAAAAGTGTCCATTCTTTAAAGAAGACTGCGAACACAGACGATACTTACCTGTAAGGAAAAGACATAGCTGTTCTGACTCGAGGAAAGAACTAACCCTTCGTAATCCCGCTTCTCTATTTATACAGTTAATGATTCCCTTCAGTCCAGTCAGAACAAGACTCTTGAATTTTCCCAGGGACACCGTGTGAACCATCTGCGTAACTCATCCATTATTTATATAATAATTTATCTGGTCAGCAGCTTCCCAGCTTCCCCCACCCCCAATCTAAATTGCTGATATTTTTATACGAGCGAAATGTATTTTATGCGGACAATTGCTGACATTTAGATACGAGTGAAATGTATTTTATGGATTTGCGCGATCTTTATAAAATAGAATACAGTTATATTACACAAATAGGTACAATTTATCTCAGTATATATTAGTGGAAAATTATTTTCAACATAATTTCATGAAAAATTACTTTTAATACAGATTAGAGAAAATTTCAATATTAATACTTTTGCTCAAAAGTTTTGTCCTAATATAATTAAAGAATAAACACATGCTGACAATTGTTGACACTTAATAAACAATTAAATTGCCAAAGGTCGTAAGACTTAAATTCACTTATACCGATAAATTCGTACGAAATTTCGTAAGGACATTTAGCCATAAACCCATCTAGATTTTGTAATGGACTGGTGTGACCAATATGTGACATAAACATTACAATCGAGGTTTTCTCACTTCACCTCCAGAAGGTTTATTCATTTATGCCTGAATTAATATTCCTGGATGCAGGTAATTATTTTCAATTATACATGAGTTATATTTGGACCATTTTATCATTCACGAATGAAAATATATGAACAATAAAATAAAAGTTCTAAATATTACGTCGACATATAAAACTTATATTAAATGTTCATATCTCTTTTGCAGATTCTGTGCACAAAAAGACAATACATCATCTTAAACGTCGTTCAGGACATATATCTTTTGTACCCAAAGTAGTGAAGTTTCTTACACATTCTACCTGTATTAGTGATAATGAAATGATCTCTGCTGTCACTGAAGGAAATTCCTGTTGGTTTTTCTGGAACTCCGGAAGTGATCACCTGTAGTAAAACGCCGTTGGGGGATAGTTTATGAATGTTATTAGAGCTGTTTCCAACAACATAGACATTGTCATCTCTGTCAACTGCTACACCCGTTGGATACTTCAGATCCTTAGACAAATAGACGAAGTACTGTTTTCCATCTGTCAGACCATAGCAATACACTGCATTGCCGCCACTAACTGATATGTACACACGTGACCTGGATATATCCAGAGCAGCATAAGCATTATACGTCCGTTGGCAATCAAATTCATGGTGAAGCTTGACATTTCCGTTTCTATTGATCACGCTCCAGTAACATTTGCAACTACCCCCTCTATCACCACAGTGGCCAGACACTAGGATCTCTTCGAGTGTGACTGTACCAACACCGAAACATTTATACTTCGTTGTTACCGTCCCTGTGTCTATGATGGAGCGATCCCTAAGGGATAAAAACTGGACGTATTTCATATCAGACATTGTAACTGCAACTTCATTGCCTCCTATGAGACACATACCAGCAGGATTGCCAGGCAATGTGTGGCTTGCGATAAAGTTATATGACGAATCATACAAGCAGCATGTCTCATTTTTGGCGTCGGCCAGAACTATGCATCCATTTGGTAATTGAACAATACCAAAGTACAAAGGACTAATTGAACATGAAGAATGAACATCAATGACTCTAGAAAGCTCCATATTTTGCTGTTGAATAGGTATCATAAGACTTGTGCATTGCAACTTCTTGGCATCCTCTTGACATACTATTTTCACCAAAGCTACCGCATCTTTAGAAATTACTGCTTTCAAGTTGGTATCGAGTTCAATTCTTACTTTGATGCTATCTACATTTTCAAACGTCTCTCGAATCCGATCACTGTAAGAATACAGCTGCTTCATCGTCTTGCTATTCACAAAGAACTTTTGTGTATCCGACCCATATTGGCGGACCGTCTCTACAAGAGCTTGAGAGTTTCTTATGGCACTAATCAAGGACTGACACTGGTGATTTTGTTCCTCTTTTCTGATCAACCACTCCTTGTAAATTCTGTTGCCCTCAAGCTTCACCATCTTATCAATATCGTCCAGCAAAGCATTTAGTTTCTTCCTGATGTCTCCGATCTCTACAGAAATATTGTTAACATGAGACTCCAGCATGCTTATGTTTGATTCGTTTGCCTCCATAAAGCCCTTGAGATGAGCCTCCAACTTCTGCATTTGTTCCATTATTGTTTGCATGTTCATCTCATTCAATAGACCTGGAAGGTTCTGCTTCAATTCTAACACACACGGACATGACTTATGGTGAAGGAAAGAACATGTACTGCAACAGGCCGTCTCGTGGCTTCTACAATAAAACTTGATATCTTCGTTATCATGTTCATGGCATCCAAATCCCTCCTTCAATCTTATTCGGTTTTCAGGATTATTTTCCAAATCCTCTATCGTAATAATTTGATGACCTTTGGTCATCTTCATTTTTTGATGATATACGGCACAATTGTCACACATGAACTCTTCACAGACAACGCAGAATTTCTTAGCCAGGTTATTGGAGCTGTCTGATGAATTCAAACACACTTCGCATGACCTTTCCACTCTCGATTTTTGTACTAGCGGAAATGGACTATTAGGGAATAAAGAAGCCCATTCTGTTACAGGACGTTCTTTATTAGCAGGCCTGGTTATTGCTCTACATACAGGACACATAAATTCCTCAAATGTCTTCTCGGTACTGCTAGCCTTTTTTGTTATGTAGTCCCGAAGACAGTGTTCACAAAAGGAATGTAAGCACGGCAGCTGACGGGGCGAAGAAAACCCATCAAGACAAATCGAGCACCCATTGCTGTCTTTAAAAGAATAATCGATGGCTGCAGTAGCCATTGCAGCAAACACAACAAACAGTGTTGGCTTGAAGAGAATCGATCACATATATGTAGTTCATTCAACACCGTTATTCGTCTTAGTGGGTCAACGTATCTACCTCTATCATGTAGCATACATGTCACGTGACGCTATATCCTGTTGTACTGTGAGTGTATTGTTGAGATAAAATTACAACCTAACTGAAGAGTGTAAAACATGTACCGGACATTTACATCTCTAGCGAATTATTTACTTAACGTACAAACGATCGCGGGACAACCACAAATGGAAAAAAACAGCTTCTTAGACTTAAAAGTTAATTTTACTTTGGTCTTGTTTTCATATAGGACAAAACTTCTTTCCACAAACAGAACCATACAAATCCACGAAAATAATAATCCTCTCTCTCTCTCTCTATCTATCTATCTATCTATCTATATAGATAGATAGATAGATAGATAGATAGATAGATAGATAGATAGATAGATAGATATGGGATGATATCCGTTGCGTTTCTTATTCGAAACTGTTAGGGCTGCTACATTCTTGTTATAGTCGGTACTTTCCCATATACTTTACTAATCAAAAACATCCTATGCGGCCTAACATGTCTTTGCTCAGACGAAATGCCATATAATATTTTGCACATTTTAAGACGTACAAGACGTTGAGGCAATACATGCGATTGCAATGTCTTGAGGAATAATAATAATAATAATAATAATAATAATAATAATAACAATGGTAGGTGTCACGGAATGGTGTAAATGTTATTCATTAAATACTTGTACTCGGGTTTCGTTTTTTTCGCTGTACAACGATGACCGAAGGTGATTTTGTATATGGTCTATTGTATTTCGAAATCGTGAGTACGATTCGTCCTATGCCACACGTGCAAGGTGCTTTCGATACGGCAAAACGAAAAGTCTAAACGAATAAATACTTTACTGTATGTAAAGGGTCTTTACAATACTAATGGTTTTGTCAGCAAGCGGCCTGCTTAAAGGATTCGCACAACTCCAGATGTAGGGGTAGGTAATTTTTCGGTCGTAAGTGATAACTAGTGTATTACCATATTTACCTTTGCATGTTTGTTATATAGTTTTCTTTATACAGCATAATGCGTGCATTTTTTATTCTTGTTGCAGCGAAGTACAGGATTTATATTGGTAATGTAATGCTACATTTTTTTATAAAGAATTGTTTACTATAGTCTTATCGAGCAGGATTAGGTTTACTATTGAACTTGTCATTTTGTAATTGCCATAATAATACAATCTTTATAACTTACCATGTATGACGTCCTTACGTTATGTCTGTATCAAGTTTGGTACACTGTATCGGGTATATTTTCAGCTGTCTGAGGGTAGGAATATCCGGGGTGCCCGGTGTTTGTCTGAGGGTAGGAATATCCGGGGTGTCCGGTGTTTGAGTGTAGAAACGTCCGTTTGTCCGGAGCGTTTAAGGTGCCGGAGTGTCCAATGTCTAGTGTCCGGAGTGTCTAATGTCAAGAGTGACTAAGGTGTCCCAGCTGTAGGTCCGTCAAAGGACCAGGGTGTCCGGAGGGTCTAATGTTCCAAGTGATCATAGTATTCCGAGGGTCCGGAGTCTGTGGCAGTTGTGAAATTGATTCGTATGAGCTGTGGAGCGGATATGGTGCACGGGTAACGGAGTGTATCTCCATACATGTATTTTATTAGCTGTAGGCTAATTTTGGGTTAGTAAGACCCAGTGTATCATTCAGGACTGGACAGATAGATGGTATATCCGTTCTTGTGTTTAGCAACGTAATTTCGCTGCCTGAGCGAATACATTTTTACTATGAGTAAAAAGCTTACATCGTTTACTATTTGAGTGAACTATATTCATCTTTACATTACTGAATCATTTGTGAATCATTTATCCTGTGTTTTTTTGTGTTACTGAACTAATTTATTCGTATTTTTATTTCCATCTTTGAATCTGTGCGTTTTATGTTAAATAAATCCAAAAGTTGGATTATAAACACGCACACATCTTCATAATCTACTGCTCATATAAATCACTACATTAAACCATATGTGTCGTCAAAACGCGTTCTGTTGAGAATCCGAAATATCTCACCCAGTTATCTTGTTACAGTAGGTTTAATTTAAAATGTTAATTTTCCAAGCCAGCCTTTTATATCTACAATGATTCCTTGGTGCACATGGCGTGAGGCAATGGTAGTAAGATTGAAAACAAACTGTTGGGCTTACTGACAATTGTTTTATTTATCTGGTCCTTCTCCCATTCATGACTCGTATGTATACGGAATTATGTTTCATAATTTTACTCGTGCAATGAAAATGGGGATAAATGGAAATAATCCATGACATTGTATATGTTATTACTCCATGGTCTTACACCAAGAGACAGAAAATAGCGAAAATCTGTACGTTTTATAAAATTCAGCAGATAAATTATTTCCCCAGCAATTCGAGTAGAAAGTTTAGAAAATTTAAATCGTTGTAAATAAAATCCAAAATATTCCTAAACGCTGTATCACAAGTCCTAAAGTATGGAATATTCCGGAAAAATTGCACAGGTGTTTCGAATGAATTTTAATATTGAATGTGATGTTTAAGCAGTTTGGAATGTTCTAATATGCCAACAGTTCTTGTGTACTTGTGTATCTGTGATAAAATAAAAAATATCCTTGAATAAATTTACAATAATTGAAAAGTAGTTGTTTAGTTCTAAGTAAAGAAGAATTTTTAAGCCCAATGATTAATTTAACTAAATACTCTCAAGTGAAGACAACTCAGACTGATGTATATACATATTACCATCATGCTAAATTACATTAAGGCTAAAATCATCTCATAAATTACATTAAGGCTAAATTACATTAAGGCTAAATTACATTAAGGCTAAATTACATTAAGGCTAAATTACATTAAGGCTAAATTACATCATGGATAAAATCGTCTGCTAAATTAGTTCAAAAATCAGTTTGATTACGTTGTTTTGAGTTTTCAAACTTGAACTCTGCATTGTTCGTGCATTGAGATGATTTCTAGTCTTGTTTCCTTTCTAATTTGTTTAATCACTATTTTATATATTCAAATGCTATTTATAATTACGTACAATACATATTCCTCTTTCTGTCTCATCGGTTTAACGGATAGAACAAACCGAAAAGGGCTGTCATATTAAGCTGTTAATGCTTGCTAATGATTTTACATGCTTACTGGTTCTTGTCAGAATTGCGTGATTTAAAAATAGCAAATCGTGTATTATTATTATTATTATTACTTATTGTATGTATGTATGTATGTATAAGTGAAGGTTCCCATCAGGCTACTTACCCTTTAGTATATATCTACAAAGCAATTACAACTTCTATAATAGCAGTACTTACATTTTCAATGTAAATACAATGTAAAAATGAGAATATATTATCATGCAAATAAACAGTCTTAAGTACATATTACAACTATTGATTACAATGTTCAATATGTCTATGCAAATGTAACATGTTGTACAAGGACAATGACGTGGTTACATAACGTGAAGAGTCATTGAGAAAACTGATAATCAAGAAGAAAGATTAAGTCTGTTGCAGCACAAATGACATCGAATTTGCACAAAAGTTTGCGAAAATCTAACGGCGTGTATACTCCACCCTACCCCATCCATAAACGCAAATGGCTTTGTTAAATTAAACAAAATAAAATCAAAATTCTATAAGAAATGCATAATATATTTGAATCGATATGACATTATCTTGCAAATGTTTTAGAAAAGGGACATATATATGCATTTTATAGATATGTGTTTACTGCGTACGAGAGTTAGGGCGGGAACGTAGACAGTGTAAAGCGTGGGGCAATAGTACATCATAGGTGTAGCTGAGAATTGACTCTTTTTCAGGAATCATAAACTGCTACTTCATCAGTGTTATGACAAAAGTGGTTCACTTCATTCAATGTGAGCTGTCTGGTTCTGTAATTATTACGATCAAGTCTGGGCTAGCAAAACTGGATAAAGTGGCGATAACCCAATAATGAATATTAGCCCCAAGGAATATGTCAAATAACAAAGAAACTTTAAAACGTTTCGCTTTTGAGGCGTTAGATATGGAATGATCCCCTAAGCTTGAACATGGTTTCCAGATATTGATATAAATATTTTTGTAACATTTATGTTCTTATTCATTTAATTTTGACTAGGTGTTTCATCTATGTATTTTCCTCTCATCATCTCATCAAACTCAGACTTCCAGAGTCAATACATTTGAAATTGTTATAAACCAAAAAATGTTAATATCTCTGCTTTCTGGTTTCCACGTATACCCCAAACGACCTTAAAACATAGCTCACTTTCATAAAGCTCCCAGTTTTAAATGATATTAGATTGCAATTGACCTTCATTCTGTACATATACTTTTAGATTAAGTTGTTTTCTTTAAAATTCACAATGAAATATGCCTCGAAAATTGCTCAGAACGACACTAACAAATTCTATCAAACTGCAGATAAAAGATCACATATGATGTTGATAACACTTTATTTTTGCTTGAAAACACTGTATCAACACATAAAAATGAAATAAGAACCTTATGAACTATTTGCACACACACACACGCACACACACACGGATGCATACATACATACACATACATACATACATATACAATTTTATTTGCAAGAGATTCTTAAATCGTATATACATTTTATATAGTTTGCACGCATTTAAGCAAACAGCAACTGGTATTTAATACTAATTTGATATGAGCCTAGTCAAACAACCACAATTAAACCTACCCTTTTTAACATGAAGACGCCTTTAAATTTCCTATTTATTTATTATACTTTACTATTTACTATACATATAATTACTTAAGAATACTTTTAATAGACTTTGAGAAATTGCCACGTTTGACTGCATTAAAGACACTGGGATATATTTTTTAAAAAATCACATAGATTTATCAAGAGATCAAACTTGAATTTTTTTCCTGATATTTAAGGTTTTCATTTTTAAACAAATCATCCATATATGGCACAGTTCGTCATTCTTCATGGAAATGAGGCTAAACCTTTTGTTTAGGATATATATATATATATAATCTGTTTTATGCTACTTGGGATAGATATGCGAAATGCCATCTATCAGGCAGGTATTGTTTACCACACGCAATCAGCCTTCCCCAGGACAGTCCCTACTTGATGTATGTAATGATGTACGTACCAGCAATGAAAAGGAAATTTATAACAATTAATAATCCGTGCAGTCGGAAAATTCATTGTATTTATTGGTGTGTATGTGTGTGTGCGATTTGGCTCTTTAACGTAACTTTTAAAATATTTTGCAGTGTGGCAGTTTATTGTGATGTCTAGCACTGGTGCATTATGCCGCAGACATGTAGCATTCATGTCCCACTCGGTCACATTATCCTGACACCAGGATGACCAGTCCTAGCACTAACCTCTTAATTATGAGCTCCAAGCCAGGCAGCTGGTTGTACAAAATTTAATGTATTTGGTTCGAACCCGCGACCTTTTTCATCCAAGGTGTCGCTCTAACCACTAGGCCACCGGAGAGGTCGTAGTTACTGGTAATTGACTTATAATTTAGAATATTTTCGTTTGTTGGATATATTTTGAAAACACAGTAAGAACAGATATCCGAAACTAAGCACATTTCAGCCATGCAAGTATTTTTACACACAAAACACAACACCACCACCCCCAAACAATAAACATGACATTTAAGCTAAGGCAAATGAGAAAAAAATAGAGACACGATATTTGCTAATTTCACCGGCTAAAGTTTGTAGCTTCGATGAAAAATAAGCATACAACAGAAAGACGGATTATTCTGTATTCTCTGTCTGCAATGCGCTAACACAATTCATTCATCCGACCTATATGAACACATGCACGAGCGCACGTACATGCATACATGCATGCATGCATACATACATACATACATATGGGATTTATAAGTGGACCAAGACAATATGTATACAGACTTTGAAATAGGTATATAGAAGCGCTGATATGTTGTTGGTGTTGGTGGTGGTGTTGTTGTTGTTGTTGTTGGTGGTGGTGGTGGTGGTGGTGTTTTTGTAAGGTTTAACGCCATTTTTTAGCACACGATAGGCTATACATGGCTGCCAGTATTAATGGTGGAGGAAGAACCCGGAAAAAGATCGGAAAGAAACACCGGAAAGAAGCTACTGGCAAGCTTTCTCACATACCCACATTGGCTGAATCCGAGACTCGAACCCACGCAGACAGAGGTGAGATGGCAGTGATCCGTAACTGAGAGCGCTTTCGACCACTCGGCCACTCGGGGCCCCCGGTGATATGTAGATACATATCATTCGAGGGCAGATGATGGGAAGCAAAAATATTTTGAAAAGAGCTTTCTTTCGTATCAGGTGTTAACCAGATTATGTCACATGCGTGACTAGACTATTGCATACTATGATTAACCTAACCTTTGGCAATAACTCAGATTTTCACCTGTACTCACAGATAAGCCAAACATCAATGCATGCATTATCCACATATCTGTCCATACAGATGAAGGCGTCTTTGCATGATCTCGATAAACCTAGTTGAATAGATTGATAGATGGATGCCTTAATCATAACCACCTTTGGACCAAGATCAAAAGTTTGTAAGGACATTAATAATAAAGAATATACGCATGCTGACATTTGTTGAGATTTAATAAACAATTAATTTGCCAAAAGTCGTGCGAATTTTCGTAGGGACATTTAGCCATAAATCCATCCATATTTTGTAATGGACTTGTGTGACCAATATGTGACACAAACTTTACAATTGAAGTTTTCTCACTTCCCTCCAGAGAGTTTATTAATGTATGCCTAGATTATTATTCCTGGATAAAGGTAATTATTTTCAATTATACACGAGTAATATTTGGACCATTTTATCATTAACGAATCACAATAAATTAACATTTCTAAATAATACATCGACATTTAACATTAAATAAAATTTCGTGTCTTTTTGTGCAGATTTCTGTGTATAAAAAGACAATACATCATTTTAAACGTTGTTCAGGATATATATTTTTTGTACCCAAAGTAGTGAAGTTTCTTACACATTCCACCTGTATTAGTGATAATGAAATGATCTCTGCTGTCACTGAAGGAAATTCCTGTTGGTTTTTCTGGAACTCCAGAAGTAATGACCTGTAGTACAACGCCTTTGGGGGATAGTTTATGAATGTTATTAGAGCTGTTTCCGACAACATAGACATTGTCATCTCTGTCAACTGCTACACCCGTTGGATACTTCAGATCCTTAGACAAATAGACGAAATACTGTGTTCCATCTGTCAGTCCATAGCAATACACTGCATTGCGGCCACTAACCGATATGTACACA
The DNA here is from genome assembly GCA_028554795.2 of Sinohyriopsis cumingii. Lineage (NCBI taxonomy): Eukaryota > Metazoa > Mollusca > Bivalvia > Unionida > Unionidae > Sinohyriopsis > Sinohyriopsis cumingii. The sequence goes on along the minus strand of CM068837.1, from coordinate 14,953,722 downwards.
CGTGACTTGGACGAATCTAGAGCAGCATAAGCATTGCATGTCGTCAGATGGCAATCAAATTCATGGTGAAGCTTGACTTTTCCATTTCTATTGATCACGCTCCAGTAAATTTTGCTACTACCCCATCTATCACCACAGTGGCCAGACACAAGGATCTCTTCGAGTGTGACTGTACCTACACCAAAACATTTATAATTCGTTGTTACCGTCCCTGTGTCGATGATGGAGCGATCCCTAAGGGATAAAAACTGGACAGACTTCATACCAGATATTGTTATTGCAACTTCATTGCCTCCTATCAGACACATGCCAGCAGGATTGCCAGGTAATTTGTGGCTTGCGATAAAGTTATATGACGAATCATACAAGCAGCATGTCTTATTCTTGGCGTCGGCCAGAACTATGCATTCATTTGGTAATTGAACAATACCAAAGTACAAAGGACCAATTGAACCTGGACAGTGAATATCAAGGACTCTAGAAAGCTCCATATTTTGTTGTTGAAGAGGTATCATAAGACTTGTGCATTGCAACTCCTTGGCCTCCTCTTGACATACTATTTTCACCAAAGCTACCGCATCTTTAGAAATTACTGCTTTCAAGTTGGTATCGAGTTCAATTCTTACTTTGATGCTATCTACATTTTCAAACGTCTCTCGAATCCGATCACTGTAAGAATACAGCTGCTTCATCGTCTTGCTATTCACAAAGAACTTTTGTGTATCCGACCCATATTGGCGGACCGTCTCTACAAGAGCTTGAGAGTTTCTTATGGCACTAATCAAGGACTGACACTGGTGATTTTGTTCCTCTTTTCTGATCAACCACTCCTTGTAAATTCTGTTGCCCTCAAGCTTCACCATCTTATCAATATCGTCCAGCAAAGCATTTAGTTTCTTCCTGATGTCTCCGATCTCTACAGAAATATTGTTAACATGAGACTCCAGCATGCTTATGTTTGATTCGTTTGCCTCCATAAAGCCCTTGAGATGAGCCTCCAACTTCTGCATTTGTTCCATTATTGTTTGCATGTTCATCTCATTCAATAGACCTGGAAGGTTCTGCTTCAATTCTAACACACACGGACATGACTTATGGTGAAGGAAAGAACATGTACTGCAACAGGCCGTCTCGTGGCTTCTACAATAAAACTTGATATCTTCGTTATCATGTTCATGGCATCCAAATCCCTCCTTCAATCTTATTCGGTTTTCAGGATTATTTTCCAAATCCTCTATCGTAATAATTTGATGACCTTTGGTCATCTTCATTTTTTGATGATATACGGCACAATTGTCACACATGAACTCTTCACAGACAACGCAGAATTTCTTAGCCAGGTTATTGGAGCTGTCTGATGAATTCAAACACACTTCGCATGACCTTTCCACTCTCGATTTTTGTACTAGCGGAAATGGACTATTAGGGAATAAAGAAGCCCATTCTGTTACAGGACGTTCTTTATTAGCAGGCCTGGTTATTGCTCTACATACAGGACACATAAATTCCTCAAATGTCTTCTCGGTACTGCTAGCCTTTTTTGTTATGTAGTCCCGAAGACAGTGTTCACAAAAGGAATGTAAGCACGGCAGCTGACGGGGCGAAGAAAACCCATCAAGACAAATCGAGCACCCATTGCTGTCTTTAAAAGAATAATCGATGACTGCAGTAGCCATTGCAGCAAACACAACAGTCAGTGTTGGCTTGAAGAGAGTCGATCACATATGTGTAGTTCATTCAACACTGTTATTCGTCTTAATGGGTCCACGTATCTACCTCTAACATGTAGCATACATGTCACGTGACGCTATATCCTGTTGTACTGTGAGTGTATTGTTGAGATAAAATTTACAATCGAACTGAAGAGTCTAAAACATGTACCGGATATTTACTTCTCTAACGACTTATTTACTTAACATACAAACGATCGTGGGACAACCAAAAATGGAAAAGAAAGCTTCTTAGACTTAAACGTTCATTTTGCTTTGGTCTTGTTTTCATAAAGAACAAAACTTCTTTCCACAAACAGAACCATACAAATCCACGAAAATAATAATCCTCTCTCTCTCTCTCTCTCTCTCTCTCTCTCTCTATATATATATATATATATATATATATATATATATATATATATATATATATATCAGTGATTCTCAGACTGTGTGCCGCGAGAGATTTGCAGGTGTGCCGTGGGAGTTTTGAAAAATATTTAAAATTGCTAGCGTTTTGAAACCTTGAACATATCGAAAAATTAAATGGTAAATCAATGTCGCAAAAGTTATAAAAGTAACATATATAAAAACGAAAACTCTGTCAGTCTGTCATTCATTGGTTTCTTTTGTAACGCGAGATTTGTGCGAGATCTCTGGAGAACTCGATCGCTCTAATTATAGTAATAGTGTAATAATAAATACATGCAGTCCATTATACAGGTGTGCCGTGAATTTTTTTAGATCTTTTTGGTGCGCCGCAAGACAAAAATGTTTGAGAAACGCTGATATATATATATATATATATATATATATATATATATATATATATATATATGGGATATTCGTTGCGTTATTCGAAACTGTTTGGGCTGCATCATTTCTGTTATAGTCTGTTATAGTCGGTACTTTCCCATCTACTTTACTAACCAAAAAACATCCTATGCGGCCTAACATGTCTGTGCTCAGACGAAATGCCATATAATATTTCGCACATTTTAAGACGTACAAGACGTTGAGGCAATACATGCGATTGCAATGTCTTGAGGAATAATAATAATAATAATAATAATAATAATAATAATAATTATAATAACAATGGTAGGTATAATTTAAAATGTTAATTTTCCAAGCCTGCCTTTTATATCTACAATATGATTCCTTGGTGCACATGGCGTGAGGCAATGGTAGTAAGATTGAAAACAAAATGTTGGGCTTACTGACAGTTGTTCTGTTTATCTGGTCCTTCTCGGCTTCATGACTCTTATGTATACGGAATAATTGTTTCATAATTTTACTCCTACAATGAAATGGGGATAAATGGAAATAATCCATGACATTGTATATGTTACTACTCCATGGTCTTACACCAAGAGACAGAAAATAGCGAAAATCTGTACGTTTTATAAAATTCAGCAGATAAATTATTTCCCCAGCAATTCGAATGGAAAAGGTTAGAAAACTTAAATCGTTGTAAATAAAATCCAAAATATTCCTAAACGCTGTATCACAAGTCCTAAAGTATGGAATATTCCGGAAAATTGCATAGGTGTTTCGAATGAATTCCAGTCTTGAATGTGATGATGTTTAATCAGTTTGGAATGTGCTAATATGCCAACAGTTCTGGTGTATCTCTGTGATAAAATACAAAATATCCTTGAATGAATATACAATAATTGAAAAATAGTTATTTAGTTCCTAGTAAAGACGCATTTTAAGCACAATGATTAATTTAACTAAATAAATGTGAAGACAACTAAAACTGATTCCATTCAGATTGATGCTAAGAGATGGAGTGAATAATTCTGAAGCAAACAACATTTTATAAATTTAAAAACACCATATCAGCAGGGGAAGAGAGTACGTTTTACCATTATATTAATTTATTTCCCTGAAACACAAAAGGTAATTCAGAAGACAATTACATGATTGCGAATTTCAAATGTTCTATCACTAGTCCAAACGTAAAGATTCTTTGAAATACGTTTCTGCAGTCTTGAATGTCTTAATCTACCATAATGATATAATCCAGAATATCTTTAAAAATGAGTTCTCAGAAAATCCCAAGTTAGTGCTTTAGTCTAAAAGGTCAATGAACACATGCAGTTGCAATGAAAGTATTAGATAGATAATAAATCTCAAATTATGCCTAATCAAAACTACAAACACTAATCCCAGATTACCAAAGACTCATATTAAACAGAAATGAATCGTGTTTGGCAAACCTGTTATATACCCACTTAACCTCGACGCTTTAGATCGTTCTGGAATGCTCAAGATTTGAATAATGTCTAATTAACATTCCATGAAACTATAAACCGATTTTCTTCCAAAACATTTTTTTGTTCGTTAAACATTTTAATCCCTAAATTCTAATTTTAATTAACATCTCCTTCATCACAACAAATATTATAAAAGTCAGGTAGGCAATACTCAACAAACCTCGTTTATGAACAAGACAAAACGCAGATACAGAATATGAATCAAATATACAATAACTTCTAGGTTCCCCAAATGCATTAGTTGTAGTGTCCTTTATACGGGCACAGATGATTTATTAGTCATGTTTGACAAGCTCTGACTCATTCTCCAGGGCTTCGGAATGTGTATTGGGTAATGCAGATATTAATAATTGTAAGCTGTATCCCTGAGCAGAATCGCCCTGGAATGACAATCCTATTTCATCTGTTGAACTTGAAGCTGGTGGAGAAGGTTTCGCATGTAGCTTCATCGAGGTTATTTAACCTCTGACAGTTGTCTCTCGCTTCCTTGATGTCCTTGGTTGGATTCATGCCACCAGCTCCTTCAGTCCTGAGTAAGTGCTCTCCACATAAAATAATCAAAACATTATTGCCTCTCTTGCACACATCATTGTAACCTTACCATAGACTGGCTCTATATGCCCGTTTGTTTGTACCGCCTATCAATTTCAAAAACGAGAACGTTTAATGTGATAAAAAGTGGACAGAGCTAAGTCAATTGAATCATTGATTTAAAATTTCTAACCTGACTGGGACAGAATGGACTAAAGTGGCATCCCCTGCACCATTTCATGCTTAACGGACTTTCCATACTAACACGGCGCCATATTGCGTACACTATAGGCTAGTTTATTTCCATCAGCCAACATAATGACGTAGTTCATCCTGTTCGGCAAATGCTGAATAATTCTGTAAATTACATAACGTTGAGAGTTCGGAATTATATCCCTCTGCATATATGAACATAGAAATTAAACTGCTTGGTAAATCCACATGAAAGCAAATTTGCAGTTGTCATTAATTTCCTTTGCTTGATTCGACATTGTAAAGATCGGAAGCAGACGATTTGTGTATATACATCTGTAGTCGTGATACACCCTTTGCTGAAAATGGACTTGTCTAGAAACTGGAAATGGATCCGAGCATGTCCATCTATTACACTGAAAACTTCCGTTAAGCATAAAACGCGCAAATAATGTCGGTGTTAGGGCTACTCTACTCAAGAGTCCGGTTAGAACTATAAATCAATGAATGAATTGACTAAATTCCCTGCACATTTTATCGCATCAAAGGTTTCCATTACTTAAATCGGTATGGGGGTACAAACAAAACGGGTTTGTATTATCAGATTATAAGGGAATATGTACTCTCTAGACACTCTGTGGTTCAAACACCGACCTTGCAGTAGATGTCTAGCGTAGGTGAAAGCTTTTTAGCCTATTTTCTTGGTGGTAGTTTAGTGACCCGACTCGCTGCAGGCTGGTACACTTGTATTTTGGTGTGTTCAGTCAGCTTGGTGTTGTTCCAGATCAGATTACAAATTGTTAAAACGGACTTCGCAATGCGTGAGTTGAGCCATGCGTCAAGAGAGAGCTTGTAGTGGACGGTAGGCCTAGCGTATATAAAATTGCAGAAAATCTCAAGTTCGTAGTTAGTGATGGAGCGTGGATCTTCAATAGCCATCAATACTGCATGTTTCAGACTGATGGTAGGCCCAAAATCCTGACCAGCTTGTGAATATCGGCCGGTGAGGGTTTGTAGATTATTTGCTGTGTGGCTTGTCACTTCCGCATCGTCAGCACACACTATGAGAAGAGAACTTCGCAGATTTTGGTTTTGACTCTGAGACATGTGAGTTTGTAAAATGTTCCATATGACATTGTGTAACCGTAGATTCTCACAACTGAAGCGACAAGAAGGATAACCCAAACGGGTAGGAGCGACAACACATCCCTGATTTATTCCTCTACGTAAAAGAAAGCTATTGAGGGTGAGTCATCAAACTGATCTGTGTTACACATCTTTACTTATAACGACCAGATAGTGCTGAGAAGCTTTTGAAGACTTTTGATCTTTCTCGAAGCTTCAACAATTTGATTCTGCTGACAAGGTCAAAGCCGCTTTTAGGTCAATGAAGGCTATTTAGATTAATAGTCTTTGTAACTTGCAGGCGTCTAAGTGAGATAGTCTTTGCAACTTGCAGACGTCTAAGTGAGATAGTCTTTGTAACTTGCAGGCGTCTAAGTGAGATAGTCTTTGTAACTTGCAGGCGTCTAAGTGAGATAGTCTTTGTAACTTGCAGGCGTCTAAGTGAGAAGATCATGTCGATGATGAAGCTTTCTGCTCTAAATCCGCGTCGCCTACCAAATTTCATTTGAATAACTGAATTTGAGTTTGCTTAACCGTTGAAACAAGCGTTTGAAAAAGGTATCCAAGTGAAAATAAGCCAAAACATATAAACATAAAAAGGAATAAAAAAATGCAATGTCCAAAAATCAATATTACAAACTTTACAATTCCAGATTTACAGAAAATAGATTAAATTGTTATGTTTCAAAACCATGCAGAATCTTCCTGAAAGGCATCTATAGATATTACTTCCACTTACAAAGAAACTAATGCTCTAAAATTGTATATGAGATGATTATTTAGTCATTTCCTGAAATACAAAATTTAAGAAAATATCAGCCTTCACTATCATATAGTGCTTGATACGTACACTAAAAACAGATGCAAAAGTATAAAGGAAACGAAAGAGGAAAAATAATTAAAATTAAAGGTGGGGTTAGTCAAGTGTAAAGAGTTTGTTCTCTTTCTACAATTTTGATGAATATACGTGTCCACCAATATACATGTGCGTTTGTGTGTGTGTGTGCTTGTGTGCGTGTGGCAATATAATGCTTGCCAAATGCAATGACAGAGACCTCCCTTCTTCAAAACAAGCAAATAGCTTTAAACAAAATATTTGCAAAGCCACAAAATGTTCCTGTAAAAATAACAAATTCATAAAACACTGCTAAAACTACATAACAGTCGTACAAATAATGTACACATATGCCAGCAATATTTTCTGTCACAAAAATAAGATACACATGATCCGATATATATTTATTTTTGTAAAATTAAGACACACACTGGAATATATTTGTGTATTGAAAATAAGGCACACATGAGCTGACATATAATTATGTGGAACACCTAAGGTACACATGAGCTGACATATGTGTGTGATAAAAACAAGGAACGCAGGAAGTGGCATATATTTCTGTGCTACAAATAGGCACACATAAAGCTACATTTCTTATATGAAGAAAAAAAAATCACACATGGGCCTACATATATTTGTGTGGCAAAAAAGCACACCTGGGCCTACATATATTTGTGTGACCAAACTATGGCAAGCCTGGGCCAACATATATTTGTTTGGCCAAAAACAAAGCACGTATGAGCTCAATACATTTGCACCGCAAAAGTAAGACACATATCGATCTATATATGTGGAAGAGAAAAAACTATGAGTGTCAAACAATAATCCACGACTGAGAGTTTATTACTTGGACAATTTTCTAATAATAACTGTTTATTACATCAAACATTGGTCTAATTAGACATAATTTGTTTTTATTCTGTCTGGTTTGCTATATTTCCTGACTAAACAATGAGCTTTATGTAAGTATTAGCTTAATTTATTGATAATTATAAGCATTGGGGTATTTCAAGTACCTGAAATGGTATAATTAACAAGTATATATAAAAAAGAAGAGCATTTGCCCTATTCAGATAAAATTACATATATTATTTTTATCTCCGTAAATAATGAAGAATATGATCATATAGAAAACAATGATCGTTTAACCAAGGGACACATTATCCTCCGCTCCTGGTACTTATGCATATCGTGTGTGTGTGGGAGAGAGAGAGAGAGAGAGAGAGAGAATTAAGTTACATGTACATACAGAAAATACAAACTAAACGATGTTTGATACACGATTTGCTAATATCAAATATTTTTTCAAACACCACTAAATATTTGAAACTGGAAGGTTTACACTTCATTCAAATACCGAACGTTCATGTACCGCATTAGCACTTTGTGTATTCTGTTTGTAACAACCACCCGACGTCTTCTCCACTATATAACCACGCATGACCTTCCTTAAAGATAAAGCAAAACGTTTGTAATATTTTAGCAAGTCCCCCCCCCCACTCTCTCGCTATATATATATATGCTTTTAATTATATATTACTATATTATATGATATGATGTTTAATAATCATTAAGGTATGATTACTAATTTCCGGTTTTAACACGTGTCTAACCTTGCTTTATACCAATAAATGTCCATATCTTCAGTTACAATCAAATACTGTCCAACACAAACATCGGATTATTGATACAAGTCTTTAAATTAGTAGTATTTTGGTATTGTAATGTATTAAGAACAACGCACTTACTGAAATACACGATTTTCTGTATAGAGCAGGGACCTTAATAAGTTTTATTGAGTGGTTTAACCATAACCTTACTCCATATTAGGTCATTGTTGTATGCTGAGTAAACATTTCAACCGCTATAGGGTGGTGATCTGAATAATTATCAAGATCTGGCCTTGGCGTAACCTCCCCATTTAATTGTTATGTACATAATTTCATCTCAGTTTACTTTGCATACATCTACCAAGGAATTACATAGCTTAACTGTATGATCTCTATCCTAAAAACGGTCGAAATCAGTAAACGTTGTATATACTGTTATTGATGTAAATGTGGTCTTTTTCCTCAATGCCTGATCATCAACTGGTAGAGAATTGGACTCTTAAACCGAAGGTCGCGGGTTGACTACCATCTAAAGTCAATCCGGTTAAGCTACCGTGTTATGTTCTTAGGAAAGGCATTTAACTTCGATTTCCTCTCCCTGATAAAGCCTAAACATAATGTGTTAAAACGCCTTTGAGAACAACCAAGCCTACAAACTAACCCCGGAAATGGATCAAATTATATAATGCTTATGCATAGCAACAGACCGCTTTCAATTATGTCCCAATGTTACAAATTTAAACTGTGCAACATTCTGAAACCTCAAACACATTCACCCACGGACGAACATGTTCTGGAGTACAAGAACGCACGGCTAATCATTCGAGTCAACTAATCGTATCGTTTCACTGTAATCAGATATGCATGGTTTCTCATTCCAACAACCTCTATGTAAACTATATCAAGCGTCACAGTTAATTTGTGCTATTGTGGTAACTGGTATTTGTTAATCTCTTAACATACAATGTGCACTGAACTTACTTTAATGATGTGTTTTTGTTGTTGCTTTTTTTGTTGTTGTTGTTGTTGTAAATTCAAGTGTAGATTGCTGCAAATAATTATGTCTGAATTCGACATAGTACTGATAAAAATAAACTAAAATCCATTTAAGCAAAATTAAAAAAAAGGATGATTTTATGTCCTTTGAAACTTTTGAGGGCGGTCAGTATGAATATAATATCCAGTTTCCAGTATAATGTTATTAATATAATGATAATCTTTGTCCGTCAGTCCGTTACCATCAACTGTCCTTCTAAACCCGCATCGTGGAAATTCACGAAACCGTTTACTCGCCCTGTCCATGCAGTAACCATGTGATAATAACAAGGCACACAGCACATACACCGAACATCGGGATCTGACTCCAGGGCAACGGTCCCTAAAAAAGGGATGGGATATAGTCTAATAAAAAGAGTGGACATTTCCATCACAAGCTATGAGTTCTGGGTCAGCTAAGGGTAGGGTAGGATTGTCTAATCTAAAAATGTGCATCGTGCGTAAGATGAGAGAGAGAGAGAGAGAGAGAGAGAGAATTTATTTATCTCATACCGGATAAAACTGTCATGGTGCTGCTTTCGAGCCTTGAGCGATAAGAAGCGCTGTAATATGGTGAAAGTCGCATAGATAATGCAAAATATAAATAAAAAAATCATGTTCTTCATATGTTTAAATAACGACAGGTTTGCCGTTCACGTCTGTACAGTCAAAAATGTAACATTAACACCAGATCTTAGAAAAGTTATATAAATATTTGACGAATTTAACATTAAAGCATTATTGTCAGTATCTAGAGATAATACATATTTCTTCACGTTATGATGGGACAATGCGCATTTCTTCACGTTATTATGGGATAATGGGATAGTGTCTGTTTCTTCACGTTATGATGAGACAATGCCTATTTATTCACGTTATGATGGGGTAATGGGATAATGTCTATTTCTTCACGTTATGATGGGGTAATGACTTTTTCTTCACGTTATAATTGGATGAAGCTACTTCCCTCCTAAAAAAAGCATTACAACCCTAAAACATGCAGAGTTTTATATTATAATAATAACTGATTAATCAAAAGCAGCAGTCAAAGTAAAATGTTAAAACAGCACAGTACGAACGAAAGTACTTATCTGATGTAAGGAAATATGCATGTTTGTATGGAGCTTTATTTAGAGTACACAATTTAAAGATCTCTTGAATCTGACAGGGTTAATTCCGGAAAACCATAGAACGTGTGTACATCAAACGTCATATTTAAAAGAACGCATTATGGTACAGTAAAAGAAACAATTGTAGCCGAGTCGGCCCCATGACTAACAAAACTGCTCATAATCTCAGATCGCTTCCACGTGCGAAGTGATGGATGACACTTTATCATTTGTTTAAATAGAAGTATCTATTTTAGACGCCTGTCCGTTAGGCATGTTTTAACAGTTACTGACAATTCACTGATCATAAACACTGCTCTGGATGGTTATACTTCTGTTTTCAAGACATGTTGATACTGGTGCTACAACAAAGCAAGACGTGGATTAACACACCACAAATTTTCCCGCACCAAAAGGAGTAGAGGAAACAGCGACTCAATAAATGGACGATTTGTTTTTTTTTTGTTGCATCACATCTTATAGGCTGGCAAGTCCGGATCATACCTGTTTATCATCACTAAAAGTAAAGGTATGTGGGGTCGAATGGGAATTTTGAGGAATGACAAGCGACACATGAGCACTTATAATAAAAGACTAATATAACGTATTTTCCTGACAATCAGTGATATAGTTCTTACAAAATTTCATTATTACTAGTCTACAGCCAAAATGTTTCGGAAGTGAATGCAGCCTTCAACATCGTTCATGATCCAAATGAGTGGAAACTGTTCATCGATTCATCGAAGACGAGTCATAAATTTGTTTTGCTGCATGATCCCAATGTTTTGCCATCTATTCCACTTGGGGATTTAGTCAATATGAATGATACCTCTGAAAACATGAAACAACATTTGAAGTGCAATACCTATGGCTAACAGCAGTGGCAGCCTTTTGGCGAATTGAAGGGCGAATTGAAGGTTTTTGCTCTCTTGCTTTGCCGGCAGTCTGGATACACACAATTCTGCTGTTTTCTCTGCGAATGGGATAGCCGTGCGAGAGATTTTCACTTAATCAAGAGAGAGTGGCCACTCCGACAATCATTGGAGGCTGGGAGGAAAATTCTTCAGTATCAACCATTTGTTGAATCAAGGAAGATTTTGTTACCACGCTTGCACATCTAGCTGGGTCTGATGAAGAATTGTGTGAAGGTCATGGACAAAGCACAAGCAACTTTCAAGTATTTCCGTGTACATTTTCCAATTTTAAAAGAAGCTCAGATAAAGGATTGTGTTTTTGTTGGTCCTCAGATTCGAGTACGCCTTGGAGATGATGCATTTGACCGTGCTCCGCCTGGCAAGGAAAAGACGGCATGGAAAGCCTTCCAGTTAGTGGCAAGACATTTTCTCGGAAACAAAAAGGCAAGACATCTACAGGGAGTTGGTGGAAAACCTCCTCTAGGCATACGAAAACATTGATTGGAACATGTCACCAAAGATACATCTTTTGCATTCTCATCTAGATTTTGTAACCTAACTGCGGAGCAGTCAGCGACGAGCGCGGCGATCGATTTCACCAGTTCATTGCAACAATGGGAAAACGCTATCAGGGGATATTGAGCCCATTAAAGCTTTCAGACTATTGCTAGAAAGTAACAAGTGATGCTCCATTTGACGTTTACAAGACACAAGCGAAGAAGCTCCAAGCGGACACTAAATAAGGACTAAACTATGTACGTATATATGCATAATAGTGTTTTGCCTTTTGTTTCATAATGCATTTTATTTATATAACCCTTTCGCTTTTTTTAAGTGTTAGATCAACAGGACAGGTGAAATATTATCGTGTAAATCAACCACCAATACAGGTTTGCAATTTATTATTAAAACTCTACTATATGTAACCGCTCCCGTGGTCTAGTGGTTAGAGCGTCGGCCTCGGAAGCGGAAGGTCGTGGGTTCGATCCCTGGCCGAGTCATACCAAAGATTTATAAAAATGGTACTGACAGCTGCCTCGCTTGGCGCTCAGCATTAAGAGGTTAGTGTTAGGACTGGTCGGTCTGGTGTCAGGATAATGTGACTGGGTGGGACATCGTGCTTCATGTCTACTGCATGATGCCTCAGTGCTAGACATCACTATAAACTGTCACACTGCAGACATCGTAGCAATATGACTGAAAAATTGTTAAAGCTACGTTAAAATTCCAAATCGCACACACACTACTACCGGTATGCGTATACTACACATATACGAAAAATTTAAAAACTTAAATATCTTGGAAACAGTAGAAAGACACTTGTTTTAATTGTTATATTTCAATCCAGCAAATCAAAATCGATAATAAACGGTACATTTTGTCTCTGAAGCAGACGACTTCATAGAAAATTTAGACCAGTGTTATCATCATTAGTGGTTAGAAATGAAAATTCAGCTAGAAGCACTTAAAGATCATCCTGACGGCTATTTAACCACCTTTTTTTGACGTTTGTGTTTAATATTATATTTCATCATTACATATAAGTAATGGATTCTGACCTAAATGATGAGGTTGTGGAATCTACCGACGGTGTGTTTGACCAAATGTTAGCGGATGACAGCATCGATAACAAATTTGCCCCACTTCTAAACCAATATCTGCTTCAAGGTGGTGTTACCAAACCCTCATATGAATATAATTTTGTTATGAGCCAAGCATTAATTATTTACTAGCATGCGTGGATGTCTGACGTATACTATTACTTTTTCAGGAACGCAACATTTTCTGTCTAAACTGTACTCGTTTTTTTGAGTAATCGTGTTTTATATTTATAGGCCATCTCTAATAATTATATTGCCCGGGTGATGGCATCCGGCTCAAAGTATCCCTGCACATTATGTCAATAGAATCAGCATTTCCTACTTTTATCTATAGGCTATGGAATGTCAGGACGGTGTCGTTCACAGTAACATATATAGTGTAACGTTAATGATCCCGTTATATTCGGTGGTATCTATCGCGATAAATTCAGAAATATCCGCGATATACTGAGATACTAAATATTTTGTGGTACCCACCCCAAACAGAAGATCATTATAAGGACACAATTATTTTACAGAAGATGATTGTAAGGTCACCAATAGTATATACACACACACACACACACACACACACATATATATATATATATATATATATATATATATATATATATATATATATATATATATATATTTAGGTCACAATTATATATACAAAAAATGTTTGCAAGGTAACAAGTTTTTTTTATAGAAAATGATTATAAGGTCACACTAATTATAATTGTAAGAACATAAGTAGTAGGTAGGAGATGATAATCCTACCCAAAGTTTCTGCTCCATACATTCCCCACCCCACCCAAAACAATAGACAGCACACAATCTAACCAACCCAAACATATTTGGTAACATTACCGATCCACCCAACCCACAGCAAATATATGTATGATATATGTTCATCAAAAGTAATGGTGAAACGGCTATATTGAATGATGGAGTTTTTTTGCCTTCTCCAATTTTACTTCGTATGATTTATATAGTCAATATGAGGTGGCTTGACTTAATTTATGACAGATGTTGTGTGTTCACGCGCTTGTCGCCATGGAAACTGTGTCTTAAGAAAATATCAATAAAGATATGCAAAGTTGAAAACTTTATCATCGATTTCTCATTGATATTGTCTATCCATAAACTATTCGCTAAGTTCCATGTGGGATATTCCATCATCACAAGGACTATAAAGGTGATCGATAAAATAAAACGAAATACGTACTAGCAGCTTTATCAAACCCATATCGACTTAATTGCCTTTATACGAACATATGTAAATTTGTACTTGACAACCCGAATTTATTTCAATTGAGAGATAAATACTGTACGTTAAATAGCCACTTGTAGTATTTCCCATGCGACTAGTTTTCGTTGCATGTAGTGTTCGATTGCAGGAAGAAGTTAGACTTGAAGTTTATTCATAACTAAAAAGATTATAACTTTGACTTTAATTCTTACTGTGTATACAATTGTCGGTATCCAACTGCGCATCCATTTCATGGTGTCGATGCAGTTATAATGTTCTCAATAGAGTGAACGAATCTTCAGAACATTTCCAGGAAATAATCTTAGCCTTCATTTTATATAGCATGATTACACCTTTGAACGTAAACCTCTTGACAAATGATGTGTTCAATAGTACGCATAGCCTTTGTTTTATTACTACTCAGAGAGAGACAGACATACAGAGAGAGACTGAGAGAGAGTCATTAAATTGACATAAAAGCTGTGCTTCTTTGTTTAGATGGGCATGAAATTCACCTACGATTATGCACTCTATCACCCATTGTATCTTTTCTATGACTGCTCTATAGCTGAAATATAGCTCTTTATTAAAAATACATATCTTAGCCTAACATATTTACATATATTTACTTCAGGAATCTGCACGTAAATATTACGACGAATACGTCGCGTTCTATTTACCGTTGAACGAATTATACGAAATGGGCTTCATTTTGCTGCTGTTATTTCTATTTCACCATAACGCGTTATTTCCTATATCATGACGGAAACATGGAGGTAAATGTCTTTCCCAAGTACACACAGAGGCTCGCTTGGGTGGGTATAGCGTTCGATATGGCCAAAGCTATGTTAAAAGTGACTTAAAAATCTGTGTTATTGGTATCAAATATTTGTCACATTCAAACAGTTAGTACAATAAACAAGAAAAACAATAACCCTTCCAAAATTTGAACTTGGTTCTACCGTGTGACTTCTGGACGCTTTACCAAAGTTTGGGTTCAGCGGATATATTGGTTTACACTATGTAGCTTCAAGTTGACTTGCATTTCTTTTTAACAGTCGCCTTATTAAACTGCCAACTGTAATGTTTTCTCTTAAATCTAAATATATTAATTTTATTATAAATTAAAAGAAATACAGAGTACCAATTGATTCGCCAAGAATGAGGTTGAAAGGATTAAGTGAACGGTGTGCAAGAACATAACAAATGATAAAAATGTATTTTGTTTCAAAAATGTAATAAAACAAGATCAGTACTAAAGCATTATCCAATATGATTTTCTTCGATCGGGTAAAAAATGAAGCAAGAGTGTACAGAAATAACGAAATTTTATTCGACTAAGAAGAAAAACGAAAGAATTGTTTAAATATAAGTTTTAAATTCTACACGGATCGCAATTGGTGTGTGTGTGTGTGTGTGTGGCTTGATTTCATAAGCACAAATTATAAATTATTTCCTCGTAAAGGTAATAAGTAAATCGAAGTTCAACAAGGAATACACCCGATGATAAGCAGAAAGGATAAAGTAGATGCATCCAAAATGTATATTTATATTATGGCTGTTGTCCATTGGACAAATCAAAACATCCAGATAAAACCTATTATGTAAAATATCAACCTAATTAATGGATCATTTGTCAGATGTACTTGATAGACGTAAGCTTGATTGATATTTTGGAGCATTGTGCAGTTTAAGAAGAAAATATTAAATGTGTGTTCAATGTAACTCTGAAATAATTATATAACCTGAACGAAGTAAAAAGAAAACGTGAAGAGAAAAAAAAAAAAACACTGGAAAGGAGCAACTAAATAACTCACAAGGAAAACGTAATTACATGACTACATATGATTAAATAATTAAGGATATTACATATGAAATAACAAGGGAGACTTAAGAGAATTAAACTTGAACTAAAATTATAAAACTTTAAAATATAGCAGGTTGAGATTCATAATGGTGTACAAGATAATGAACATTGACAGCAGAAATTAAATACATAGACACAATATGAGAGTGTTTGTCAAGATATATAACTATATGGTCTTAAGCTAACAAAAAAAGAGCGAAAATCAACAAGCTGTTACAATTCACGAAATAATTTAATTCCATATATTACACAACGTAAATTTAAAAGGAACTTACAATATTGTGAATTAAATCCCAGAGTGGTCTAAAATTTCATCACAAGTCCAAAGGAATAGAGTTTCATTTGAATGCCACCGGTGTTTCAGATAAATTCCAATATTGAATGTGATGGTGTATATGATTTAGTCCGAAAAGCATAAATGAGAACTTTGTAATTCCAGTGAATAATTTAAAATGAATAAATACAACCAAATTAAATGATGAACACAGCAAAAGGATGGAGGATAAGGTAGGAATGAGTATGTGTTCAAGTAAACAATATTAATATAAAATCTTCTACACAATACAAGAAACAGGAAGTGGGCCAATTTCCTTGCTAAAACATTAAATATTGTCAGCAAGTTTATAAATTTTCAAGTGGAAAACTAATGTCCTAAACTCAGATTGGGGTTAGAAACAAAAACAAATGAGTGGCCTCATAGAGCTTTAATCTGACTTTTAATTCTAAATAGACTTATAATATTATCATATTTGGTCTTATAATTTGGGGGCAAAAAACAAAGTCTGCGCTGGGTGTCACTAAAAATTGAATTCACAACATAGATGACAGTAGAGACTGGTTTTTAAGAGACGATAGTATTATTGAAATAGATACTTGTGATAAATTACTTAAATTTATATAATATTTATTTAGTGTTTACCATGTAAACTAATATCTTATTTCTGAAAAAAATGCCTGTGCCATCTTAGAAAACAAAAAACCTAACAAATGTTTCATTCAATGATATGCAGTACGGAATATCAGTTCTGGTGATCGTTCAGAAATTCAATTATGTCATATATTACCTGAGTACAAACAATAAATGTATAGTGGTAGTTTGTTCCAAAGTCAATGGAAAATAACAATGTACCCACATTTGAGGTAATTTCCAATAATATTGCAATGAACCCTCGATGTCAAATTCTGCTATGACCTTACGGTGTCCACCTCATGTTAAATTCCCGTTAGCCCCATGAAATAAGATCAACAACTATCAATAACAGCGCAATGTGCCAGCAATTAAAACTTATGCACACCATTTAACATATAATTTTTATAAAACCTCGAGGGTTTCAACATATAGGTCTATATACGACCGCCCAGGCCTAGGATGCGGGAGGTAGCGTGTTCGAATTCTGGCCGAGTAATAAAAAGACTTATAAAAATGGTACTAGCACCTTCCTCGCCTGTAGCTTAGCATTAACAGGTTAGTGTTAGAACTGGTCGGACTGGTGTCAGAATAATGTGAATGGATGGGACATGATATTACGTCTGCACATTGATGGTCCAGTGCTAATTTGTTTGTCATGATCGAACCAGTACTCTTCCGAGTACTTGTCCAACGCCAACACCACTGAGCCACCATGGCTCTTTTATAAATAAAAATAAAATCTCATGACTTTTAATTCTCCCTCAGAAAGTTTTTTTTTGTATATTCTCTACAAAACTTTATATGATTAATGCAACTCGTTAATTATAAGCATTCTTCAATAATGACATAAATGAATACATGTTTAATATTCTTTCTTTGCACTATACCGATGAAAATATACATACTGTCATCGGGCATCAAATGAAAAATAAAACAATTTCTGAAAGGTGGGAAGATTTCTTGAGAATTCTAATAGAGTTGGATCATATAAAGCTAGATATATCATCAAGAATGTTGAATTGTTTAGAAAGGTGATGGGCAGGCAATGATACACACATACAAGTAGGCAAGGTAATACACGAGCAAAGATCGTGTATTTGTGAAGAAAACATGCTAAATGTATTTTGAATATTTTCCTTGACGTATTTTATCGATCTTTCTAATACGTAGTGGCAATAATTAAAAGTTGAAGAGAGCTTATGTTCACATTAACTGTGGATTAGATACATAGACATATCAGCAAATGGCATGGTAAAGATTCATTTTGTGCAACACTTTGTAACTTTGTTCGTTCGATGTTACGCCATTTTATCATTATGAATTTATTCTGTTTTTGACCTGCTCACTGAATAGCTCTCGGAAAGGCGAATCAGTTAAGTTGCTGATTTGTACCTCTAGATGACACATATAAATGTTTCGCCGAGTTTCGAATGCAGTCCTGATATCTAAGGATGTTTTATCTAACGAATTGACGTACATTATTCTCCGAAATATTTCTTGTATAATTTCAAAAGTTCTCTGCAAGGGAGTAGGAGAGCCTTTGTTACATCTGATGTCATCGCATCTGTGTTGCTGGTATCAAAAACAGGCCAGTTTGAAGCTTTGTCCCAGAATGCAGAGAGGAAGAATGGTGTAAGTGGGATAAGCTCCTTGTTGTCTTCGGGTGCACTTTTCAATACCTCTCTCCACTTGTTCAAAGGAAGTGGCATAAGGTTCATATCCTCAAACAAAGTGTTAAAGGGTATCGTGTCTTTGTTAACTAAGTGGTACACTTTCGTGTAGTGGTCAGTCGCGTTGCAGATTCTAAGTGCGATTTCCACCATTGCCTTTGCGACATAATCCACTGGCGTTAGGTCAAATGGAAATTTTAAATCGGGGTAACAGCCAAGCTTCTTCATCCCAAGCATTGTGCTACCAAAAAGATCATTTCGAAGTCCAAGACCATCTTTTGTTCTGCCTGATATTCTAGCTGGACGAAAAATGGCACCTCCCGGTAAGTGCTCCAAGGCTTGCAAAACAAGTCGTTCGCTTGCCCATTTGCTCTGTCCATAGCCTCCTTCGATTAACATAGGGTCATCAAAACATTCAGATTCATAACAAATTCTGGGGCGAGCATTCATATCCGAGGATGATTCTGGAAAAAGAAACACACTGAGCGAGGACGTAAGGAAAATATATTTCTGGACGCCAGTTACAGCAAACTTGATGAATTCTTTAGTACCATAAACATTTGCAATTCGATGATCTTCATATGGTGTATTGAAGTTCATCATTGCAGCATTCATAAACACGACGTCGATCACATTGCACAAAACGTCATAAATGTCTTGTGAAATTCCCATCCGTTCTTGCAATAGGTCTGAAAGAACAATGGAGATTCTCGATGTGTACTCAGGTTGCCACAAATTGTACATCCTCATGTTTTGTATGATTCTCTCAACACCACATGACTCGGCAGATTCTCTCACCATGCAGTAAATTTGGGCACTTGTTTGTTTAAGTAGTTCGGCAAGTAAAAAGGCTCCAAGAAATCCCGTTACTCCAGATATCAATATGTTTCTGGGATTATTTAACGAAAAGTGTCTGGACTGCATAAATCCTCGTCTCTTCGTTGTGGATGAAATATTACTATCTAGAGACGAGTCTCGCAATATAAGATCTTTAAGCTCCTGCCCACTGGAGAAAACATGCTTAGATGTACAAAAAACATCTTTCTTTCGTTTGATGACCTCAGCAAATTCTTCAATGGTATCTGCCCTACCAACATCGGTAAAAGAAAGGTACAGACCCAAACTGTTTTCAAGAGTCCTCAACAACAGTACGAGTTGGAGTGAATTTCCCCCCAGTTCAGTGAAAGAGCTTTGTTCATGAAGACCGTTCACAAAGGAGTCGTCTAGTTTTAAGACCTCACACCACCGCCGCGCAAGAAACAGTTCAAGATCATTCAAGTGTCTCCTTTCTGTTAACTGCTCTTGGCCATGGACACCTTCGTCTATCTCTAATAGCTTCCTATCGACCTTTCCATTGATTGTCAAAGGGAATTCTGATAATTCCAATTTTCTTATAAAGTTAGGTATCATATATTTCGGCAAAGCATTTGAAAGATACTCTCTAATTTCCGAGGTGCAAACGACTGTAGGTGAGATAAAACATGCAATTTTGGGATCTGTTGAAGATGAACATTTGTGGACAACTACCACAGCCATTTCAAGTTTTGGATGTTGTATCAAAATACTTTCTATCTCACTTAAGTCCACCCTTTGTCCTCGTATCTTGATTTGATCATCTTGCCGACCTGCATATGTAAATTTGCCATCTGGGTCCATGAATGCATGGTCACCTGATTTGTACAGCAACATATGTGGCTCGAGAGGATTGGGTACAAAACATCGGTCTTTTAAATCTCTGGCATTTCCAATGTAACCATGTGCAAGACCTTTTCCTCCGATATAAATTTCTCCAACAACCCCTGGTGGTACTGGTTTCATGAAGTCGTCCAGAAGATAAATACAAACTCCATCTATAGCTCTACCTATGGGTAACTCTCTGTTTACATCTTCGTAATCCGTACCTGGAATAAACTCGTAGCATGTAGAACAGACTGTTCCCTCAGTTGGACCGTATGCGTTGAAGAACCGGATTCTGGTGTTTTTCGTCCATCTCAGAGCAGTGCTCAATGTACATGCTTCACCAGCGGATACTACTTTTGTTAGATATGGAAGATCCAGCGGTCTGTAAATATTGAGAGCTGAGGGCGGAAGAGTAATCGTAGTGACCTTAAGTGCCTTCATGGCGTTGATAAATTCTTTTCCTTGGCGTTCTTCGTGACTCAGAACAGAAAGGGCACCGCCTGATAGAAAAGTGGTGAATATTTCTGATATTGATGCATCAAATCCTATAGATGCAAACTGAGCTATGTTGTCGCCTGGCCCTAGATCCCATGCTTTAATCTGTGCTCTTGCTAGATTGACAACGCTGCTTTCTTTCACTTTTACACCCTTCGGTCTTCCGGTGGAACCTGATGTATACATCACGTAGCAAAAGTCTTCATCTTCGTTTGCTTTGTTTATACAAATATGCGAATCAAGATTTACACCTTCATCGTTTATGCTGTTCGCGAGTGAACTATGCAATATCACGTTTGGGCCGTTTTTCGTCAATTGATTTTGCATTCGTTCGTAATATCCATTCATCACATTTATTTTGTTTTCGTGTTTGTCAGATGTAAACTCTAGGAAATATAACTCCTCGCCGGCGACGTTTCGCTGAAAGCACACCTTAATTGAGCTTGTTATCTTTAGCAAGTTGGCTGCTTCAGATCTTGTAGTCAAAATTTGGCAGACCTTAGCATCGCATATTGAGAATGCCAAACGATCGAACGGGTAGTCCACAGGCAGGGGTAAAAATGCAGCATTGCTTTCGATGGTAGCAAGCAATGACAGTACATACTGAATTGAATTTGGGAAGTAAAGTCCAATAACAGGTTTTTCTTTCTCTCTTTTCCAAAGGTGACTAGAAATGACAGCGGACAAAGATGCAACTTCCTGTTGCATTCCCCCATAGGTAATGGCTTGCTGCATTGATTTCAATGCAACCCTGTTCGGTGAAAGCTGACATTGTTTATTTATATATGTTAATAAAGTATCTTTTGCCTTCAATGTTTCTTCCTCTACCCCTGGGAATAAATGGTTCAGTTCGTCTTTGGACAACATTGTGATGTCTTTTAGAACAGGATTAAAGTCCATGTTCATCGAGCTCAGAAACGTAGGGAAGTGACGTAACACATCGATAAGGTGAGTGATGTCTTGTGCAGATTTTTCCTTGTAGAGTAAACGCACTTCCCTCGTGTCAGGACAGAACATAAGTAATAGTGTGCAATCATGGAGAATACGCTCACCAACATTGCGTTCCAAGGTGGTTCCAGACTTTGTTCCGATGACTAAATTGTGATGAGGTGTTCTTTTCTTGCCACGCAGTTCTGGGTATCGATAAAACACATCCTTTAAAAAAGTCTTGGCCTGGGTGTATTTTATCAGATTCTCGAGACATTCAGATATAACATCTGTAATGTTGTCATCTAAAGCGACTTTGAACAAACCAGGAGTGATATCTGAAAACATCGACTCAATAGAAGCGTCTAATCCACTCTTGTCTGCAAGTAGACCTATGGCCACATCAGAGAGACAGGTAACTCTGGCCACGAATGCCACAAAGCAAGCTTGAAGAAAAAGTTCTGATTTTGCAAATGCTGGTACTAAATCGACGTTCGGTAACGGCAAAGTGATTGTTACGATTTGGTTATCTGTCAAAACGTCTGTGATATTAGCCACGACATTCATTTGCTGTCGATAGAAGGCAGTAGGCTCATATGATGACAGTTTTCGTCTCCAAAATCCTTCCTTTGTCGGTATGGAAGTAAGTTGATCACAGTTGATGGATACGGTTGGAACATGTCCACCTGTGTAGAAACCAATTTCTCTGTGTCTGTTCAGAGGTATTTGCTTGCCATCTAGTGTCGCAAAGGATACAATTATAGGTGTTGTCCCAGTTGATACGACAAGCATATTTTCGTTTATGCCAATTATCTGACCTGGCGTGGCTGTTCCATTCGCGACGTTAGCAGTCGTGTCGACTTTTGTCACTAGGAAGAACTCTCCAGTGGATGCCAATATTTTGGGACTTCCAAAAGCATTGTCATGCTTTATACCGAAATCAAGGGCCCGTGCCAGGTTGTATATATCGTCTGCTTCATTATCGAAATTCAAGACCCCTAAATTAGGTGGCAATTCATACAGTCCATAGTATGACCTACCAACCTCATTCTGCTGCTTTCGAATCAACGTACCATGCTTTATATCGTCGAGTAGTCGACTAAACGCATCGAAAGCAGCTTCCTGACATTTCATATTTAATGTGAAGGCCGACTCATCATTTTCAATCGTGACTTCCTGAGACTCCAAAATGTCTCCCGTATCGATGCCAGACTCAACCACGTGCCAACTGATGCCGTGCTTTCGTTGTCCTTGTAGAATGGCCCAGCTTGTCGCATGGATACCAGCATAAGCTGGAAGTGGGCTATCATGGTAATTGATAGACAATATGCGTGGAAGGTTCAAAACATTCTTCTTCAGAACACGCGGGTTGGCAATGCTGAATAAGTAGTCTACGGCTTTGTCCCTAAGAGCATCTTCAATATTTGCATTTCTGTTCTGACAGAATATACGCTTCTCTTCACACAGCTGAGATACAAATGGTGTGTTTGTAAAGACCACGTTTAATACAAAGCCATTCTCCTGCAGACCATTGATACATTTCAGAAGAAGGTTTCCTTCTCCAATCACTGCACACGTGATGCTCTCTGTCGCCATTTTGAAAGTGTTTGTCGATTAATCTGAAAAAGTAGATGCACATTTGTTAGAGAAGACCAATATATGTTTTAGTTTTAAATGTGACACCAACCAGCAAACGATTGAAACAAGTTTGTGAGTTAATTGTTGGTGATTTGGGTTAAATCCGTTTCTGATAGAACGATATCCTATACGTGGTAGACAGTATTATTGGTGGAGGAGGAACCAGGGGAAACGCCGGTACGAACCGTCGACTCATGGGAAGCTAATGGCAGATTTCAAACATACCAACAGTAACCGAACTGAAGACTCCTACTCATAACGGCAGAGATGAGATGGCATTGTTCGATAAGGCGAGCTCTATTGATGACACGGCTACCAAGGGGGCCTTGAGTAAATATATATCAACCTTTCATCAAAATTAAGCAATGTTTATAACATTTCTAATTATGATGCATATATCTGGTACTCTAGACAGTTTTCTACATACACATTATGATATAAATGTATCATACAACTTTATTCCCTTGTTATCTTCAGCATCATCACTATCATTGTTGTCGTCGCTCTCTTTAAGAAATACATCAATTTTATGTGGACGTTACATAATCAATCTAAATGATTCTTACATGGTAGAAACATGTTAAACATTTTGAAATCGTACACAAGGAGAAAATTGTAGCACAAAAATAATTCGTTGATTATACAACATTAACTACAACAATACTCTTCCTGTTTGTTCATCCGTCTATCATTTCGTCAATCATTACCATTAACGTACTGTAAACCAGGATATTGTGGCTTCAATATACTTTTGCAAATTTATAACCGTTTTGCATATGTATTGCATAGAACCATATCCAATTCATTGTGCTCTGTATATATACTATGTTAATTGTGGTCTTTTCTGTGAACAATAGTCAAGAACCCGAATTAAAATATTCTAATTTACAGTAGTTTTACAAACTGAATAGTTTCTTATTATCAACTCTCCTGTTGTCAATTTCGCACAAAATAATAATAACGTATTTACTGTTCCATACACTTGATGTGTTAATAGATATATAATCTTTTCTGAAATTTAGACTCCTGCGAAAATCGTACCAAGGTAAGATATAACTTGTTCAATACGGTACATATTTGTATTCGATTACTGAGACCAGATATATATATGTATATATTTAATAAAGGCCATAAAATGTTAACAAGGATGCTGGCAATTTAATAAGGCCATAAGACGTTAACAAGGATGCTTGCAATTTAATAAGGCCATAAGACGTTAAGAAGGATGCTTGCAATTTAATAAGGCCATAAGACGTTAACAAGGATGCTTGTAATTTAATACAGACCATAAGACCTTAACAAGGATGCTTGTAATTTAATACAACCATAAGACGTTAACAAGGATGCTTGTAATTTAATACAGACCATAAGACGTTAACAAGGATGCTTGTAATTTAATACAGGCCATAAGACGTTAGCAAGGATGCTTGCAATTTAATAAGGCCATCTTGCAATTTAATATAGGCCATAAGACGTTAGCAAGGATGCTTGCAATTTAATAAGGCCATAAGACATTAACAAGGATGCTTGTAATTTAATACAGGCCATAAGACGTTAGCAAGGATGCTTGCAATTTAATAAGGCCATAATACATGAACAAAGATGCTTGCAATTTAATAAGGCCATCTTGCAATTTAATATAGGCCATAAGACGTTAGCAAGGATGCTTGCAATTTAATAAGGCCATAAGACATTAACAAGGATGCTAGCAATTTAATAAGGCCATAAGACATTAACAAGGATGCTAGCAATTTAATAAGGCCATCTTGCAATTTAATATAGGCCATAAGACGTTAGCAAGGATGCTTGCAATTTAATAAGGCCATACGACGTTAGCAAGGATGCTTGCAATTTAATAAGGCCATAAGACGTTAGCAAGGATGCTTGCAATTTAATAAGGCCATAAGACATTAACAAGGATGCTAGCAATTTAATAAGGCCATCTTGCAATTTAATATAGGCCATAAGACGTTAGCAAGGATGCTTGCAATTTAATAAGGCCATACGACGTTAGCAAGGATGCTTGCAATTTAATAAGGCCATACGACGTTAGCAAGGATGCTTGCAATTTAATAAGGCCATAAGACGTTAGCAAGGATGCTTGCAATTTAATAAGGCCATAAGACATTAACAAGGATGCTAGCAATTTAATAAGGCCATAAGACATTAACAAGGATGCTAGCAATTTAATAAGGCCATCTTGCAATTTAATATAGGCCATAAGACGTTAGCAAGGATGCTTGCAATTTAATAAGGCCATACGACGTTAATAAGGATGCTTGTAATTTAATAAGACCATAATACATTAACAAGGATGCTAGCAATTTAATAAGGCCATAAGACATTAACAAGGATGCTTGCAATTTAATAAGGCCATAAGACGTTAAGAAGGATGCTTGCAATTTAATAAGGCCATACGACGTTAATAAGGATGCTTGTAATTTAAAACAGACCATAAGACGTTAACAAGGATGCTTGTAATTTAATACAGACCATAAGACGTTAACAAGGATGCTTGTAATTTAATAAGGCCATAAGACGATAGCAAGGATGCTTGCAATTTAATAAAGGCCATACGACATTAACAAGGTTGCTTGCAATTTAGTAAAGACCATACGACATTAACAAGGATACTTGCAATTTAATAAGGCCATAAGACGTTAACAAGGATGCTTGGAATTTAATAAAGGCCATACGACATTAACAAGGATGCTTGCCATTTAATAAGGCCATACGACGTTAACAATGATGTTTGCAATTGAATAAAGGCCATTAGACGTTAACAGTGATGTTGGCAATTTAATAAAGGCCATACGACAATATCAAGGATATTTGCAATTCAATAAAGGCCATAAGACGTTAACAAGGATGCTTGCAATTTAATAAGGCCATAAGACGTTAAGAATGATGCTTTCAAATTAATAAAGGCCGTACGACAATAACAAGGATATTTGCAATTTAATAAAGGCCATACGACAATAACAAGGATATTTGCAACTTAATAAAGGCCATACGACAATAACAAGGATATTTGCAACTTAATAAAGGCCATACGACAATAACAAGGATATTTGCAATTTAATAAAGGTCATAATACATTAACAAAGATGCTTGTAATTTAATAAGGCCATAAGACGTTAACAAGGATATTTGCAACTTAATAAAGGCCATACGACAATAATAAGGATATTTACAACTTAATAAAGGCCATACGTCAATAACAAGGATATTTACAACTTAATAAAGGCCATACGACAATAACAATGATATTTGCAACTTAATAAAGGCCATACGACAATAATAAGGATATTTGCAACTTAATAAAGGCCATACGACAATAACAAGGATATTTACAACTTAATAAAGGCCATACGTCAATAACAAGGATATTTACAACTTAATAAAGGCGATACGACAATAACAATGATATTTGCAACTTGATAAAGGTCATACGACAATAAGAAGGATATTTGGAACTTAATAAAGGCCATACGACAATAACAAGGATATTTGCAATTTAATAAAATCATAATACATTAACAAAGATGCTTGTAATTTAATAAGGCCATAAGACGTTAACAAGGATATTTGCAACTTAATAAAGGCCATACGACAATAAGAAGGATATTTACAACTTAATAAAGGCCATACGGCAATAAGAAGGATATTTGCAACTTAATAAAGGCCATACGACAATAACAAGGATGTTTGCTATTTAATAAAGGCCATACGGCAATAACAAGGATGTTTGCTATTTAATAAAGGTCATACGGCAATAAGAAGGATATTTGCAACTTAATAAAGGTCATAAGATAATAACAAGTTTGCATGCAATTTAGTAAAGGCTAAAAAACTTTAACAGGGAAATTTGCAAAGCATTCTTGCTGTAAGACCCGATGGTGATATAATTTAGACAAAGACAAAACGTTTAAAACAGTTTAAAGTCGAAAATGTTCAATATAATTTTATACCTTTTGATAAACTTATGAGATTTATCTTTGGAAAAAAATTGCAGAACTAAGTAACGATATATAGTTGCAATTTGTACTTCCGACAGAGATTACGAATTATATTGTCTGTGTTGTATAGCTTTAATACTGTTTAAAATGCACAGAGATTACGAATTATATTGTCTGTGTTGTATAGCTTTAATACTGTTTAAAATGCACAGAGATTACGAATTATATTGTCTGTGTTGTATAGCTTTAATACTGTTTAAAATGCACAGAGATTACGAATTATATTGTCTGTGTTGTATAGCTTTAATACTGTTTAAAATGCACAGAGATAACATATTACATGAGTTTAAGGCTTCTATAGGTGTATTGATGCATCTCCTTACGTTCGTAGAGTCGAGTTCTCCGTTATTTATGAAATAATAAATATATTTATTTTGACCCGAATATATTCGTAACGTATATTTGAAGAATAAAAACAGTATGTTTAAACCATTTATAAGATTAAACGAAAAATAAGATGAATAAATAAATACCTTTGGAAAAGACTTGAGAGTAGCTCAGAAACGACGTAAGCCTTCTTCCTGAAAAATTATGCTTCGTCTCTGTTGGGACTAATGATGAATTACATTCTGAACCCTTACTTATATATGTCTCAGTTTAACCTAGTCATAAAGAACGGTCAGAAACATGGGATGCGCGTAAGTTCAAAAATAATACAATTTTGACACTTTGAACTCTTTACGCTTTAAATTCAGCTGAGTGACTCATTAGATATTTGTATCCCGAATATCACGTAGCGTTAATGCTGATTGAATCAATCTTTCCAAAGAAATTATATGCAATGTAAAGATAACTGCAGCATTGTTAGAAGAATAAACTTATACACACATTTAGACAGACACACACACACATATATTGCCAGGGAAAATTAGGTCATATAAACTTGATACAATTTTATGAGTGTGTGTTTTAATACAATAATTGTCCTTCAAAATATTAGTTTTTATTCTGAGCGTAGTGACCGTCATTTGTAGCAGCGTGAAAAGATATGATCAGTGAATGAGTCTTGTTATCTCAACCAAAAAGACAAATCCTCATTTTGCTCACCTTATACTGCATATTAACTCATAAAAGTTGGCTTTAATTGCAAGCAACATAAACCATAGTACGCCACCTCATAAAGTATCAAGAAATCATGGCTTATCCTGCTTGTTCTACCGATGTTTCTAACTAAATTGCATAGACCCGGATTTGCTTATGATTTATATATTAGATGTGACGTCTATGAAGTACGTCTTCCATCCACATCTACGCAAGTATATACGGTATGATGTTTTCATTTGGAGAAGAAGAAACCTTTAATAAGATTAAAATCAATGATTGCAAAATTCATGTAAACTTCATTATTTATATATATATATATATATATATATATATATATATATATATATATATATATATATATATATATATGCAAATATGTATGTATGTATTTGTGACCCAGTTGGATGTACGAATGTGTGTGTGTGTGTGCGTGTGTGATATGGATATTCAGCGGATATTTAATGTCGCTTTCACAATACTTCGGTCATATCGCTGTGAAGTCTGCAATATGACAGTTTATAGCGATGTATAGCACTGGGACGTCATGTCGCAAACATGTAGCATTGTATCACATCAAGTCACTTTATCCTGACAGTATATAATTTTAGTAAGATACCTGTATTTTAAATATGGAAAAATCCTCAAAGATAATGTAACGTATTGTACCTTGAAAACCAATTGAATATAACTTTGTAATTTTTAAAATACTGCAATGCCATAGGCAGTGAAGCTGTAGAAAAAAGACAATATAATACTATGCTATTATTCTTTACAAGGTCCTTTCCCAGCATTATGGTCTATATTAAATAGTTTAACTTTGTAATTTTTAAAATATTGCAATGCCATAGGCAGTGAAGCTGTAGAAAAGAGACAATATAATGATATGTTATTCTTGTTTAAAATGGTGCTTCTTTACAGGTCCTTCCGAGCATTTTATGCTTCGCTCAGCTAGCAACAGCAAGAGTCGCAACGTTGAACTCCTTAATATAAATATAATATTGCTACAATATTGTGAGGTCAAATAAATATGTTGATGAGCTCCTCATATGCCTGTATTGTAATTATGGAAAAATCCTCTACGGTAATACAACGAATTGTACCTTTAAAAACAATTGATCTATGTCATTTTTACGATATAATACGTAATCTATTTAGGACGTAAGAACTGCACACACATCTCTTTATTTTTCTCTGCAAGTTAATGCTAAGGAATTTTTTGATAATGTTGTCAAATTACATAAAATATTTTGTTTCTTCTATAACTTTATTTTAATGTTTCTCTATCAACGTTAAATCGTCGTGTCAGATTGAGTGATTATTTAAGCACTGCAAGGCTATTTAGCGCCGCAGTAAAGATTACATGCTAGACTATTGACAGCATATAAAAATGATCAATATCGACCGGCGATAATAATACCAAATGCTGTTACTTCTCAAACGTGCTTTACATTTTGGTATGTTCTTTTGTAAAATAAAAAATAGCGTAATACATGAGAAGCTTGTAGTAAAGATAGTACAAAAGCTAAAGCTAATCTATTAAGGATATTTCCCAGTCTTTATTTGAAAACATGTAAAGGAAATCGACTTTTGGATTATACATTGATATTTAACTTTGGCTGAAAAACACTAAATATGAGTCTAGGGCCCTTCCTACTTTAGTAAATAAATTTAATTTATTAATGCAAAGTTCACGAGACATCAGTAAATAATCACTAATGGATAATTTGTAAATCCGCTCACACGTTAATACTATCTTTATTTGAACCAGTGAACTCAACCAGGAAGTTCAGTTGCGTTGGTAAATATCAGTCTATTATGTTAATCTATTTCACCGGGCAAAATAATATTGAACATGCTGGTAATGTTTAGCCGAAGAGTCTAAATGACAAAAACATTGCACTAGCTGACGAAAAGAGTATCCATGAAAAATGATATATTTTTCTCACGTCGATGGTAGGTGGCACTCAGCCATTTTTCATATTCAATCAAAACGAAAGGAACTATGACTGCATATTGATTATTGCTTCTGGTAGATATTTAGAAAGTTAAGTTAAATAGACTCAATATGTGATGCATTAAAATACATTACCAAGCCTAAGCTACACATTATACCGTTTGATTAAGAAAAAACGATTTTATATTTCGAAGTTAAATGGAGTTTTGCAGAAGAACACTATCAAATACTTTTATCTACAATTATGAAAAGAAAGCATTGTAATGTGGAGGTCTGATACAACCCTTTTGCCAAGAATTTTGAAATATTTCACTCAGGTAGAAGCTAGAACCTTATGGATCTATTGCCTAGTCTGACTGTCTGATGAAAGATATATATATATATATATATATATATATATATATATATATATATATATATATATATATATATATATATATATATATATATATATATAGTAGCATCCTTAGCCAAGTAGGGCTTGATTTGCATCATATTGGCGAGGCCCCCTGTCAGCACTGTATTTGGAAATAATATTTCAAAATGTGTCTGTTATAAACCCTAAACAATTTCCACTGCTTTAAAAGTATCTTGTCTTCAAAGATACTAACGCGCAGGAACCTTGTGAGGGTGGGGCTCGACTTCGCCAAATCTGTCTAATCGGCATAAGACCAGTCCTGTATATATATATATATATATATATATATATATATATATATATACATATACTCGCAATGATAGTGTTCTTGTTCAGATTGAAACAGGGGTGTTCTTGTCTTAGGATATGTAAGCGACTATTACGTGCATGCAAAGGAGGCAGACTTCACGAGGTTAAATGCATATCGAATTTAGTTTGAAAGCAAATTTATGAACATATTGGCTAGATTTCAGATCAGCTGTATGAAGATAGTATTAAGTTTTTGACGTTGCGATTGAAGATAATATATGTAAGGAATTATTTACTATCGGAATATATATACAGGCCAAGGGTCCTTACTTGACCGAGCGGTTGTCAAACCTTGGCGCGATTCTCGCTAGAAGTCATAAGTTTACCCCAACTTTCCAAAGACTTCCATACAACTTCAGTTGTAAATTAGAAAGCTCGACGTGTCCATTCTATACCTAAATTTTGCTCTAATTAATGCAAGACCACAGATAAAACAACCTGCCAAATATATATCAACCGCACATCTGTATGGTTTATCTTCATCAGGTTTCCGTACCGCCAACCGTTCGCGCCTTAGAAAATATGAGTATTCCCTAACACTGGGAACTATTTTAACTCCGCCACCTTAAGCCAATCAATGTATGCTGTCCAGGCACATTTCGCCAATATTACTGCACCAGATTTGCTCCCATGGCGACATAAGCGGTAACTGCCGAGTCCCTTTTTATTTATTCCTTTGTACAATTTACCGGTTTCCTACCGTAAATACTGCCACTACAGTCAGAACACCAATGTACACCACTAGATTTTAATATGGACTATACTACTCCAGCCCAGGGACATTCATTCGGTTTTGGCCGGAATTCACTACTAGTGATCCATGGTATCATGGAAATTTACTAACACGTCACCCATGATGTTTGCTCCTAGTAATTGGCTAATTATTTCGGGCTAGGGATATTTCCGTTGCGCCGAATTCCAATAATCACACAAGTAATCACACAAATCTAAGAATTCTTTAAAACGGGGCGCTATAACCAAATACGCATACTCCAAATTTATTATAATATTATGTACAAAAGGTTTCCACAATTACTGAAGTCACGAAAGTCCTTAATGCTGATGCGTAATTCACTGTATAGGAATGAGACTTACACAACTGCTTTACGCTTTTAATGCAAAATCAGAAACGTTTCTACCTTGATGCAAGTGTGTCACTCAATCACTTGAAAACTGATTGTCAAGGCACCATTTGGCAAATATTTTTACCCACTTTTGCAATTGTACGAAGTATACGCAAGTTTAAACATTGTATATTTTTACTTAAAGGTACAACTATATAGACGGCACTTTCTTGTTCAAAACATAATGTAACTATAGATCGACAAATTCATAATTCATGCTTAATAACGACATTTTTAGATCTCTTAATCTTCCCACAAAAAAATATGTTTATTTGAAAACGTGAACACGCAACACTGATTTCTTGTTGTGGTAGAAATGTACACAACTAGAAGGACACCGTTGATGTTGCCCCCCCCCCCCCAACACACACACTCTGTGACCTTTCCACCCGTCCTCGCAATATCCACCATTTGAAATTATCCCCATGTAAGCATTGTCTATTGTTTACTTTAAATTTGGACCGTACACACGCAATCACCTACTTCCATCAGTGACTGTAGGTAAGGTCTCGTCCGGATCGTAATACCTGCAAAGTGGGCCAATGTGGAAAATACCGTCCGGTCATACTATGTAATCTAATCCGCAGTGATTGTAGAAACGACAGAAGACATTTTTTAATTAAAAAATCATGCAGAGTGATGTGCTGCGACAGGTAAGCCTTTGATAACGACCAAGATACGCACGCTCTCAGTCTAGGCAAAAGAATGAATGAATGAATGAACGAATGAATGAATGAGCTCCTTTGGGCCGATGAGACAATAGAATTTAGCATCTTATATGCATTTGCCGATGAGATTGATGACGCCAATGAAGGCAATAACGATATATTTTATCTGACAAATCCTGGTCTGAAATTTCGAGCTACCATAAGGCTATTCAGTTCGCTTTGTAAGGCTACACCCAGCCTTGAAATCAACGTACTATCTGGTGTGGAGAAACAACAAAAGAGCGGCGACTGATACATGAACATATAGCAGTTTTTTCCACCAGTTAGATAAAACGCTAGCATGTGTGTATAGGAAGCTCCATAACATTGGTACGCAACAAATGTAAAGCTGCCTGCCTGGGAAAATACTAACCTATGGCAGAACGTGGCGTTATGAGTACTGTAAAACACATACGCAAATATTACGTGATGGCATACGGGTAAGTCCCTGCCTCAAATATAACACTGGAGTCCAATCACTTAAAGAAACTTTACCAGCCTTGTGTATCATTTCGTGACTACTGCAAATCGCGGAGAAACAGATTAAACTACAAACTCCTGTAGCTGCCCAATCACAAAGAGATACAGGAACAAAAATCAATAAAACATAGATAGAATAACCATCAGGACTGAAGCAACCGCAGTTTCTGATCCTGAGAAAATGCTCAAAATAAAACAAACCACCTACAAAATATCACAGTTAGAAAGACACATCAGCATTGCCTTATTATAAAATGACTGCTGCGACGCAAATAAAATTGCTCACACATACATACCAAGTCGTATTAGAAAGGTAGATATATTTGAATTATTGAGTGACATAATTGTAATGAAATCACAAATAACATCATCAACAGCAGTTGTCACTGCAACTAAAGCCGCAACAAACACCAACAAAACAACATTACAACAACCAAGGCAATTTGTGCACGTGAACATAATATCCGAATACCCAGAAAAACAAGAAAAGCCTACATCCCTCCGATGCTAGACGAGTATAAACAAAAGCGTTGTCATCGTCTTGCATCTGCTATCGCTACTGAAGCAGCATTTATTTTAAAGTTTCTCTGTCAAACTTATATCGTCGTTTCTGATTGATGGATTATTTAAGGAAAATAGTGCTATTTGACGCCACAGTAAAGGTTACATGCTATACTATTTACAGCTGATAAAAGGATCAATATCGACAGGCGTTAATAATATCAAACGTTGTCACTTCCCAATGTACGTAACAATTTGATATGTTCTTTTGCAACTTTGTTTGAGCGCAATACATGCGAAACATGCAGTATAAACAGTAAAAACTCTCAAGATAACCAATAAAGGATATTTTCCAGTCTTAATTTGAAAATATATCTAAAGGAAATCGACTTTTGGATTATACATTGACATTTAACTTTGGCTGAAAAACACTAAATATGAGTTTAGGGTCCTTCCCAGTTTAGTAAATAAATTTAATTAATTTATGCAAAGTTCACGAGACATCAGTAAATAATCACTAATGGATAATTTATAGATGCGCTCACACCTTGATACTATCTTTATTTGAACCAGTAAACTCAACCAGGAAGTTCAGGTGCGTAGGTAAATATCACGCAATTATGTTAATCTATTTCACCGGGCAAAATAGTATTGAACACGCTGAATGGAGGTAATGTTTAGCCGAAGAATCTAAATGACAAATACATTGCGATAGCTGGCGAGAAGAGTATCCTTAAAAAAATGTATACTTTCTTCACGTCGATGGTAGGTGGAACTGAGCCGTTGTTCATATTCAATCAAAACGAAAGGAATAATGGCTACATATTGAATTTGCTTCTGGTAGAAATTTAGAACGTTCAGGTAAACAGACACACTATGTGATGTATAAAATAAATTACAAGATCTAAGCTATACATTATACCGTCTGATTAAGAAAAAACTATTTTATTTTTAGAAGTTCAAGGGAATTTTGAAGAAAGAAACTATCGAATACGTTTATCCACTATTATGAAAAGAAGGCAAAGCAATGTGGAGGTTTAATACAACCCTTTTGCCAAGAATTTTGAAATATTTCACTCAGGTAGAAGCTAGAACCTTATGGATGTATTGCCTAGTCTGACTGTCAGATTAAAACCTATATATATATATATAAGCGTCCGTCGCCAAATCGGGCCTGAGTGGGGTCATTTTGTCGAGACCCCCTGTAAACACGGCATTTTAAAATAATATTTTAAAATGTTTCTATGATATTCCCTAAACAATTTCCATTGCTTTAAAATTATCTTGTCTTTAAAGATACAAGTTTAAAAATTACGAACGCGCAGGTATTACCTTGTGAGCCAAATCTGTATAATCGGCATAAGACATGTCCTGTGTATATATATATATATATATATATATATATATATATATATATATATATATATATATATATATATCGCTTAAGCACCTTGCATATATATATATATATATATATATATATATATATATATATATATATATATATATATATATGCAAGGTGCTTAAAGTTACATGAAAAACAAGATTATAATGTCTCCTGCACTAGTACAGATTCCGGATTGCACAAAATGATAGTCACCTTGTTAATTTGCAAAAGGGGAGAGTTGTTCTCGATAATTTTCTTTTTCACATATAGAAATGAGATTGTCTGTGGCAGTTTTCTTATAGAAGTTTGTTAACAAGATGTACTTAGGATCTGCTGCATAAAGTTAAACACTGCTGATATGAAAACATGCAGGGTACCCACACCCAGTGGGGGCGAATCTCACGTCGTCCGACTTTGTCCCGCATTGAAATTAGCCTTTTCTGTTAGTGTACATGCATACAAAGATAAGCAAACTAACATGTAATCACTTTTGAAAACTGTGGTACTGTACTAATTACGTTTTTTTATAGAAGTGGTATGGTACCATATAAGCAACGTAATGTATGTGCCTTAAAAATGCAATGAGGAATCCGCCCCCAGGTCGTTTAGCATACCCCTCCGGATTTACTAAACACGACTCATGTTAACTCGATAAAACGAATCTTGTTTATACCTGGCTGAGAATTTATATAATGAAATCGGCCTGTACCGATTTCGTAGTCGCTAAGGCCAAACCAAATGCGTTTATACTTCAAACACGGAAATCAAAAGACGTTACCAGGTTTCAATCAGACTGAAACGCGTCATTGCATTATATTTTTGGCGGCGGAGGTGCGCTCTGTCACTGTTCCGGTACCAGAACAATGCAGAAATGGATGATATATTATGATCGGTTATATGTACTGAAATCTTATTTTCTGATTATACCGATAATGTGTAATTAGTTATGCCGTCTGCGACACGCTGTACTGAATTTGGAATATTTTCCACCAGCAGATATATTCTGAAAATCCTTTTCTCTCACCGGTATTTAAATCCTTCCAGCAAACTGGCCGAGCATATTTTTGTATTTGTCAGTGCCACCAGTAGTGAAGGGGGACACTTTACGTATAATGGGAATTAGCATTTAAAACACCCTTGGGACACTTTACGTATAAGGGAAATTTAACATGGAGAAAAATCGTGGGACACTTTACGTATAAGGGGAATTAACATGCAGAAAATCGTGGGACCCTTTACGTACAAGGGGAATTGAACATGGAGAAAAATCGTGGGACACTTTACGTACAAGGGGAATTGAACATGGGATTTTTTTTTTTTTTAAAAAGTTTTTTTTAAATTTAAATTTAAATTTTAAATTTAAAAAAGGGGTAGGCAATTCAAAGACTATCTCTTTTCGAGAAATATGGCTGGCCCTGAAAAGGGCCTTTGGGTTTTATGTTAATCTATTCATTAACATAAATGGCACCGCATTGGTCTTCTTCTTGTCCTTAGGCTGCGTCTTACTGTTGGTCCGTACATCAGCACTCTTTTCAGGCATCCTTGTCTTTCGACGTAGATCCTACGTATCCACAGGCTGGTGTTGGTCCTGTGGACAACGGTCCACTTGGATCGGACATACATGAGCAAGTCTGTCCGAAACATCATGGAAGACACAAGGGTGGATGACTCAACTGTAGTCCACATCTTGAAGCGACGAGAACAGGTGAATCAATGCAGTCAACGGCGCTTATTTATAGGGACAGAAAGGATTGAAACGGATTGAGTTCATTCACCAATCCGAACACGCGTTACAGAATTCAGTCAGCCCGCATCCAATCCGAAGAGAGCAGTCTGTGACGTCACGTAGTCAATATAGATCTGCTAGCGCTTGTGTGCAGTCAATCTATGCGACAGTCATTCAACATGACGGAAACTCAGAAAACGATCCAGTGGGGTGCACCAGCAGGGGAGACCGCCCAAGGGAACCCGGACTTACTTTCAGAAGAGGTGAATTGGGATTTTGTGGATTTTCTCTCCTCGCAAGAATTTGTTCCGGAACCTGCGTTACCTTCTTCATTACCGCAAGTGGAAAATTTTAGACAGAGACAAAAAGAAGAATTGGAGAAATTTATACAACGACAAAAGGAAGCGGAACAGGCTTTTCTCCTACAGCAACAGCAACAAGAAGAAGAGGTAAGAAAAAAACAACAGCAGCAACAGCAAGAAGAAGTAGCAGCAAAGAAACAAGAGGGTGAAAATCAAACGGTCACGGTACTGTTGGACATTTTAGCGGAGTTAAGAAGTCTGAAACAAATGTATCAGACTTCTTTATCACGACCGAAGAGAATACGACCTTCCCGAGCCAAACACGTCAACCCTGTGACTAAGCCTACCGTACCACCCTTAGTGATTTCAACCCAATCATTATCATCATTACGCAGTCCAGAAGTAGGCCTTGGCCGTGGCAAAGGCTTAAGGCAGTTAAAATTGATTGCTTAAACTCACCCCTGCACCATGAAGAAAAAAGGCCCTTTTCAGGGCCACCCACATTTCTCGAAAAGAAATACAATTTCAATTTGCCAATAACTCAAAAAACTCACCCATGTTACCCTTATAGTACGTGTCTGTGTATGAGTGCGTGAGTGTAGCTTCTTATTTTAAAATCACAACTCAAAGACACTTACCTTATATCATTCATTTATTCTTTTCTCCATTTTTACAATTCAATTCACAACACAACACTTTAATAAAAAGTTCATTGACTTCTTCTCTCTCCTTGTTTAGTCTCTCGGTTTTTTGAATTTTTTCACCGTCACACTCTTTTCCTCTTCTTCCTCCTCACTTTCTTCCCTTCTTCTTTTCTTCTCCTGTTTCTTTTTCTTCACCTGTCTGCTTTCTTCCTCAGAAGAATCCCTCTCTTCTTTCAAAGAATCCCTTTCTTCTGAAGAATTCCTCTTTTCTTCTGACTCCTCTTGTTTCTTTTTTGGGCAATCTGGAGACCAATGTCCTTTTTCTTTACAATAATAACAGGTATCTTGACTTTTGTCTTTTTTATCCCCTGTTTTTTTTCGTTTTTCACGGTCTGGACACTCTGAAGACCAATGCCCTTTCTTCTGACAGATATAGCAAGTATCTTGACTTTTATCTCGAAAGGAAGGAGAGTAGTCCGTAGGCTGGTCTGAAGAGAATTTTCTAATGACCCCTCGCAAAGCTCTGACGAAACGTTCCATCTGGTTAGTCTCTTCCATCGTTGTGCTCGGCTTGAGAGTGAAATGAATAGTGAAAGGACAAGACACACACCCTTTTATATACGCTGGTCTGCCATGACTATAAAGTAGTTTATGGTGTTTGAACTTGAGTCATTTGACTTTTTGCTTTCAAGATGAAACGATCCCATTCATTCGAGAAGAAAGAAGAAGAAAGAAGTAAGAGGCAGAAACGTGATCTATCGCCTCGTACCAGGGCTGAAATCTTGGCACAAATTCATGCCAGTGATTTTGAAGAGGACATGAGTGAACCAGAATCCAAACCCTCTAAACCAAGTTCACCACCCTTAGTCAACCCTGAAAAGTACTATTCCATTCGAGAGACGGAAAAGCGCTCCTCTAGAAAATTTAGAACCACGGCTTACAAATACACGGTGAAGTTTAAAGATTTCAAGTCCGAAGTACCGTTAGAGAAAGCAGAAGGGTTCATCACCGGAGTGTGGGATTCTTTGCTCACCTCACTCAAGCGACAATGTCAACCCAAAGAAGACGATCGCTTGAGACTTTCCATACAACACGACGGTTTGAAATCCCCTGTTTGGATCGAGTTTAGCACCCCTGCAGAATTGACTGCTTCCAAAGTCATGGACAAGATTCAACACGTACAACAATCTAATGATCAGTTTGACATCACCGATGGTAAAGCCACACTGGACATGACCCACGTCTCTCCTCCTCAAGGGACAGGACGCAAAAAGATGTTATTGGTGGACGACCTTCGCAACACCAAAAAGAGTCTCGTTCGAATTAACAACTCTCATGACCAGATGTGTTTAGCCCGTGCCATCGTGGTGGGACGAACCTATGCCGACAAGAACGACACGGTAGAATGGAAAAGAACCTGGAACACTATTCAACGTTCCCATCTAGCCAAACAACGAAACGAAGCAGAACTTCTGTTGCAACAAGCTGGCCTGTCCAAAGACACACCCTGTGGCATTCCTGAGATGCAAAAATTGCAAGATGCCCTAGCTCCACGCTACACCTTGAAAGTGCACCCTCAAGAAGTGCGCGGACCTCTGTTGTTTCGAGGCCAAGACTTTAAGGACGGAAAATACATTCATGTCTATCATCACGATGAACATTTCGATACCATTACCAGTATCACCGGATTCCTGAAATACGGTTATTACTGTGAGAAATGTGACCATGGTTATAACAATCGAGAGCAACACAAGCATTGTGGATCGAAATGCACAGGATGTTTGGCCTCTTCACCCTGTCTGAGCGAAGAACCAGTGCCTTGTTCCACTTGTCTGCGCACGTTTGTCAGCCCTACCTGTTACCAACAACATCTGAAAACGCAAGGTTCACAGCAGAAATGCGCTTGTCAACTGCTGAGATTGTGCTCTACGTGTGAACAAGTCATACGTACCAATAATACCAAGGCACACGTATGTTCAGGAAAGAAAAAATGTCACATTTGTCACCACATCGTGGACTTGGAACACCAATGTTACGTGCAAAAATACCAACCCCCACCAGAGAAAGAGGACGGTCACAAGAAGAAAGGCAATTTCATCTTTTTCGATTTCGAATGCATGCAAGAAACCGGCATTCACATTCCTAATTTCTGCGTGGCTCATCGAGCGTGCGAGAAGTGCATTCAAGAACCTATCTTCAGTCATTGCCCTCACTGCAGCAAGAGTCCTGGAGGGCGTGAAAAAATCTTTCGGGGACCCAACACGTTAGCCGATTTTGCCCAATGGGTCTTAGACCCCGTCGACAAGACGTGGAGCCAAGAGGACATCGAACGTTACGGAGATTGTCATCGCCATGCCACAGTGATGGCTCACAATTTCTCCGGATACGATGGACAGTTTCTTTTGAGGTACTATACGGAACAAGGCACCGAGCGTCCTAAAGTGACTTTGAACGGAGCCAAAATCATTTTCATGCAAGTGGGACAAGTACAGTTTAAAGATTCGATGAGCTATTTGGCCATGCCTTTGAGTCGAATGCCTAAAACGTTTGGAATGACAGAAATGGCTAAAGGGTACTTTCCACACTTTTTCAATACGGAAGCCAATCAACACGCCGTTCTACCCCACTTACCTGAGGCTCACTATTACGACCCCGACAACATGCGTACCGAACAACGAGAAGCTTTCTACGCTTGGTACCAGATTCACGCCTCGGACCCTTTCGACTTTCAGGAAGAAATGCTAAAGTATTGTCGTTCCGACGTGGACATTTTACGGCGTTGCTGTGGAAAATTTCGAGAACTGTTCATGGAACACGGAGGGGTCGATCCTTTGAAAGAAGCTTGCACCATTGCCAAAGCGTGTTCCTTAGTGTACCGCCAACGATTCATGCCTGAAAACACCGTGGCTGTCATCAGTCCTCAAACGACCCACTATGTCAAGCGTCAATACTCGGTCAAAGCCCTACGTTGGTTACATTACTTGTGCGACAAGGAAGACAAGTGGATTCAGCATGCCCGCAACGGAGGGGGCGAAAAGACCATCGGAACGTATTCGGTCGATGGCTGGGACTTAGAAAACCCCAAGATCGTGTACGAGTTTAACGGTTGCTTATTTCACGGATGTCCCGTCTGTTACCCTGACCGTGGCACTAAAAATCAGTTTTTGCAACGAACCATGGAAGACTTGTACCAGGACACTTGTCAGCGACGCCTAAAGTTAGAACAGCAAGGATACCAAGTGGTGGAAATGTGGGAACACGAATACGATCACCGCTTGAAAACCGATCCCGAGTTTAAACGCCTCGTGGAAAGTTACCAGTTCATGGACCCGCTGAACCCGAGGGATAGTTTGTACGGAGGAAGGACCAATGCCACCTGTTTGCTGTACCAAGCCGACGAAGGAATAGGAGAAGAAATCAAATACTTGGACGTGTGTTCGCTGTATCCCTACGTGTGCAAATATTGTCGCTTTCCTGTAGGGCACCCGCAATTGCTGACGGAACACATCGACCTGGTCAACATTCGACAATACGAAGGCTTGATCAAGTGTAAAGTTTTGCCTCCCACGAACCTCTACCATCCCGTCTTACCTCACCATTGTCAAGGCAAACTGATGTTTCCCTTGTGCCGTACTTGTGCCGAAACGTGCAACCAGGACCAACCTTGTCATCACAGCCAGGAAGAACGGGCCTTGACGGGAACTTGGGTCAGCGTAGAATTGTTCAAAGCTCTGGACATGGGATACCAACTGTTAGAAGTGTACGAAATTTGCCACTTTCCCAAGACACAACAGTACCGCAAGGGTGACC
Organism: Sinohyriopsis cumingii; assembly: GCA_028554795.2. NCBI lineage: Eukaryota > Metazoa > Mollusca > Bivalvia > Unionida > Unionidae > Sinohyriopsis > Sinohyriopsis cumingii. The sequence continues at coordinate 14,911,929 of CM068837.1, read as the reverse complement.
CCACGCAGAAAGGCATTTTCGCAGACTACGTGGATGCCTTTTTGAAACTGAAGCAAGAAGCCAGCGGCTATCCTTCCTGGTGTCACACTCCCGAAGACCAAATACAATTCAAAGAGAAATACCACGAACAAGAAGGCATCACTTTAGACCACATCGAGAAAAACGAAGGCAGGCGATCGTTTGCCAAAGTGATGTTAAATTGCTTGTGGGGTAAAATGGCACAACGACCGTGTTTACCCAAGACGGAATATTTGACAGAACCTTCCCGCTACTTCCAGATGATTCACGACAAAACCAAATACATGAAACACGTGGACGTCGTTCGAGAGAATTTGATCTTGGTCAATTACGAAGAAGATCTGGACTTTGTACAAGACGACCCTTTTGGAAATGTCATCATTGCGGCTTACGTGACAGCCCATGCTCGCTTAAAATTGTACGAAGCTTTAGAACTGTTAGGGGAACGCGTCCTGTACTTTGACACGGACAGTTGCATTTACATCCATCACCCGATTCAACATCACCCTAACATCGAAGGAGACCGTTTAGGAGCCTGGACAGACGAACATCCCGACGACAAGATTCTAAGTTTCGTCAGTGGCGGTCCCAAAAATTACGGTTACGAATACCGGGACAAACAAGGAGAAGTGCACACGACGTGCAAAGTGAAAGGACTGACTCTGAATTATCGTACCAGTCGAGTGGTCAACTTTGGGGTATTGAAAGAAGCCTTGCAATCGGGAGAGGATGGAAACTTTAAAGTGACCACTCACCAACCGAACAAGATTGTACGTTTACCCACTCACCACATCGTCAGTCGACCTTTGGAAAAAGTCTATCAAATCGTATACCAGAAGCGAGTTCGACTTCCCAATCATTTCACCTTACCGTATGGACACGTTGGTATAAAACATTGGTTGTAAGAGGATAGTTACCCCGCCAGAAAGATGACTTCGCCACAGCAAGAATCGAGTGAGAAACCCGATGAGAACTCCAAGTTCAAACCCTACCATTTTCCAGTCTTCTTACCTGACTATTGTGATTGTGCCCGTCGATTGGACACGTTTCAGAAATGGCCTACGGATAGGGAAGGATTACCTTCTTCGCATGTTTTAGCTAGAACAGGATTTGTCTACTTGGGACCTGAGTCAGGATTGGGATACGAGGTACAGTGTTTCGCTTGCGGACTGAAGTTACGAATGGATCTATGTATCTATAAAGATTCAGCTATTCTGGAACATACTCGATGGTCTCCGCACTGCCCTTACCTTTCTATGGCCTTTCCACCCATCACACTACGGTACAATGTTGACGGTACCTTAGTGACGGTACCTTCCAGAACAGGACATAAAAAACGTAAAAAAGGAAAGATGTACATGCTGGAGACTGCATTGCGACTAGTATAAAAAGGGGGCTATGGTCAAGATCGATAGTTCATTGTGACTACCAAGACCGAGCAAACAAGATGAATACTTTCAGAGAAACACAAAACAAGTTGTTTAGAAGGGCACAATTCAAGTGTGAGGCTTCGGAAGTGGAATGCGATTGTGAGCCTTGCGATGGGACCGATGCTGTACCTTGTGACCTGAGCGATGCCGTAAAGCATCATGGGAACTTTAGTGCCCCTACCCCTATCATGGAAAGTGATGCTGTGCGTGTCAAACCTGAGGGATGCGAAAGCGATGCTGCTCGTCCTCTTGGACATTTTACTGGGTTTCGTTTTAAAGGGGAATGTCGACCTTCACGTTTACCTCCCTACGGATGTCATCCAGCCCTGAGCAAACTCCTGCCCATGTCACTCAACCCTCATCGAAACGAACCTGTGAAAAACGAATATTCGTTTCCTGTGCGTTCGTCGGAATACTGCGACTTTGAAAATCGTCTTCAATCGTTCAAAGGAAAATGGCCTAAGTATCTGGGAGGACCGACCCCCGAAGAATTAGCCAGAGCCGGATTTTTCTACTTGGGCGAAGGAGATAAAGTCAAGTGCTTCAGTTGCGGTGTGTCACTTCACCACTGGGAACCGCAAGATTCGGCCTACGTAGAACATGCTCGATGGTCACCGAATTGTCATTACTTACCCTTAGTGGGACCGAGACATTGAAGTAACTTCTTACCATAATCATCTGTTCATGGATACTTTACAAGAGAACATTCGTGCTTTGCCTGTGGAGTTGAGAGAACGCATTTATCGAGAACTGGTCAAAATACAAGTGAAACGTAAAGAACAATTGCATCCGATACGTCACCGGTGTTTGAACCACTGGTACCTGAAGGCTATACAAGGACTGATTCAATTGAAAGTGTTCCATCGGACAGACATTGATCAACGATCCTCTAGTTTTAAAAAGGATTGGTTTGGTATGGACGATTGTAGTTACATCATTGTAAACGTACTGCATCGAATTCCAGAGGAAGAGTTAACGAATTACCAACATCTTGAACACAATGTCAACTTGGTGAAAGAGGAAACTTCTGAACGAATTGTAATGTGTAGATTAGTGACTCAACGATTTAAATTTGACACTGAAGTGAAACCATGTTTGTGCAAAGAGTACATTTCTTGTGTCAGACCAAAGAGGATTTAGTATGACCTATTCATGGATACTTTGCTAGAGAACATTCGTGCTTTGCCCGTGGAGTTGAGAGAACGCATTTACCGAGAGCTGGTGAAAATACAAGTCAAACGTAAAGAACAATTGCATCCGTTACGTCACCAGATCTTTAACCACTGGTACCTGAATGGTATAAGAGAACTGATTCGTCAGAAATTGTTTCAGTGGTCAGACCTTGTTCAACACTTTGAGTTAGTGAATGATCGAAATGTTCATTATTTTGGTTACTTCGAGATTCACCTACAGCAATACATTGAGGAAGACGAGGTAAAGGATTATCAACATATTTTACGTGGAATCTACTTAGAGGAAGAGGAAACTTCTAAACGAACTCTGAAGTTTCGGTTACAGTATGCAAGATTTAGATTCCCTACTGGAGAACGAAGATCTCTGGCTAGAAAGTACGTGTATTGTTTCCGAAACAAAGAGACTATAAAAACAGGCTGCCATGCCACGACTTATGTCACATGTCATCCAACAGATTCCGTGGAAGGAACTCAATGACCATATTCAAACCGTGGATCATTACCATCGATTATTACAAGAACTGTATCCATTCAATTTGGGACGACAAGTGGTGTGTGTCTTAGTGACTTGTTTTTTGGGATTTCGTTTACCAGCGAATTCTTTGTGGACTCTTTACGATCAGTACTTACCACCTCCATGGCCTTAAATGGTCACGAAAAACTCCTTTTGCTCAAAGCCTTGCGTTTTCATCTGGATACTTCTCGACCTCAACAGGAAAAAAAGATTCGTCAACTTTTAGCTACCCAAGACGTGTATGACGATGTGTGTGTAGCTTGTGACTTACATCCCCATTGGACAGATGTCCGTGCCTGGAAAGAATGGGATTTTGAGGCTTGGACCCAAGAAGTGGCCCAGTATGCACAAGAGTTGTTCAAGGAAAAAAGTTACTTTTCAACCCGTGTTAGTGACGGTGCCAGAAGAACCCGTCACCCAGGACAGGACTGTCGTGGACAGACCTGAAAGACCCTTTCGGGAGGACACTTGTGTGACCTTACCCCCTGTTGAATTGGTTAGAACATTACCCAAAACATGTGGTTGTTGTACAGACACTTGTGTTTATTCCACATTCATCGTTATCATGTGCCTTTTATCCTTGTACTTAAGCCTTTGGCTTTTATGTATTTTTGTCTTTCGTATTCATGTTTGAAAAAAAACATTCAATAAACGTGTTCTGAAAAAGTATATAAACTCTTGTCTTGTTTGTTTTTCGTGTCACAAGTGACATTTCTCACACCATGGCTACCTCTGCTGTCTCTGCTCCCTCTTCCTCTACTGTCAAAGTCATCGACGAACACTTAGATCGTGCCAGTTGGGAGGCTTTGTATCTTCGCCATCCCTTTAACATGCTCATTGCTGGACCTAGCGGTTCAGGCAAAACCGAATTCGTCAAACGTTTGATCGAACATAAACATCATTTGATCGATCGGCCCCCTCAACGGATCGTGTGGTGTTACAAAGAGTGGCAATCGGCGTACAGCCTCTTGCGAGAAAGTCAAGGCGATTCCATCGTGTTTGTGGAAGGCATTCCTAAAGAAGACGACGGCATCGTCTCTGACTCCCGTCTAACCCATTTGGTCATTTTCGACGACATGTTAGGAGAAGACGAAGAAGAAATTAAATTGTGGTTCACGCGCAAAGGGCATCACCGTAATGCCAGTGTCATTTACATCACCCAAAATTTGTTTCAACAAAGTAAAGCCCATCGCACCATCAGTCTCAATGCGCATTACGTGGTCTTGTTTAAAAGTCCTCGAGATAAATCGCAAGTGCAAGTCTTAGCCAAACAGTTAGGAACGCCTTGGCTGACTCAGGCGTACGACGATGCCACTCAAACGCCACACGCCTATTTACTCGTCGATTTGAAACCTACGACCCCCGAGGATTTGCGATTTCGTACCCACTTGTTTCACCACTGGTGCCAAGACGGAGGGCCTGTCCTGTACACGTCTCCGTCCTCGACTTCATTTCACTCCCCATAAAAAAATCTATAAAAACCTCAGACCCTTTTTCGTCTGTCTCACACAGTGTGAACATGACGTCCCTTCAGTCTCACCTTCCCGTCAAATTGATTCGTGCCTTGTATGGCATCAGTCGAGAAAAAGATCCACAAACACGAGCCCGTGTCTTAGAAGCTAGTCTCAAAGAAGTCTTACGATGGTTCACGGTGACGGCACGTCAATTACTCCAAGGAATCATTCAGATTCCTCATCAAACCCAACGCTTTTTCGATCGAAACAAAGTCGCTTTGGTCCAACTGGCCGATCCCCGCATCGACACTCAAACCAAAAAACAAATCATTTTGAAACCTGGAGGGAGCGGTACTCTAGGAGGGGTCATCATTCGCTCACTCTTAAGATGGGATCCTAATGCCCCCAAAGTTATCCCCAAGACAAAAGTTCAACGAAGCCCCAAGAAGAAAAAGAAAAAGACCAAGTCCCCAAGAAGAATAACTTCTCCAGTGGCGGGACCCTCCTCTTACCAGACACCACCACCATCACCCCGGAAAAAGAAAAGAAGCCCCCAGAAAAAGAAACAGAGAAAAAGTCCTCAGAAAAAGAAAAGTCCACAGAAGAAGAAAACTAGTCGCAAGAGAGGCACTTCGGCCAGGACGCAACCTTACACTCGCAAGCCACGACCTGCCACAGCGTCTCCGGCAGCCTCACGTTCGTCCACTTCTCCGTTGATGTCACCAGGAACTGAAGAGTACTTGGAGACGTTGATCACACCAAGAACTTCTCCGTTGATGACCCCCAAAAGAACTTCCCCAGTGGCAGGACCTTCCCATTTAGCGGCAGTGGCTGCTGCTCACAAAGTACCTTCTCCCAAAATCAAAGTTCAAGAAAGATCGGGCATGTTACAAAGTTTACTGGATTTGTCCAAGCAAGAACTGGCTCGATTTAGTCCGTTACGTACCCCTGCACGACGTGTCATGCCTGTCCTCAAACTGATAAAACGTAAAGACAATCAGTGGCGACGCGTTCCAGTATAAAAAAGGCCTGTGACCGAGTAGGGTATCAGTGTTTTTAGGTGCTCCTAAAGACTCAAAGATGTCACCCTCCAGAAAACCCCAAGGAAAGAAAAGGAAAGGACTACCACCACGTTTAGCCAAACATGGGGACCTGTTATCTGTCCTGTCCAAAGCTTCTCCACCCCTACGAAAAAAACTCATTCAAACGGCCTCCAAAGAGGTCATCGATACCGTGTGCGAATGTTGTTTGAACGTTTTGAAAGGCACGATCCCTTTGTCCAAACACCAGAAACAATGCTTAGGCAAACATCGTCACGTTCTTCGGAAAATGGTTCAAAAGAAAATTCCCATTCGTCAAAAAAAGAAGATGTTGGTCCAACGTGGAGGTATTTTACCTCTCTTGTTAGGCCCCATACTGAAAGGAGTCTTGGGAACCATGTTGGGAGGACTGGTGGGAGCAAGATAAAAAGGCCTTCGGAAGTCCCAAGATCTCAGAATTCACCCCTGACAACCCCATGGAAGGACGAAAACTAGCTTTAGTGCCTTACAAACGATGGATGGAATACCATCGGTGGCAAGAACAACGCACCCCGCATTTACCTCCCAATCCCAATTTGAGCGAGATGTCCCAGTTACAACACGAATTGCAATCCTTGCTGGATCGCCAAGATTTGTCCGAAACAGAAAAATCTCAAAAGTACGGTCAACTCTTGCAACGACTGCAACTCTTTCACCAGAAAGCTTTAGACGAAACAGCTCTACCCACTTTGAAAGATTTTAAGACCTTGATGAAAAGTCCAGCACCATCACCAGTACCAGTACCAGTACCAGTACCACCAGTACCCGTGACCAAGACAGAAAAAGGAAAAGAAGAAGAAGAAGAAGGGTTTCAAACTCCACCAGAAAAAGTACGCAAGTTAACAACACCACCTACCTCCAGAATTGGATGGATTAAAAAGATGATGGCCACCCCTTCTTCCTCACAAGAGAAAAAGAAAGTGAAGACAGAAGTGAAGACAGAAGTGAAACAAGAACCGATATCCCCCGCTCAGACATCCTCCTCATCTTCGACACCTATTGCTGGCCGCACACGCAAAGCATTGCAATCCAAGAAAATACCCCAAGAGAAAAAGAGTAGCCTCTTCCAAGAGTGGGTGCCTTATTAACACATCAATCCACACAAAAAATGGAAAAAGTCTTAGCCAGCATTTACTACGATCCCTCCCATCCTGCAGGTTACGCAGGAGTTCAAAAATTGTATCGTGCTGCCAAAACGCGATTGAAAAGTCTCCGTTTACCTCAAGTGCAACGATGGTTACAAGAACAAGCTACCTACACTTTACACAAACCCATTCGACGCAAGTTTGCCAGAAGTCGCACCCGAGTGGAAGGTATCGATCATCAATGGCAAGCCGATTTAGCCGATGTCTCTCATTTGGCCAGCTACAATCGTGGTTACAAATATTTGTTTTGTGTCATCGACGTCTTTTCCAAATTTGCCTGGGTCGTGCCTTTGACTTCCAAATCCAGCAGCGAGTTAGTGCGAGCCCTGCAACGGGTGTTGAAACAAAGTGGTCGTCGCCCTCTTCGATGGCAAACGGACAAAGGCACCGAATTTCTGAACCAAGCTTTCCAAAAAGAATTAAAGAAACGTGACATTCATTTTTTTACCACCGAGAATCCCGAAACCAAAGCCAGCATCGTGGAACGTTTTCAACGCACTTTGAAAGAACGCATGTGGAAATATTTTACGCATCACCACACTCTGAAGTACATCGACATCTTACCGCACCTGGTGCAAGCGTACAACCAATCTTACCATCGAAGCATCGGACGTGCCCCGCAAGACGTGACTCCCGACAACGAAGTGCTGGTGTTCGAGCGCCTGTTCGGTACGTCCCCGACGAGGGCTGTCCCCAAGAAAAGTGGAGAGTTGACCGTAGGAGATTGGGTGCGCATTGGCAAAACCAAACGCACTTTCGACAAAGGTTACTTACCTAACTGGACGACCGAACTGTTTCGCGTCACTGGACGAGTGCATGGTCGTCATCCTGCCGTCTATAAATTGGAAGACATGAACGGAGAAGTACTCAAAGGAACATTTTATTTGCCCGAGTTACAACGTGTCACCAAAAAAGAAGACGACGTGTACGACATCGAAAGCATTCTCGAACGCAGAACCCGTAAAGTGGGCAAACGACGTGTCAAAGAAGTCAAAGTACGTTGGAAAGGATATCCACCCAGTTTCGATTCTTGGATCGACGCTTCGCAAGTCATCGACTATAAAAAGAAGAAGTGACCATCATGCCCTTTCACACATCAGACGCAGCTACGTCGACCAGTCCTTCTTCCCCTAGTTCTTCTGTGCAAGATTTACAAAAACAACCTTTGTGGGTGTGGTGTGGAGAACGTGTGCCTAAAACGCAAATCGTCTTTTTCTGCCAAATCTTCGTGGTGTATTGTGTCATCGGGGCAGCCATTGCCAATTTGAGTTTGCAACAAGGAGATAAACAATTGTGGACCATTTTATTGAGCAGTTGCATCGGTTACCTGCTTCCCAACCCCTCCCTGAAATTCTCCTCAAACGGGAACGTTGTGTCCAGTGTCAGTGCCAGTCACCACTCCAATAACAACCACAACCAGAACCCCATTTTGGGCGGAGACACGCCTCTGACGTCCACTAACCCCTCGGACAGCCACAGAACTCTGGAATTATGAGTCACCAAAACCAATTTTACTTAACCTTACCCAGTGACAGTTCCATGGAGGTGTTTCCCAACAACACGTTGTGCTGTTACACGGCCAAATTACCTCAAGCCATCCCGTTAGATCACGAAGCCCATTGGGAAGTGGCTTTGGTAGAAATGATTCACCCGACCCAAGTCCTCAATGTCATTAACAATCAAAATACTTTTACGGTGGAAGTTCATGACTCACATTTGCAACAAGATTTGGATAAGACTAGTAGCACATATACCAATAAAACCTATAATGAGAAAACTAAAACGTGGACCTACATCTTTATGATTCCCGCAGGCTATTATTTCAGTGGTCAACATTTGGTCAACACCATGGCTACCAAGTTTAATAGTGTGTTTGGGGAAGCTTTTAAGAATGCCAATGTCAATGCCAATGTCAGGAACAAAAGTGTCACCATGGAGTACCACAAAGTAGCTCGTCGCTTCTTGATGAAATTTGAACGGTCTAAAATCGTAACCATTGTATTTCATCCTGGATTGTTTGACATGTTGGGTGGTGACATGGAACTGAGGAAGCATGTAGAACAAAAAGGCGAATCATCAGGCATTTTCGACAACGATTCTTTTGCCAAGTATTTTCGTACCCCGGTAGAACTGAACCAAGGACTGAATTTGATGTTCGTGTATTCCGATGTGGTGGAATATAACGTGGTGGGACACACCTCCGTGCCGTTACTGCGTGTCATTCCTTTCAAAGTGGATTCTGCCACGAACGCTGACGAGGAAGGTGGAAACACTTACCACGTCCACCGCGAATTTGTCCATCCTCACTATTTACCTGTCAGCAAGTCGTATTTGGACACGGTCAACATTACTATAAAAGGAGATCTGGGACAAGATATTCCATTCACCAAAGGAAAAGTCACGGTGAAACTCCATTTTCGAAAACGGTTCTCTCACGACTCTTAAGTCATGTATCCAGTGTACCGAGGGGTGGCTCGACAACGAGGACACGGTTTAGGAGACATGTTAAAATCGGCCTTTCGTTCGGTGGCCCCGGTGTTGAAACCGATGGTGACACGCGGATTGCACGCCTTGAAAGATGCGGCACTGACACAAGGCAAAGAATTTCTCCAAAATGTCATCATCGACAAACAAAACCCTAAAGAAGCCTTCATGAGGGCTGGCAAAAATGTCTTGCTGCAAACGGGCAAAGACATTTTAGGCCGACGAGAGACACCTATAAATGCCCTGCACGCTACCGAGTCAAGCATTCAGCAAGGACAAGGCAGAAAGAGACGACGAAGAAGAAAACACCCTTTCACCAGACTTCAAGCGAGAAAGGCCAAGAAAAGAAGAACCGTTCGAGACTTAGACGTTTTCGATTATTGAAACACAAAACAAAATGATGCACCGAGAGTCTTGCGCCTGTTCCAAGACGGAACTGGATCTGTTTGCCATGCCCCCCACCATGATGACCATGCAAGAATCCCAATGGGTGGAATTTAATCCCATCTCCTCATTGACCGATTCCGCTCCCATCGAGTTTGAAATCAAGGGTCAGCCCGAAGATTACATCGATCTGAATAGCAGTTACTTGTACTTGAAAGTCCAAGTTGTAGATAAGGATGGTAATGAAGTAAAAGACGATGACGAAATAGGTCCCGTCAACAATTTCATGCATTCCTTGTTCAGCTCAGTGGATTTGTACTTGAATAACAAACTGGTCAGCAGCAGCATGGATACATACCCTTACCGTGCCTACTTGGAAAATCTCTTGACGTACGGAACAGATGCCAAGGATAGTCATCTCAATGCCTGTGTGCTGTGGGTAGCTGACGAAGCGGGCAAGTTAGAAAAAACAGATACAACCAATTCCAGCTTTGAGGCAAGAGCAGACAAAATCATAAACAAGAAAATTTTAGAACTGATGGATCGTTTGCATTTGGACATGTGGTTGCAAGAGAAATATTTGCTGAACGGAGTCAATGTCCGCTTGAGACTGAATCGCAGCAGTGCCACTTTCCATTTGATGGCTGCTGATCTTGCTAAGGCTCCTAAAAGCATAATCCAAGAAGCCAAACTCTACGTACGACGCGTAGAAGTGTTACCCAAAGTGGCAAACGAAATCAGTCAAACGTTGAGCAGAACGACCGCCAAGTATCCCATCCGACGTGTGGAAGTGAAAACGTTCACCATTCCCACTAACCTTCAATCCATAACCGAAGATCATCTGTTTCAAGGACAGTTACCCAAGCGTTTAATCCTTGGTATGGTCGCGAATTCAGCCTTCAGCGGAACCTTCAATCAAAATCCTTTCAACTTTCATCACTTCGGTGTGAAGAAAATCGAAGTCAGTCGTGATGGCAAGACCTTGTGTACCCGACCTTTCGAACCTGACTTTACTGACAAGAACAAAAATTACTTGAGATCGTACTTGTCCCTGTACGAAGCCACCGGTCAGTTAGGAACCAACACCAGTCACGGTATTGAGTATGAGGATTATGCAGGAGGCTATGCTTTGTGGGCTTTCGATTTCACTCCAGACCAAGGCAGCGACGAGGGACATTTCCACCCTATAAAATCTGGCCAGATTCGTGTGGAACTTCAGTTTGCAGCAGAACTGAAACAGACAGTGAACGTCATCCTGTATGCAGAATTCGATAATACCATAGAAATCAACAGTTTGAGAGAAGTCATTCTAGATTATTAGAAAGCCATGGAAGACTGTTATCCCTCTTTACCTAGTGGAGAAACTTTGGAGATGGAATGTAAGGAGACCGTGGAAAAAGAAGAATCTCAAGACAAAGACGAAGAAGATATCATAATGAAGTCGAGATGGCCAGAACAAGAAGCCCATTTAGTCTCCTGTTTTGCCAAACACTTGGTCGACAAAATAACAGAACTGATCAAGAAAAACTGCTATGGATGTCAAAACGATCATCCCAGTCAAATTCAACACGATAAATGCCTGATGTTGAGTCAAGAAGAAAAATTGGACGAGTATCTGGACGAAGCTTGGAGCCTCATCTCGAACAAAGACGTGTTGCACCAGTGGTATAAAGACTTGCGTGAACATTCTTGTCCACCATTAACTACTCAAGAGATCCATCGTATCGAAGCTCTCCTGAATCAGAGTGAGGAAACAGAACGAATAACCGTTTATTCGTCAGACATTTTCAAGCAAAAAGTCAGGATCGAATTGACGACGTATTATTACCTGTGAAGAAGAAAACAAACACAAAACAATGGATACCTGGGAACTTTATTACCTTTTGAACCATAGTTCGTATACGGCTTCTTGGAATCCTGTCGTCTGTGCTAAAGATGAACTCCCTCATCGCAAACCTAAAGACCATCAAGTTTACGTGATCAACACGGACGACAGTCATCTCCCAGGAACCCACTGGGTAGCCGTCTACTTTCCTCAAGAAGGCTGTGTGGAATATTTCGATTCGTATGGATTGCCCCCTTTGGAAGACGATATCATCGACTTTATGAGAAGAAATGCTCAAACCACCCGATTCAATAACGTGAAATTACAAGGCACAGATTCCTTGGTGTGTGGACAATATTGTGTGTATTTTCTGCATCATCGCAGCCTGGGCTATTCCTTAGAACATTTAGTGACTCATTTCGATCCTCGTTCTTCTGCTAGAAATGATGTGAAAGTAGATCGATGGTTTTGTGACCATTATGCTTATCTTTTGTCTCAAGCTAGGAAACGTAGTGTCCATCAATGGCCTAATGATTTCCAACAGTGGAAATCACAATTTCATTCACAACGTTGTCAGCCTTGTTTAAAGTAGAGTGTATTTGAAGAAAAAAATTGTTTGTGATTTGAAAAAAATTGTTTGATGTTATCATGTTGGATTATTGTTAAAAATGTTGATGTTTAGTGTTAAGTGATTTTTGAATAAAAAATGTTGTCTTGAGAAAAAAATGCCTTTGTCTTTTGTTTAGCTATAAGAATGTTGGATTGATGCTCTTTCATTTCTTACTATCCCTCTCATGAACGTTGCGGCTCGAAAACCGTGTGGGGATGTTTTCCTTCACGTCCGCGCTTTCACTTTAAGAACCGGGTTGTTCCCAGTCTAGCCATCCATTGTCGACTCATCCTCCTAAGAAGATGTGCTCCAAACTAGCTAAGCTCAACGAAGCCTACGTGAATCTGCATAGGGTCAGACACAGTCTGATATTGAAACCAGAAGAAATAGAGAATGTGAGAATGTTAAAAATCACTGAAGACCTGATAGAAGAGCTCTTCAGAGAAGAAATGAACAAGGAGAAAGAAGAATGGACAGAGAAGTACAGACTTCAGAGACAGCAGCAACAGCAGCAACAGCAGCAGCAACAACAGCAACAGCAGCAGCAGCAACCTGAAGCTGACAGAGGCTTTGTCGATTGTCGTATCGACACCAAAGAATTCTTCTTCTCTTTCCGAAGAAGCAGACCTATCGCCAGAAAGTCTATCCTCAGAGGACATCGCATTCTTAGAAACTAAAAAAGAATGCCATAGCAAAAAAACAGCCCTTTTCAGGGCTACCCAATACTCTAGAAAAGAAATAACTATTAATTTGCCAATGTGTGTAGGTAGAGTAGTGTGAAAATAAACACTAACTCTTTCTTTAAAAAATGTGAGGGTATGAGTTTGTGTGATTGTGTTAGTAAGTGATAAAGTAGGATGGTGTGGATAGTAGATTAAAATGATGTTTGTTTTTTGGGCTGTTTGAGGTGTATATTTTGGGTTAGATTGGATTGCTTTGCGTATGTGGATAGTCTATTGAAGTGATGGGTAGCATAAAAAAGTGAGCGAGTGTTTCTTTTAGGTCCGCGCGTTGTTGTTGTTTTTTGGTCATGATCTAGGTAAGATGAATTTTATGTTTTTAGGGGATGTTTTCCTTCACGTCCGCGCTTTCAGTATAAATTGAAACTCGTTCGGCAGTCCAGCTACCCTTGTTGATTGATCAACAGTAAAAAATGAGCAGAAGACTGACTAAATTGATGGAACTTCAGATGCATCTGGAGTATGCCAGATACCTACTGAACGAGCTGACTGCGGAGGCCCTTGTGGAAGAAGTGAGAATAGAACAGGAGGAGAAGGAGAGAAAAATGAAAGAAGAGAATGAAAGAAAGAGAGCTGAACCACAATCACAACAAAGACAAAGAAGACAGAGGGAAGAAGTGTTCACTATTCCGCAAACGGAGGAGTGGGATAGTGAAGCCACTCACCCACCGTCTGCTCTTCAAACAAGTCATGTGAATTGGACTAATGATTGGAGTAGACGTTGTGTCTGTGGTGCCAGACCCGGAAGGTGCCACCATTAACCAGGGTCTCTGAAGTTTTTTTAAAAAACAGCCCTTTTCAGGGCTACCCAATACTCTAGAAAAGAAATAACTATTAATTTGCCAATGTGTGTAGGTAGAGTAGTGTGAAAATAAACACTAACTCTTTATTAATAGTGGAAGTGTATGTGATTGTGTGTTTGTGTTTGTGTTTGTAAGTGATAAGGTAAGTTTGTGTGAATAGTAGATTATGGGTTTCTTTATTGTTTCTTAGCGTATGTGGAGAGTATAGTTTGGGTTTGATTATATGAAATGAGAAAGTAGGAGATGTTTTCCTTCACGTCCGCGCGATGTTTGGTCATGATCTAGGTAAGATCCATTTTATGTTTTAGGGGGATGTTTTCCTTCACGTCCGCGCTTTTCGTATAAGAACCCACAGTATTAGTTGTTCAAACCATTCTGCAAAGAATAAAAAGAAGATGGCATCAAACCACCTTAACAAAATGGAAAAATTGCAAAACGTCATGGACAATTTAGGAATGTTTGAGCAAATGTTGGTTAACCTAAACGAGGATCACTACTCATATAGTCCCCATAGAGTGAAGATGGAGATAAACAATTTACGAAAAATGAAGGTAATCATTAGTGATCTGTTGAAAGAAATAAAGGAGGAAAAGGAGGATGAAGAGGAAAGGATAAGGATGAGAGAATGGAATGAAAAAATTGAAAAAGAAGAAGAAAATGAAAAGAGGAAGAAAGAAGAGGAGGAAGAGAAGAAGAAAGAAGAGGAGAAGAAAAAAAAGAAAGAGAAGAAGAGTGTAGGAGATAAAATAAGAACTTGGTGGAGGAAAAGAAGAAATTAGAAGAAGAAGAAGAAAACCCAAAGGCCCTTTTCAGGGCCAGCCATATTTCTCGAAAAGAGATAGTCTTTGAATTGCCTACCCCTTTTTTAAATTTAAAATTAAATTTAAATTTTAAAAAAAACTTTTTTAAAAAAAAAATCCCATGTTCAATTCCCCTTGTACGTAAAGTGTCCCACGATTTTTCTCCATGTTCAATTCCCCTTGTACGTAAAGGGTCCCACGATTTTCTCCATGTTAATTCCCCTTATACGTAAAGTGTCCCACGATTTTTCTCCATGTTAAATTTCCCTTATACGTAAAGTGTCCCAAGGGTGTTTTTAATGCTAATTCCCATTATACGTAAAGTGTCCCCCTTCACTACTGCCACCTGAATAATTTCTAAACGATTTTCAGTCTTACCACTATTTGCATGACAGTTATCGATGAAGCCGTTTAAATATTCAAAAGCAAATCTCTGCGTGAAATAATTTGTCCACTTTACACTAACCTGCATGTAACCGGCATTACCAATGAAGCTGGGGTCATTCGCTCCGGCATTTTCTTATCACATAGAACCGTTTCAGTATTCTATACTTTCTGCCACCGCATGGAACACAAAGTTCAAAATTACTTCTAACACCCACACCGCATTTTATGCAAGGTTTGGGCTCTAAACTTAGCGTCGGTGTGCTTGCTGATCGATAGCCGGAATAATCGTCATAACAATGTTTTTCCACATAGGGTTGTTGATCATTAGGCATCGGAAAGTGATTTTTTATTGCTTTTGACATTATTATCTAATAATCTAGACAATCCTTAATTAAATAAATATATTTGGCTCAATTTTATAATGAGCAGGTGGTGCCCAATGTACTTAAACGTAAGAAGGCTACAAGGTTTAGTATTTTTAGAGTAACTGACAAGAAGAAAAAACTAAATGGCTTTAAGAGTCCAACGGATGCCAAAAAGGCCCCACCTTATGATTTACTAATTCACGAATATATCTGAAAGGCTAAGGAGGAATTCAGGCGCGAAGGAGCAGCGAACGTTTGCTAGACGTTCCTGATTGATAATAATGGGATTGATCCACGTGACAATATTTTCATCGATGCGTCAATGGATGACCAGAAGGCTAGGTTGATTATTGATTGCCTAGGGGACGATAATAGGTAATTATTAAAGATCAAATTTATTGCCGCGGTGATGATGGCCAAATGTAGATCATCAGTGATAATTTCGACCAGTTTCGTGAATCGCAAAGACGCCAGCAATATAGGGCCGTAGATCAACTTCTAAGTTATGTATTCTGATAGGTATTTACAGGTCCTATTATGAGCGAACATAATCTGTAACGATCGTTCATTACGCGCTTTATATTTTGAAGGAACCAAAACTTTATGTTCTTCAGCGGATGAAGGGTGCACCCAGACTGGTATTTTAAACTGCGTAGCTCAATGATTCACAGAACCGTTTATGAACGCCCAGAGAGAATAAATAAAGTGTTGGAGAGAAGGTAGCAAATATATAATATATCAACGCGTTGTAAAGGAAGAAAAAAATAGATAATATTAAAATCAATAACCGACAGTGATTTGTACAATTCCGGCAACTATCAAACGAAACGTGCCCCGATAGTGATATTCGACCACAACGCCCATGCGTGGACGGCAAGCGTAAAAGCTTTCCACCTAAAACGCTATCAAATTTTAATGTATTTATAACATTAGCATAAGCGATCCAGTACCAGTCAGGCTGCTGAAGAGTGATCACGACGGATCCTCGTTTGATCAATTTGTTCTACCATCTGGCAAACTTTATCTTCCAGAATATCTTCATGTGCAGATGAAACGAGATGTATTAAAATGCCGAAAGAACACAAATCTCGTCGATGAATTGCTGAAATATTGTTCTACAGTCTCATTTGTCGCTGCTCAACATTTTGCCGTCAATACAAATTAATGGCGCCTAACACCAAGGAATTTATTGAGGCTATACATTATTGATGCATTGAATTCGGACACGAAATACAATCTCGATGATGTAATTTTGTGCATATGGTAACTTGCTATCCTGCTAGCTTTCTTGGCTACGGTGAATGCGATACGCATCTTACGCAATTTTGTCATCTGACGCATAAATGACCCGAGTTACAATAGGCGACCCGCTTCCGACTTTCAATGATTTAGCTGGATTTGCTGAGTTCGAACCTTTTGACTTTGCGAAAAATGTTTATCATGTTATTCCTGATTGGTTTGGTCGTCATTTTAATACACCAGATCGAGACTGCTGCGCAAAACTGAACGCGTTTAAAGTTCATCCTTACTAAGGGATAATGACATCGCTGACGATGTGTGAAGCAGTAGCTTCGCATGGACCACCAATGGGAAATTGGTTACCAAAACTAGAGAGTAACTATTGCGAATTTACATATGGCACCTCATCTGATAACAAATGCCTTTGCGTATAGTTAATCGTGGACGAAGCAGAACTTGATTGCAGCATTGACAAGACGACCAAACAAGGTGTGGTAGCCACCAGGGAAAATGCAAGTTACCAGAAGCAACTAAGCTATGTAGTACTATTAGCTACTGTGATAGTGATTCGCTCAGGTTTATCATTTGAAATCTTTTATGCTTGCATATCCGTCAACAAACCTCTTATCGATGATCAACTGGTTTCCAACTGACGCCGTTACAGTCGCCATGGACACATTTTATACCAGTAAATCAAAAATAGACCTTAAAGATTATATTTCAGTTTTGCGTACCGATGGCGCTGTTCCATGGGATCATCTGAAATCGTTGATTATAAACCTCTTACTCAGTATGACTTCGGTGGACTGCAGTAGTTTGTATCAGTGGAACATTGTACATCAGCCAAAAATGGTGGATGCAATTGACCTCGAAAGGATATTTTTGCAAGTTTAACATTGAAAGTATGACTACATAAAAAGATAAAAGACATCACAGGTGTATTTGAGTGAAGGTATTTGTTCAAACACGGACTGGCAGTTGAAAATTGATTTTTTATCAGTCCATTCAAGCTATGTGCTCCCTTTGTCTCGGTCATGTAGGAACAGTTTTCACATTTGAACTACTTAATTTTGATTTGAGGCGGTGTCTTGCTTTTATTTGCTAACGACTTTGTTGGGTGTGTTTTTAGATTGAATATTCAATGTAATGTGATAAATATACTTGCTAACTTCTTTGTTGGGTGTGTTTGTAGATTGAATATAGACTATGATATGATGATTGAACTTGCCAACTTGTTCATACAGATAGCCGCCAAACTTTATGAATTGTTGCCGGTGCCTTGTTAAATATGTGTATTATGGTCTGACAAGACGAGCGGAGGAGAAACACATTGTGCTGTCGATGTTGGGCAGAAAATAATTCATTTTGACTCATTATCTCCCTTAGTGGTTAAAATAGATTTAAATAATGTGTCATAGCTAACATGAGAAACATGTGACAGAGAGACATTAGCACTTTGAGGAATTAATTTGCATTAAACCAATTATTATAAATCATGTGCTTGAAACTCTTTGTTGTTTATCTGTTCATTGTTTTATGGATCAGTTTTAATCACAAACTATCAAAGAATTTTGTCTAAAAATAGCCAGTAATGACTGTTAAGTCCTATATTTTAACAGTGTTCATGCTAAAATACAAAATCTAAGTCATACAGCCTTCATCTGTCAAACTTATGATATAGTAAAGTTGTATCATATCTAAATGCATGTACTTTGATTTACACTTAAGTTTAAGTCCAGCTGATAGGACCCAGGACTTGTGTCCTAACTAAATAAATGTTGTGGGGTTTAGACTCAAGTCAAAGTCCAGCAGTCCAAAGGACAAAGGACTTGTATCATACCTTAATAAATGTTGTATGTTTCAGACTCAAATTTAAGTCCATCTGCTAGGACTCAGGACTTGTATCCTAGCTAAATAAATGTTGTGGGTTTTAGACTCACGTTTAAGTCTAGCCACAAGGAATTGCATGCTATCTAAATACGTGTACTGGGATTTAGAATCAAGAGTAGTAAGGTGGGGCATCCTAGGGACAATGGGACTTAGCATTAAAAAGACCCCTGGGCAACTCTAGGGACAATGGAAATTTAACATGGAGAAAAATCGTGGGTTACTCTAGGGACAATGGGAATTTAACATAGAGTTTGGGTCTGTCTAGGGACAAGGGAAATTAACATGGGGAATAGAGTTTGGGCTTTTGGGATTTTTTTTTTTTTTTAAATTTTTTTAAATTTAAATTTAAATTTAAATTTAAATTTAAAAAAAGGGGTAGGCAATGGAAAGGCTATCTCTTTTCGAGAAATATGGTTGGCCCTGAAAAGGGCCTTTGGGTTTATGTTAATGTATTCATTAACATAAATGGTACCGCATTGGTCTTCTTCTTGTCCTTAGGCTATGTCTCATTGTTGGTCCGTAAATCAGCACTCTTTTCAGGCATCCTTGTCTTTCTACGTAGATCCTACGTATCCACAGGCTGGTGTTTGTCCTGTGGACAACGGTCCACTTGGATCGGACATACATGGGTATGTCCGTCCGGAACATCACGGAAGACACAAGCGTAGAAGATTGCACATCGGTCCACATCTTGAAGCGACGAGAACAGGTGAATCAATGCACTGAATTGCGCTTATTTATAGGTAGAGGCAGGATTGAAACGGATTGAGTTCATTCACCAATCCAAACACGCGTTACAAAATTCAGCCAGCCCGCATCCAATCCGAAGAGAGTAGTCTGTGACGTCAGTTGGTCTATATAGATTCGCTAGCGCTTGTGTGCAGTCAATCTATGCGACAGTGATTCAACATGACGGAAACTCAGAAAACGATCCATTGGGGTGCACCAGCAGGGGAGACTGCCCAAGGGAACCCGGACTTACTTTCAGAAGAGGTACATTGGAATTTTGTGGATTTTCTTACCTCGCAAGAATTTGTTCCGGAACCTTCGTTACCTTCTTCATTACCGCAAGTGGAGAATTTTAGACAGAGACAGAAAGAAGAATTGGAGAAATTTATGCAACGACAAAAGGAAGCGGAACAAGCTTTTCTCCTACAGCAACAGCAACAGCAACAAGAAGAGGTAAGAAAAAAACAACAGCAACAACAGCAAGAAGAAGTAGTAGCAAAGAAACAAGAGGGTGAAAATCAAACGGCTACGGTACTGTTGGACATTTTAGCGGAGTTAAGAAGTCTGAAACCAATGTATCAGACTTCTTTATCACGACCGAAGAGAATACGACCTTCCCGAGCTAAACACGCCAACCCTGTGACTAAGCCTGTCGTACCACCCTTAGTGATTTCAACCCAATCATCAGAAGTAGGCCTTGGCCGTGGCAAAGGCTTAAGGCAGTTAAAGTTGATTGGTTAAACTCACCCCTACACCAAAATAAAAAGGCCCTTTTCAGGGCCACCCACATTTCTCGAAAAGAAATACAATTTCAATTTGCCAATAGCTCAAAAATAAACCCCACCCATTTTACCCTTATAGTACGTGTCTGTGTATGAGTGCGTGAGTGTAGCTTCTTATTTTAAAATCAAAACTCAAAGACACTTACCTTATATCATTCATGTATTCTTTTATCCATTTTTTACAATCCAATTCACAATTCACCACAGAACACTTTAATTAAAAGTTCATTGACTTCTTCTTTCTCCTTGTTTAGTCTCTCTGTTTTTTGAATTTCTTCACCGTTTTTTCCTCATTTTCTTCCCTTCTTCTTTTCTTCTCCTGTTTCTTTGCTTCTTTTAAATAGAATTGTCTTCTTTCTTCCTCTTCTTCCTCTGAAGAATCCCTCTCTTCTTCCGAAGAATCCCTCTCTTCTTCTGAAGAATCCTTCTTTTCTTCTGACTCCTCTTGTTTCTTTTTTGAGCAATCTGGAGACCAATGTCCTTTTTCTTTACAATAATAACAGGTATCTTGACTTTTGTCTTTTTTAGCCCCTGTTTTTTTTCTTTTTTGACGGTCTGGACACTCTGAAGACCAATGCCCTTTCTTCTGACAGATATAGCAAGCATCCTGACTCTTATCTCGAAAGGAAGGAGAGTAGTCCGTCGGCTGGTCTGAAGAGAATTTTCTAATGACCCCTCGCTAAGCTCTGACGAAACGTTCCATCTGGGTAGTCTCTTCCATCGTTCTCCTCGGTTTGAGAGTGAAATGAATAGTGAAACGACAAGACACACCCTTTTTATATACGCTGGTTTGCCATGACTATAAATTAGTCTATGGTGTTTGAACTTGAGTCATTTGACGTTTTGCACTCAAGATGAAACGATCCTATTCATTCGAGAAGAAAGAAGAAGAAGAAAGTAAGAGGCAGAAACGTGATCTATCGCCTCGTACCAGGGACGAAATCTTGGCACAAATTCATGCCAGTGATTTTGAAGAGGACATGAGTGAACCAGAATCCGAACCCTCTAAACCAAGTTCACCACCCTTAGTCAACCCTGAAAAGTACTATTCCATTCGAGAGACGGAAAAGCGCTCCTCTAGAAAATTTAGAACCACGGCTTACACCTACACGGTGAAGTTTAAAGATTTCAAGGCCGACGTACCCTTGGAGAAAGCAGAAGGGTTTATCACCGAGATGTGGGATTCTTTGCTCACCGCACTCAAGCGACAATGTCAACCCAAAGAAGACGATCGCTTGACACTATCCATAGATCACGACGGTTTCAAAAATCCCCTGTTTGGATCGAGTTTAGCAGACCCGCAGAACTAACCCCTTCCAAAGTCATGGACAAGATTCAACACGTACAACAATCTAATGACCAGTTTGACATCACCGATGGTAAAGCCACACTGAAAATGGCTCACGTCTCTCTTCCTCAAGGGACAGGACGCAAAAAGATGTTATTGGTGGACGACCTTCGCAACACCAAAACAAGTCTCGTCCGAATTAACAACCCTCAAGACCAGATGTGCTTAGACCGTGCCATCGTGGTGGGACGAACCTATGCCAACAAGAACGACACGGTAGAATGGAAAAGAACCTGGGAGAACATTCGAAAATCGAACCGAACCAAACAACGAAACGAAGCAGAACTCCTGTTGCAACAAGCTGGCCTGTCCAAAGACACACCCTGTGGCATTCCTGAGATGCAAAAATTGCAAGATGCCCTAGCTCCACGCTACACCTAGAAAGTGCACCCTCAAGAAATGCGCGGGTCTCTGTTGTTTCGAGGCCAGGATTTTAAGGACGGAAAATACATTCACCTTTATTATCACGATGACCATTTCGATACCATTACCAGTATCACCGGATTCCTGGGATACAGTTATTATTGTGAGAAATGTGATTATGGTCATAACAATCGAGAGCAACACAAGCATTGTGGATTGAAATGCCCAGGATGTTTGGCCTCTCCACCCTGTCTGAGCGAAGAACCAGTGCCTTGTTCGACTTGTCTGCGCACGTTTGTCAGCCCTGCCTGTTACCAGCAACATTTGAAAACACAAGGTTCACAGAAGAAATGTGCTTGTCAACTCCTGAGATTGTGCCCTACGTGTGGACAAGGCATACTTACCAACAATGTCAAGGCACACGTACGTCGAGGAAAGAAAAAATGTCACATTTGTCACCACATCGTGGACTTGGAACACGAATGTTACGTGCAAAAATACCAACCCCCACCAGAGAAAGAGGACGGTCACAAGAAGAAAGACAATTTCATCTTTTTCGATTTCGAATGCATGCAAGAGACTGGCATTCACATCCCTAATTTCTGCGTGGCTCATCGAGCGTGCGAGAAGTGCATTCAAGAACCTATCTTCAGTCATTGCCCTCACTGCAACAAGATTCCTGGAGGACGTGAAAAAATCTTTCGGGGACCAAACACGTTAGCCGATTTTGCCCAATGGGTCTTAGACCCCATTGACAAGACGTGGAGCCAAGAGGACATCGAACGTTACGGAGATTGTCATCGTCATGCCACGGTGATGGCTCACAATTTCTCCGGATACGATGGACAGTTTCTTTTGAGGTACTATGCGGAACAAGGCACCGAGCGTCCTAAAGTCACTTTGAACGGAGCCAAAATCATTTTCATGCAAGTGGGACAAGTACAGTTTAAAGATTCGATGAGTTACTTGGCCATGCCTTTGAGTCGAATGCCTAAAACGTTTGGAATGACAGAAATGGCTAAAGGGTACTTTCCACACTTTTTCAATACGGAAGCCAATCAACATGCCGTTCTACCCCATTTACCTGAGGCTCACTATTACGACCCCGACAACATGCGTACCAAACAACGAGAAGCTTTCTACGCTTGGTACCAGGCTCATGCCTCTGACCCATTCGACTTTCAGGAAGAAATGTTAAAGTATTGTCGTTCCGACGTGGACATTTTACGACGTTGCTGTGGAAAATTTCGAGAACTGTTCATGGAACACGGAGGGGTCGATCCTTTGAAAGAAGCTTGCACCATTGCCAAAGCGTGTTCCTTAGTGTACCGCCAACGATTCATGCCTGAAAACACCGTGGCTGTCATCAGTCCTCAAACGACCCACTATGTCAAGCGTCAATACTCGGTCAAAGCCCTACGTTGGTTACATTACTTGTGCGACAAGGAAGACAAATGGATTCAGCATGCCAGCAACGGAGGAGGCGAAAAGACCATCGGAACGTATTCGGTAGATGGCTGGGACTTAGAAAACCCCAAGATCGTGTACGAGTTTAACGGTTGCTTATTTCACGGATGTCCCGTCTGTTACCCTGACCGTGACACTAAAAATCAGTTTTTGCAACAAACCATGGAAGACTTGTACCAGGACACTTGTCAGCGACGCCTAAAGTTAGAACAGCAAGGATACCAAGTGGTGGAAATGTGGGAACACGAGTACGATCACCGTTTGAAAACCGATCCCGAGTTTAAACGCCTCGTGGAAAGTTACCAGTTCATGGACCCCCTGAACCCGAGGGATAGTTTGTACGGAGGAAGGACCAATGCCACCTGTTTGATGTACCAAGCCGACGAAGAGAAAGGAGAAGAAATCAAATACTTGGACGTGTGTTCGCTGTATCCCTATGTGTGCAAATATTGTCGCTTTCCTGTAGGGCACCCGCAATTGTTCACGGAACACATCGACCTGAAAAACATTCGACAATACGAAGGCTTGATCAAGTGTAAAGTTTTGCCTCCCACGAACCTATACCATCCCGTCTTACCTCACCATTGTCAAGGCAAACTGATGTTTCCCTTGTGCCGTACTTGTGCCGAAACGTGCAATCAGGACCAACCTTGCCATCACAGCCAGGAAGAACGGGCCTTGACGGGAACCTGGGTCAGCGTGGAATTGTTCAAAGCTCTGGACATGGGATACCAACTGTTAGAAGTGTACGAAATTTGCCACTTTCCCAAGACACAACAGTACCACAAGGGTGACCCTACTCAGAAAGGCATTTTCGCCGACTACGTAGATGCCTTTTTGAAACTGAAACAAGAAGCCAGCGGCTATCCTTCCTGGTGTCACACTCCGGAAGACCAAATACAATTCAAAGAGAAATACTACGCACAAGAAGGCATCTCTTTAGACCACATCGAAAAAAACGAAGGCAGGCGATCGTTTGCCAAAGTGATGTTAAATTGCTTGTGGGGTAAAATGGCACAACGACAGTGTTTACCCAAGACGGAATATTTGACAGAACCTTCCCGCTACTTCCAGATGATTCACGACAAAACCAAATACATGAAACACGTGGACGTCGTTCGAGAGGATTTGATCTTGGTCAATTACGAAGAAGATCTGGACTTTGTACAAGACGACCCTTTTGGAAATGTCATCATTGCGGCTTACGTGACAGCTTATGCTCGCTTAAAATTGTACGAAGCTTTAGAACTGTTAGAAGAACGCGTCCTGTACTTTGACACGGACAGTTGCATTTACATCCATCACCCGATTCAACAGCACCCTGACATCGAAGGAGACCGTTTAGGAGCCTGGACAGACAAGCATCCCGACGACAAGATTCTAAGTTTCGTCAGTGGTGGTCCCAAAAATTACGGCTACGAATACCGGGACAAACAAGGAGAAGTGCACACGACGTGCAAAGTGAAAGGACTGACTCTGAATCATCGTACCAGTCGAGTGGTCAACTTTGGGGTATTGAAAGAAGCCTTGCAATCGGGAGAGGATGGAAACTTTAAAGTGACCACCTATCAAACGAACAAGATTGTACGTTTACCCACTCACCACATCGTCAGTCGACCCTTGGAAAAAGTCTATCAAATTGTATACCAGAAGCGAGTGCGACTTCCCAATCACTTCACCTTACCGTACGGTCACGTCGGTATTGGTCTGTATATGAAAAGGAACCCTAGGCAAGATCGATAGTTTATTGTTCATTGAAGTAACTTACCATGTCGTTGACGAAGAAGAAACCAGATTGGTTAGGAGTCAAATGTTGGACATCACCGAGACCAGGGTTTTGAGGCTTGGACACAAGAGGTGGCCCAGTATGCACGAGAGTTATTCAAGGAAAAAAGTTACTTTTCAACCTGTGTTAGTGACGGTGCCAGAAGAACCCGTCACCCAGGACAGGACTGTCGTGGACAGGTCTGAAAAACCCTTTCGGGAGGACACTTGTGTGACCTTACCCCTACTATAGAACTGGTTAGAACTTTACCCAAAACATGTTGTACAGACACTTGTGTTTATTCCACGTTCATGGTTATCATGTGCCTTTTATTCTTGTACTTAAGCCTTTGGCTTTTATGCATTTTTGTCTTTCGTATTCATGTTTGAAACATTCAATAAACGTGTTCTGAAAAAGTATATAAACTCTTGTCTTGTTTGTTTTTCGTGTCACAAGTGACATTTCTCACACCATGGCTACCTCTGCTGTCTCTGCTCCCTCTTCCTCTACTGTCAAAGTCATCGACGAACACTTAGATCGTGCCAGTTGGGAGGCTTTGTATCTTCGCCATCCCTTTAACATGCTCATTGCTGGACCTAGCGGTTCAGGCAAAACCGAATTCGTCAAACGTTTGATCGAACATAAACATCATTTGATCGATCGACCCCCTCAACGAATCGTGTGGTGTTACAAAGAGTGGCAATCGGCGTACAGCCTCTTGCGAGAAAGTCAAGGCGATTCCATCGTGTTTGTGGAAGGCATTCCTAAAGAAGACGACGGCATCGTCTCTGACTCCCGTCTAAGCCATTTGGTCATTTTCGACGACATGTTAAGAGAAGACGAAGAAGAAATTAAACTGTGGTTCACGCGCAAAGGGCATCACCGTAATGCCAGTGTCGTTTACATCACCCAAAATTTGTTTCAACAAAGTAAAGCCCATCGCACCATCAGTCTCAATGCGCATTACGTGGTCTTGTTTAAAAGCCATCGAGATAAATCGCAAGTGCAAGTCTTAGCCAAACAGTTAGGAACGCCTTGGCTGACTCAGGCGTACGACGATGCCACTCAAACTCCACACGCCTATTTACTCGTCGATTTGAAACCTACGACTCCCGAGGATTTGCGATTTCGTACCCACTTGTTTCACCACTGGTGCCAAGACGGAGGGCCTGTCCTGTACACGTCTCCGTCCTCGACTTCATTTCACTCCCCATAAAAAAATCTATTAAAACCTCAGACCCTTTTTCGTCTGTCTCACTCTCAGTGCGAACATGACGTCCCTTCACTCGCATCTTCCCGTCAAATTGATTCGTGCCTTGTATGGCATCAGTCGAGAAAAAGATTCACAAACACGAGCTCGTGTCTTAGAAGCTAGTCTCAAAGAAGTCTTACGATGGTTCACGGTGACGGCACGTCAATTACTCCAAGGAATCATTCAGATTCCTCATCAAACCAAACGCTTTTTCGATCGAAACAAAGTCGCTCTGGTCCAACTGGCCGATCCCCGCATCGACACTCAAACCAAAAAACAAATCATTTTGAAACCTGGAGGGAGCGGTACTCTAGGAGGGGTCATCATTCGCTTACTCTTAAGATGGGATCCTAATGCCCCCAAACGTCTCCCCAAGACAAAAGTCCAACGAAGCCCCAAGAAGAAAAAGACCAGGTCCCCAAGGAGAACTTCTCCAGTGGCAGGACCCTCCTCTGACCAGACACCACCACCACCCCGGAAAAAGAAAAGAAGCCCCCAGAAAAAGAAAAGTCCACAGAAAACTAGCCGCAAGAGAGGCACTTCGGCCAGGACGCAACCTTACACTCGCAAACCACGACCTGCCACGGCGGTGACTGCGTCTCCGGCAGCTTCACGTTTGTCCACTTCTCCGTTAATGACACCCAGAACTGAAGAGTACTTGGAGACGTTGATCACACCAAGAACTTCTCCGTTGATGACCCCCAAAAGAACTTCCCCAGTGGCAGGACCTTCCAATTTAGTGGCAGTGGCTGTTGCTCACAAAGTACCTTCTCCCAAAATCAAAGTTCAAGAAAGATCGGGCATGTTACAAAGTTTGCTGGATTTGTCCAAGCAAGAACTTGCTAGATTTAGTCCGTTACGTACCCCTGCACGACGTGTCATGCCTGTCCTCAAACTAATACGACGTAAAGACAATCAGTGGCGACGCGTTCCAGTATAAAAAAGGCCTGTGATCAAGTCGGGTATCAGTGTTTTTTGGTGCTCCTGAAGACTCAAAGATGTCACCCTCCAGAAAACCCCAAGGAAAGAAAAGGAAAGGACTGCCACCACGTTTAGCCAAACATGGGGACATGTTATCTGTCCTGTCCAAAGCTTCTCCACCCTTACGAAAAAAACTCATGCAAACAGCCTCCAAAGAGGTCATCGATACCGTATGCGAATGTTGTTTGAACGTTTTGAAAGGCACGATCCCTTTGTCCAAACACCAGAAACAATGCTTAGGCAAGCATCGTCACGTTCTTCGCCAAATGGTTCAAAAGAAAATTCCCATTCGTCAAAAAAAGAAGATGTTAGTGCAACGTGGAGGTATTTTACCTCTCTTGTTAGGCCCCATACTGAAAGGAGTCTTGGGAACCATGTTGGGAGGACTGGTGGGAGCAAGATAAAAAGGCCTCGGAAGTTCCAAGATCTCAGAATCGACCCCTGACAACCCCATGGAAGGACGAAAACTAGCTTTAGTGCCTTACAAACGATGGATGGAATACCATCGGTGGCAAGAACAACACACCCCGCATTTACCTCCCAATCCCAATTTGAGCGAGATGTCCCAGTTACAACACGAATTGCAGTCCTTGATGGATCGCCAAGATTTGTCCGAAACAGAAAAATCACAAAAGTACGGTCAACTCTTGCAACGACTGCAACTCTTTCACCAGAAAGCTTTAGACGAAACAGCTCTACCCACTCTGAAAGATTTTAAGACCTTGATGAAAAGTCCAGCACCAGTACCAGTACCAGTACCAGTACCACCAGTACCCGAGACCAAGACATAAAAAGGAGAAGAAGAGGAAGGGTTTCAAACTCCACCAGAAAAAGTACGCAAGTTAACAACACCACCTACCTCCAGAATTGGATGGATTAAAAAGATGATGGCCACCCCTTCTTCCTCACAAGAGAAAAAGAAAGTGAAGACAGAAGTGAAGACAGAAGTGAAACAAGAACCGATATCCCCCGCTCAGACATCCTTCTCCTCTTCGACACCTATTGCTGGCCGCACACGCAAAGCATTGCAATCCAAGAAAGTACCCCAAGAGAAAAAGAGTAGCATCCTCCAAGAGTGGGTGTCTTATTAACACACCAACCAACACAAAAAAAATGGAAAAAGTCTTAGCCAGCATTTACTACGATCCCTCCCATCCTGCAGGTTACGCAGGAGTTCAAAAATTGTATCGTGCTGCCAAAACGCGATTGAAAAGTCTCCGTTTACCTCAAGTGCAACGATGGTTACAAGAACAAGCTACCTACACTTTACACAAACCCATTCGACGCAAGTTTGCCAGAAGTCGCACCCGAGTGGAAGGCATCGATCATCAATGGCAAGCCGATTTAGCCGATGTCTCTCATTTGGCCAGCTACAATCGTGGCTACAAATATTTGTTTTGTGTCATCGACGTCTTTTCCAAATTTTCTTGGGTCGTACCCTTGACTTCCAAATCGAGCAGCGAGTTAGTGCGAGCCCTGCAACGGGTGTTGAAACAAAGCGGTCGTCACCCTCTTCGATGGCAAACGGACAAAGGCACCGAATTTCTGAACCAAGCTTTCCAAAAAGAATTAAAGAAACGTGACATTCATTTTTTTACCACCGAGAATCCCGAAACCAAAGCCAGCATCGTGGAACGTTCTCAACGCACTTTGAAAGAACGCATGTGGAAATATTTTACGCATCACCACACTCTGAAGTACATCGACATCTTACCGCACCTGGTGCAAGCGTACAACCAATCTTACCATCGAAGCATCGGACGTGCCCCGCAAGACGTGACTCCCGACAACGAAGTGCTGATGTTTGAGCGCCTGTTTGGTACGTCCCCGACGAGGGCTGTCCCCAAGAAAAGTGGAGTGTTGGCCGTAGGAGATTGGGTGCGCATTGGCAAAACCAAACGCACTTTCGACAAAGGTTACTTACCTAACTGGACGACCGAATTGTTTCGCGTCACTGGACGAGTGCATGGCCGTCATCCTGCCGTCTATAAATTGGAAGACATGAATGGAGAAGTGCTCAAAGGAACGTTTTATTTGCCCGAGTTACAACGTGTCACCAAAAAAGAAGACGACGTGTACGACATCGAAAGCATTCTCGAACGCAGAACCCGTAAAGTGGGCAAACGACGTGTCAAAGAAGTCAAAGTACATTGGAAAGGATATCCACCCAGTTTTGATTCTTGGATCGACGCTTCGCAAGTCATCGACTATAAAAAGAAGTGACCATCATGCCCTTTCACACAGCAGACGCAGCTACGTCGACCACTCCTCCTTCACCTAGTTCTTCTGTGCAAGATTTACAAAAACAACCCTTGTGGGTGTGGTGTGGAGAACGTGTGCCTAAAACGCAAATCGTCTTTTTCTGCCAAATCTTCGTGGTGTATTGTGTCATCGGGGCAGCCATCGCCAATTTGAGTTTGCAACAAGGAGACAAACAATTGTGGACCATTTTATTGAGCAGTTGCATCGGTTACCTGCTTCCTAATCCCTCCTTGAAATTCACCTCGAACGGGAACCCCGGGAACCTTGTGTCCAGTGCCAGTGCCAGTCACCACTTCAATCACAACCAGAACCCCATTTTGGACGGAGACACGCCTCTGAGGTCCAGTAACCCCTCGGACAGCCACAGAACTCTGGAATTATGAGTCACCAAAACCAATTTTACTTAACTTTACCCAGTGACAGTTCCATGGAGGTGTTTCCCAAGAACACGTTGTGCTGTTACACGGCCAAATTACCTCAGTCCATCCAGTTAGATCACGAAGACCATTGGGAAGTGGCTTTAGTAGAAATGATTCACCCGACCCAAGTCCTCAATGTCCTTCCCAATCAAAATTATTTTGATGTGGAAGTTCATGACGAGCAAATGCAACAGTGGATGGATAGCAATGTCAAATATGACAAGAAAACCCGTACACAAAAGTACACCACCTATCACTTGTTCATTCCCCCAGGCTATTATTTTAGTGGTCAACATTTGGTCAGCACCATAACCTCCAGGTTTAATGTCGTGTTTCTGAAAGCTTTGGAGCATGTCAACAAAAATGTCACCATGGAGTACCACAAAGCAGCTCGTCGCTTCTTGATGAAATTTGAACGGAGTAAAATCCTGTCCATTTTATTTTGTCCTGAATTGTATGACATGTTGGGCGGAGACATGGACATGAGAAAGACCATGATCAAGAAAAACGAATTACCCATCGTTTACGACAACGAGTCTATTAGCAAGTTATTTCGTGCCCCGGTAGAACTGAACCAAGGACTGAATTTGATGTTCGTGTATTCCGATGTGGTGGAGTACAACGTGGTGGGACACACCTCCGTACCGTTACTGCGTGTCATTCCTTTCAAAGTGGATTCTACCACGAACACTGACGAGGAAGGTGGAAACACTTACCACGTCCACCGCGAATTTGTCCATCCTCACTATTTTCCTGTCAGCAAGTCGTATTTGGACACGGTCAACATTGCTATAAAAGGAGATCTGGGACAAAATATTCTATTCACCAAAGGAAAAGTCACGCTGAAACTCCATTTTCGAAAACGGTTCTCTCACGACTCTTAAGTCATGTATCCAGTGTACCGAGGGGTTGCTCAACAGCGAGGACACGGCTTAGGAGATATGTTAAAATCGGCCTTTCGTTCGGTGGCCCCGGTGTTGAAACCGATGGTGACACGCGGATTGCACGCCTTGAAAGATGCGGCACTGACGCAAGGCAAAGAATTTCTCCAAAATGTCATCATCGACAAACAAAACCCTAAAGAAGCCTTCATGAGGGCAGGCAAAAATGTCTTGCTGCAAACGGGCAAAGACATTTTAGACCAACGAGAAACACCTATAAATGCCCTGCACGCTACCGAGTCAGGCATTCAGCAAGGACAAGGCAGAAAGAGACGACGAAGAAAACACCCTTTCACCAGACTTCAAGCGAGAAAGGCCAAGAAAAGAAGAACCGTTCGAGACTTAGACGTTTTCGATTATTGAGAAAAGAGACAAAAAAATGATGCACCGAGAATCTTGCGCTTGTTCCAAGACGGAACTGGATCTGTTTGCCATGCCCCCCACCATGATGACGATGCAAGAATCCCAGTGGGTGGAATTTCACCCCGTCTCCTCACTGACCGATTCCGCTCCCATCGAGTTTGAAATCAAAGGACAGCCCGAAGATTACATCGATCTGAATAGCAGTTACTTGTACCTGAAAGTCAAAATTCTAGATAAGACTGGAGGTGCTATAGACGATGAAGCAGTAGCTCCCGTCAACAATTTCATGCATTCCTTGTTCAGTGGAGTGGGCTTGTATTTGAATAACAAACTGGTCAGTAGCAGCATGGATACTTACCCTTATCGTGCCTACCTGGAAAATCTCTTGACGTACGGAATAGATGCCAAGAACACTCATCTCAATGCCTTTGTGGTATGGGAAGCTGACGAACCTACCAAGTTTGAAATATTGGAAACTGATGAAAAGAAAGACAACAATGATGGATTTGTAGAACGAAGAAAGAGAATCTCGGGAGCCGACACAAGTTTAGAACTGATGGATCGTTTGCATTTGGACATGTGGTTGCAAGAAAAGTATTTGCTGAACGGGGTGGATGTCCGCCTGAGACTGAATCGTAGCAGTGCCGCTTTCCATTTGATGGCTGATAGTGACGGTTACAAAACCAAAATCCTAGAAGCCAGACTCTACGTACGCCGTGTGGAAGTGTTACCTAAAGTGGGAAACGACATCAGTCAGACGTTGAGCAGAACGACCGCCAAGTATCCCATACGACGCGTGGAAGTGAAAACCTTCACCATTCCCAAGGGACAGCGATCCATGATCGAAGATCATCTGTTCCAAGGACAGTTACCCAAACGTTTGATCGTTGGTATCGTCGAGAATACAGGCTTCAACGGAGTTGCCGAAAAAAATCCTTTCTACTTTCAAAACTTTGGCGTGTCCAAAATCGAAGTCAGTCGCGATGGCAAGACCTTGTGTACCCGACCTTTCGAACCTGACTTTAAAAAGAAGAATTACTTGAGATCGTACTTGTCCTTGTACGAAGCCACCAGACAGTTAGGAACCAATACCAGTCACGGTATTACGTACGAGGATTATGCAGGAGGCTACGCTTTGTGGGCTTTCGATTTCACTCCAGACCAAGGCAGCGACGAGGGACATTTCCACCCTATAAAATCCGGCCAGATTCGTGTGGAAATTCAGTTTAAAGACCGAGACCCTGATGAAACGGTGAACGTCATCCTGTATGCAGAATTCGATAATACCATAGAAATCAACAGTTTGAGAGAAGTCATCCTAGATTACTAGAAACCATGGAAGACTGTTATCCCTCTTTACCTAGTGGAGAAACTTTAAAGATGGAATGTGATGAGACTGTGGAAAAAAATGTTGTGTTTTGAAAAAAAAATTGTTTGATGTTATGATGTTGGATTATTGTTAAAAATGTTAGAGTTGTTGTTTAGTGTTAAGTGATTTTTGAATAAAAAATGTTGTGTTTTGAAAAAAAATGCCTTTGTCTTTTGTTTAGCTATAAGAATGTTGGATTGATGCTCTTTCATTTCTTACTATCCCTCTCATGACACTCACTAAACGTTGCGACTCAAAAACCGTGTGGGGGATGTTTTCCTTCATGTCCGCGCTTTGACTTTAAGAACCGGGTTGTTTCCAGTCTAACCATCCATTGTCGACTCATCCTCCTAAGAAGATGTGCTCCAAACTAGCTAAACTCAACGAAGCCTACGTGAATTTGCATAGGGTCAGACACAGTCTGATACCGAAGCCAGAAGAAATAGAGAATGTGAGAATGTTAAAAGTCACTGAAGACCTGATAGAAGAGCTCTTCAGAGAAGAAATGAACAGGGAGAAAGAAGAATGGACAGAGAAGTACAGACTTCAGAGACAGCAGCAACAACAACATCAACAACAGCAGCAGCAGCAGCAACCTGAACCTGACATAGGCTTTGTCGATTGTCGTATCGACACCAAAGAGTTCTTCTTTTCTTTCCGAAGAAGCAGACCTATCGCCAGAAAGTCTATCTTCAGAGGACATCGCATTCTTAGAAACTAAAAAATAGAATGCCATAGCAAACAAAAAAACAGCCCTTTTCAGGGCTACCCCAATACTCTAGAAAAGAAATAACGATCGATTTGCCAATGTGTGTAGGTAGAGTAGTGTGAAAATAAACACTAACTCTTTTTTAAAAAATGTGAGGGTATGTGTTTGTGTGTTTGTAAGTGCTTAAGTAAGTTGGTATGAATAGTAGATTAAAATCATGTTTTTTTTGGTGTTTGAGGTGTATATTTGGAGTTAGATTGGATTCCTTTGCGTATGTGGATAGTCTAATGAAGTGATTTATAAAAAAATTTAAAATAGTGATGGGTAGCATAAAAAAGTGAGTGAGTGTTTCTTTTAGGTCCGCGCGTTGTTGTTTTTGGTCATGATGTAGGTAACATCAATTTTATGTTTTTTTATGGGGATGTTTTCCTT
Organism: Sinohyriopsis cumingii; assembly: GCA_028554795.2. Taxonomy (NCBI): domain Eukaryota; kingdom Metazoa; phylum Mollusca; class Bivalvia; order Unionida; family Unionidae; genus Sinohyriopsis; species Sinohyriopsis cumingii. The sequence continues at coordinate 14,878,387 of CM068837.1, read as the reverse complement.
CACGTCCGCGCTTTCACTATAAATTGAAACTCGCTGGGCAGTCTAGCTACCCTTGTTGATTGATCAACACCAAAAATGAACACGAGACTGTCTAAACTGTTGGAACTTCATGTGCATCTGGAATATGCCAGGCGCCTGTTGAATGAACTGGCCGCGGAAGCCATTGTGGAGGAGGGAAGGATAAGAGAGGAGGAGGAAAGAAGAAACAAGGAAGAGGAGGAGAGAAGATATAAAGAAGAAGAGGAAAGAAGATACAAAGAGGAGGAGGGGAAGATACAAAGAAGAGGAGGAGGAGGAAATGGAGAGAAGAAGAAGAAATTTCAGAATCCCAGAGAGCGAAAATTGGGATTCTGAAGCGACATATCCTGCCTCTGCTCTCTCCCCCAAAAAGGTAAAACGTAACTGGGGGACAAGATGTGTATGTGGCGCTAGGCCTGGAAGGTGCCACCATTAACCAGGTGTCCATGAAGTTCAAAAAAAACCCAGCCCTTTTCAGGGCTACCCAATACTCTAGAAAAGAAATAACGATCGATTTGCCAATGTGTGTAGGTAGAGTAGTGTGATTATAAACACTAACTCATTTTTAAGATAGTGTGAGGGTATGTGTTTGTGTGTTGGTGCTTGTAAGAGCTCAGGTATGTTTGTGGGAATAGTAGATTATGGGTTTCTTTATTGTTTCTTAGCGTAGGTGAAGAGTATAGTTAGGGTTCTGTAAGCGCTCACGTACGATTGTGTGGATAGTAGATTATGGATTAGTTTATTGTTCTTAGCGTATGTGTTTGTGTGTTTGTGTTTGTGTGTTTGTGTTTGTGTGTTTGTGTTTGTGTTTGTACCCGCTCACGTACGATTGTGTGAATAATAGATTATGGATTTGTTTATTGTTCTTAGCGTATGTGAAGAGTATAGTTTGGGTTTTGTAAGCGCTCACGTAAGATTGTGTGGATAGTAGATTATGGATTTTGTTTATTGTTTCTTAGCGTATGTGGAGAGTATAGTTTGGGTTTTTATTATATGAAATGAGAAAGTATAGTTTGGGTTTTATTATATGAAATGAAAAAGTAGGGGGATGTTTTCCTCACGTTCGCGCGTTGTTTGGTCATGATCTAGGTAAGATCAATTTTACGTTTTAGGGGGATGTTTTCCTTCACGTACGCGCTTTAAGTATAAGAACCCATAGTATTCGTCGTTCAAACCATTCTGCAAAGAATAAAAAAAGAAGATGGCTTCTAACCAAATGGACAAAATACAAACATTACAAGACGTTTTAGACAACTTAGGAATGATGGAGCAGATGTTAATAAGACTGGTTGAAGACCATTATTCCTATAGTCCCCATCGTGTAAAGATGGAAATTAATAACTTAAAAAAGGTAAAGGACAAGATTAGTGGTGTCATGTAAGAGATAAAGGAGGAGAAGGAGGATGAAGAGGAAAGAATAAGAATAAGCAAATGGAACGAAAAGATTGAAAAAGAAGAAGAAAATGAGAAGAGGTAGAAAGAAGAGGAGGAAGAGAAGAAGAAGAAAGAAGAGCAGGAGAAAAAGAAAGAGAAGAAGAGAAAGAGTGTTGGAGATAAAATAAGAACTTGGTGGAGAAAAAGAAGAAATTAGAAGCAGAAGAAGAAGAAAACCCAAAGGCCCTTTTCAGGGCCAGCCATATTTCTCGAAAAGAGATAGCCTTTCCATTGCCTACCCCTTTTTTTAAATTTAAATTTAAATTTAAATTTAAAAAAATTTTAAAAAAAAATAAAAAAAATCCCAAAAGCCCAAACTCTATTCCCCATGTTAATTTCCCTTGTCCCTAGACAGACCCAAACTCTATGTTAAATTCCCATTGTCCCTAGAGTAACCCACGATTTTTCTCCATGTTAAATTTCCATTGTCCCTAGAGTTGCCCAGGGGTCTTTTTAATGCTAAGTCCCATTGTCCCTAGGGTGCCCCACCTTACTACTATCAAGTTTAAGTCCACCTGCCAGGAGTTAATCGTTTGGTTACATTAAAGACTGATCTACTCTTCTCTAGTTGTTTTATTTATTTTAAAGGAAATCCTGAAGATATCGTAGAGCTGAATGATCACAACTTCCAGGAGCTGGTCTTGGACAGTGAGGTCATGTGGATGATAGAGTTCAGCTCTAGTAAGGATCTCACTTCACTTTGAACGATGTGTACTTTGCCTTTCAATCTGCTGAGTTAACGGAGTGACGTAACAGATTTAGGTCATAACTGGTATGCAGATTTACATTACCAAGAGATGGGACCAGATTGATTTGGGACATTTTCTGACAGAATGTTAATAAATTGTGATTCCAGTTTGGCTTAGAACTGTGCCCTTAAATGTACACGTGGTAACTTTTGGAAACAGTATGTGTTAGGCTTTATGTGAAGAAGACGTAGGAACATGACTCCTTTCAACATTGTAAGCTGAAGGTGAACAGCATTACCTCCCATGTTTGACTTAGACTTTTGCCAGTTAAATTCGAGTAACATTTGTAAACAATTTATTGCATGAAATGAATACAACAGAGTTATTGCCCCTGTTTGACTTTGAACTTTGCCATTTAGTGTGCACCTTGTAACATTTTGAAGCACTTGATAAGCTTAATATGCAATGAATCTTTATATTAAGAAACCCATATCATGTTTTCTCAGAAAGACAGAAAGACTCAAGGTCCCTGATGACTTGAAACTTAGATATTTAATTGCATCATTTTTATATGGGCATCTGTGCATTTTGACACATTTCTAGTTGAACCATAGACTTAAGGTTTACAAAAGAGAAGGGAATATAAATGTTGCAGATTACAATAGTAAAATACAGTTGATGGTTTCTAATGTCTGCACATTCCCTTTCTACGTTTTTGTTTCTGATTAATGCATCATACAGATGATTTGCCCTGCTCTGACTATATATATATATATATATATATATATATATATATATATATATATATATATATATATATATATATATATATATATATATATATATATATAATTATAAAGCGTCCTGCCAGACAAGGTTGCCAATGTTACTGTAAACTGCAGCATATCATATGGAGAGACATGATGTATCTATCATGTAAGTTTCTCATTGTAATCATTGATTATACAGATTGAATTTGTTTCTTTCATGTGACCAAGCAGATAGGTTTTTGCACAAATAGATGTGTTATAAATTTTACACAAGTCAAAAAGAGTTATGCATTCATATTATACATTTTATTTTTGACAGATTAATACCGCGAAACCAACAAAATTGTTAGGACAAGCAACTGTGTATAACTACTGTGCTGCCTCTGATTTTGGACTACCAAAGGTCTTGTGTTTGATAGTCCAAAGGTATTGTGTTTGATACCAGTCCTAAGGTCTTGTGCTTGATACCAGTCTAAAGGTCTTGTGTTTGATACCAGTCCAAAGATCTTGTGTTTGATACCAGTCCAAAGGTATTGTGTTTGATACCAGTCCTAAGGTCTTGTGCTTGATACCAGTCCAAAGGTATTGTGTTTGATACCAGTCCAAAGGTCTTGTGTTTGATACCAGTCCAAAGGTCTTGTGTTTGATACCAGTCCAAAGGTATTGTGCTTGATACCAGTCCAAAGGTCTTGTGTTTGATACCAGTCCAAAGGTCTTGTGTTTGATATCTGTCCAAGCAAACCCATCTATGTTGGCTGTATGTAACTTACTTAGCTCCCTTTTCATCAGCATGATAATTCCAATACTGCGTTGAAAGTGTCATTAAAAAATCACCAAACAGAACTATTATTATTTTTTTCATAGTTGCTCCAGATTGCAAATTGTTACACCCAAGGAAGATGCGTAATGCTTTTAAAGATAGTAGACTCTAGAGTCACGTGGAACAGTTTATGTACCCAAGACAAGCGCTGTGTTTAAAATAGAACATGAAATTGAAACCCAAAAGAACATGAAATTGACACCGAACAAGGCCCAAATCCAGTAATACAAAAACATTCAATAAAGTGGATGTAGAGCCACGAATTAGTTTAGCTTTTGATATTTTAATAGTTTGTTGGAACCGAACACTCTTGTGGAGTATATTACTGTGAAGATCAAGTCACTTGTATTCTTTTGGCTATTTTATTAATACATTGTTAGAATTTGAGGATTTGGCTATCCAGTAGTATGCCATACTGACTTTAGGTTCTTGAACCAAATACAATGCTGATTGTACAGTTTTAGAACAGTTAAATGTTTACTCAGTTATCCATTTGCCAGTAAAGATATGTTTAGACATAGGTATGATTTTTCAGGTATTGACATAGGCAGATCTTGGTTGGTGTTTAATGAAACAATATCGCCTCATAAATGACAAGTTCCATCAGGTAAGGAAAGCCATGTAACTATTGATTACATTTGGAATTAATTTATGTTTACAATGGCTGTCAGGAAAGTCATGAAACTGTTGAGTAAATTGATAATTAATGCTTACAATGACTGTCAGGAAAGCCTTGTACTATTGATTACATTGATAATTAATGTTTACAATGACTGTCAGGAAAGCCTTGTACCATTGATTACACTGATAATTAATGTTTGCAATGGCTGTCAGGAAGGTCATGCAACTGTTGATTATATTGATAATTAATGTTTACAATGACTGTCAGGAAAGCCATGTATTATTGATTACATTGATAATTAATGTTTACAATGGCTGTCAGGAATGCGATGTACTATTGATTACATTGATAATTAATGTTTACAATGGCTGTCAGGAAAGCCTTGTGCTATTGATTACATTGATAATTAATGTTTACAATGGCTGTCAGGAATGCGATGTACTATTGATTACATTGATAATTAATGTTTACAATGCTGTACTGTTGATTATATTGATAATTAATGTTTACAATGGTTGTCGGGAAAGCCATGTACTATTGATTACATTGATAATTAATGTTTAAAATGGTTGTCAGGAAATCCATGTCCTATTGATTTCATTGATAATTAATGTTTACAATGGCTGTCAGGAAATCCATATACTATTGATTACATTGATAACTAATGTTTACAATGGTTGTCAGGAAAGCCATGTACTATTAATTACATTGATAATTAATGTTTACAATGGCTGTCAGGAAAGCCATGTACTATTGATTTCATTGATAATTAATGTTTACAATGGCTGTCCGGAAATCCATGTACTATTGATTACATTGATAATTAATGTTTACAATGGTTGTCAGGAAAGCCATGTACTATTAATTACATTGATAATTAATGTTTACAATGGCTGTCAGGAAAGCCATGTACTATTGATTACATTCATAATTAATGTATACAATGGCTGTCATGAAAGCCATGCAACTGTTGATTATATTGACAATTAATGTTTACAATGACTGTCAGGAAAGCCATGTACTATTACTTATATTGATAATTAATGTTTACAATGGTTGTCAGGAAAGTCATGCATTACTGATTACATTGATAATTAATGTTTCCAATGACTGTCAGGAAAGCCATGTACTGTTGATTACATTGATAATTAATGTTTATAATGGTTGTCAGGAAAGCCATGTACTATTAATTACATTGATAATTAATGTTTATAATGGCTGTCAGGAAAGCCATGCACTATTGATTACATTGATAATTAATGTTTATAATGGCTGTCAGGAAAGCCATGCACTATTGATTACATTGATAATTAATGTTTCCAATGACTGTCAGGAAAGCCATGTAACTGTGATTACATTGATAATTAATGTTTACAATGGCTGCCAGGAAAGCCATGTACTATTAATTACATTGATAATTAATGTTTATAATGGCTGTCAGGAAAGCCATGCACTATTGATTACATTGATAATTAATGTTTATAATGGCTGTCAGGAAAGCCATGCACTGTTGATTACATTGATAATTAATGTTTCCAATGACTGTCAGGAAAGCCATGTACTGTTGATTACATTGATAATTAATGTTTACAATGTTTGTCAGGAAAGCCATGTATTATTGATTACATTGATAATTAATGTTTACAATGGCTGTCAGGAATGCGATGTACTATTGATTACATTGATAATTAATGTTTACAATGCTGTACTGTTGATTATATTGATAATTAATGTTTATAATGGCTGTTGGGAAATCCATATACTATTGATTACATTGATAATTAATGTTTGCAATGGCTGTCGGGAAAGTCATGTACTATTGATTACATTGATAATTAATGTTTGCAATGGCTGTCGCGAAAGCCATGTACTATTGATTACATTGATAATTAATGTTTAAAATGGCTGTCAGGAAAGCCATGTTCTATTGATTTCATTGATAATTAATGTTTACAATGGCTGTCGGGAAAGCCATGTAACTGTTAATTACATTGATAATTAATGTTTACAATGGCTGTCGGGAAAGCCATGTAACTGTTAATTACATTGATAATTAATGTTTACAATGGCTGTCGGGAAAGCCATGTACTATTGATTACATTGATAATTAATGTTTAAAATGACTGTCAGGAAAGCCATGTCCTATTGATTTCATTGATAATTAATGTTTACAATGGCTGTCAGGAAATCCATATACTATTGATTACATTGATAATTTATGTTTACAATGCTGTCACGGAAAGCCTTGTACTGTTGATTACATTGATAATTAACATTTATAATGCTGTCAGGAAAGTCATGCAACTATTGATTACATTAATAATTAATGTTTATAATGGCTGTCAGGAAAGCCATGTACTCTTGACTACATTGACACTTAATGTTTACAATGCTGTCAGGAAAGTCATGCAATATTTGATTACATTGATTAAATAATTTTTACCATTTCTGTCAGGAAAGTCATGCAACTGTTGATTACATTGATAACTGATGTTTACCATGCTGTGAGAAAAGTCATATACTATTGATTACATTGATAATTAATATTTACAATGGTGGTCATGAAAGTCATGCAACTGTTGATTACATTGATAATTTATATTTACAATGGTGGTCAGGAAAGCCATGTATTGTTGATTATATTGATAATTAATGTTTACAATGGTTGTCAGGAAAGCCATGTACTGTTGATTACATTGATAATTAATGTTTACAATGGTTGTCAGGAAAGCCATGTACTGTTGATTACATAGATAATTAATGTTTACAATGGCTGTCAGGAAAGCCATGTACTGTTGATTACATTGATAATTAATGTTTACAATGCTGTCAGGAAAGCCATGTAACTGTGATTACATTGATAATTAATGTTTACAATGGCTGTCAGGAAAGCCATGTACTGTTGATTACATTGATAATTAATGTTTACAATGGTTGTCAGGAAAGCCATGTACTGTTGATTACATTGATAATTAATGTTTACAATGGCTGTCAGGAAAGCCATGTAACTGTTAATTACATTGATAATTAATGTTTACAATGGTTGTCAGAAAAGTCATGCAACTGTTGATTACATTGATAATTAATGTTTGCAATGGCTGTCGGGAAAGTCATGTACTATTGATTACATTGATAATTAATGTTTGCAATGGCTGTCGCGAAAGCCATGTACTATTGATTACATTGATAATTAATGTTTAAAATGGCTGTCAGGAAAGCCATGTTCTATTGATTTCATTGATAATTAATGTTTACAATGGCTGTCGGGAAAGCCATGTAACTGTTAATTACATTGATAATTAATGTTTACAATGGCTGTCGGGAAAGCCATGTAACTGTTAATTACATTGATAATTAATGTTTACAATGGCTGTCGGGAAAGCCATGTACTATTGATTACATTGATAATTAATGTTTAAAATGACTGTCAGGAAAGCCATGTCCTATTGATTTCATTGATAATTAATGTTTACAATGGCTGTCAGGAAATCCATATACTATTGATTACATTGATAATTTATGTTTACAATGCTGTCACGGAAAGCCTTGTACTGTTGATTACATTGATAATTAACATTTAGAATGCTGTCAGGAAAGTCATGCAACTATTGATTACATTAATAATTAATGTTTATAATGGCTGTCAGGAAAGCCATGTACTCTTGACTACATTGACACTTAATGTTTACAATGCTGTCAGGAAAGTCATGCAATATTTGATTACATTGATTAAATAATTTTTACCATTTCTGTCAGGAAAGTCATGCAACTGTTGATTACATTGATAACTGATGTTTACCATGCTGTGAGAAAAGTCATGTACTATTGATTACATTGATAATTAATATTTACAATGGTGGTCATGAAAGTCATGCAACTGTTGATTACATTGATAATTTATGTTTACAATGGTGGTCAGGAAAGCCATGTATTGTTGATTATATTGATAATTAATGTTTACAATGGTTGTCAGGAAAGCCATGTACTGTTGATTACATTGATAATTAATGTTTACAATGGTTGTCAGGAAAGCCATGTACTGTTGATTACATTGATAATTAATGTTTACAATGGTTGTCAGGAAAGCCATGTACTGTTGATTACATTGATAATTAATGTTTACAATGCTGTCAGGAAAGCCATGTAACTGTGATTACATTGATAATTAATGTTTACAATGGCTGTCAGGAAAGCCATGTACTGTTGATTACATTGATAATTAATGTTTACAATGCTGTCAGGAAAGCCATGTAACTGTGATTACATTGATGATTAATGTTTACAATGGCTGTCAGGAAAGCCATGTACTGTTGATTACATTGATAATTAATGTTTACAATGGTTGTCAGGAAAGCCATGTACTGTTGATTACATTGATAATTAATGTTTACAATGGCTGTCAGGAAAGCCATGTAACTGTTAATTACATTGATAATTAATGTTTACAATGGTTGTCAGAAAAGTCATGCAACTGTTGATTACATTGATAATTAATGTTTACAATGACTGTCAGGAAAGCCATGAAACTTTAATTACATTGATAATTAATGTTTACAATGCTGTCAGGAAAGCCATGAAACTGTGATTACATTGATAATTAATGTTTACAATGTCTGTCAGGAAAGCCATGTAACTGTTAATTACATTGATAATTAATGTTTACAATGTATGTCAGGAAAGCCATGTAACTGTTAATTACATTGATAATTAATGTTTGCAATGAATGTTACATAGGTGAGCTATATAAGAACTGAATATATTTTGGTTACCTAAGAAGCCCGTATGGAAGAAAAAGGAGACGAAACAGACTTGAAGGATGATCTCTTACACTGCATAACTTTGTATATTACTGTAAAAAAATTTAGTGAAGGACACTAACACATCAGTATGAGATAATAAACATGTTACAAGTAATATAACAGTATTTTGTTTAAAATGATTATTTTAGTTTTCATTTCAGGTAGTGGTAACACTCTGGAGGAAGATGAAAACTGAAAAAGGATTGATGTCTAAAGTAATGAAATAAACCATTTTTTATATATTCATTGTGACTGATAATTGTGTATGGCTCAATGCATGTTTCAAGTTGCAATTTGGTCTTTGCAACTTGTGGATTACAATTTTAACATCAGTTATATTCTTGCCCAAATATTGCTTATTTTAATTATATTTGCTTTAGAACAATCACAACCAGGACTTAAAACAATGATCTATCATGGGCAGGTTATTGCATACTATTAGGCATTGTTTCTACAATAGTAAAAATAGTTGATTTAATAGAGGTGGGCATGAAGGTATGTTGACTAATTATTCAGGGTTTTCTCAGTTAAATATAAAGAGACTGTTACACTTGTTTAATAATTGCTAAAACATGTTCCATAATATGACTATCACATTTAATAATCACGTGCTTTTTTAAAATTGTCACTAATTTGTATCCGTCATACTCTCTTTTCTTCTATTTGCTATGATGTATAGTTTCTTTCAGATTTATGGGGCAAAAACCATCACTAATTTAGTGTAACTTGTGATCTAAATGTAATCCTTGATGCATTAGAACCACGGAAGACATGGACCTTTATGACACCATTACCCAGTAATGTCATATTGTTCTGCATAGAGGTTGCCACACTGTATTTTGTAAAAAGGAATCATTAATTGGATCGAAACATTACTTGCAAGTTACATTTATTCACAGCATTTCAATATTTGGCAAACTTAGTTTATGGATTGATGTTGTCAATCACTCCACATGTCTGTTTAATGTTGTTTTAAGTATGCTTTTAATGGCAATTTTCTCAGACACAATTTATCCTTGGGTCACATAAGTTGGTTTTTAGATGTGTCATATGGAAAACAACAGCTCTCAGTCAAAATTAGGTTCTCGTGACATATTTCAGGATGGAGTGATTTTATTAAACTGCTATAGTTAACCATTTTCACGGGACTTATATCCTGTAGAGTGACATAACTTAGCCTGTAATTATGTCATTATTACATACACGAGTAAATTTATGCCACTGTGGATAATATGTGTGCATCTTATTCAGTTTCTCTAATTTATTTTTTGTGTTATAATTTTCTTAGACATCATTGTTAAAAGGTATTTTAGTTGGATAAGTTAATGGTGCACATGAACCAAACTGAATGTGTTCAGTGATTGGTAACCTTTGGATGAAAATTAATTTACATCATTCATGTTTTACTGTTAATGATTTTCTTGATTCTTAAAACCTCTCATCAGAAGAACAAAGAACAATAACATATCAATTGACAGATGGCAATCACCTACCCTATCCATGAATTTACATTTTGATGATTGTTATGTTTGCCAAAAAGTCAAAGTATTGGTAATTGATAGATATGAGAATAAATAAATTTACAGTAAGTGATGTGTATAAATTACGTTTGTGAACCATTTGCCTTGCTCTTTAAATGATCAAAGTTCAAATAGAACAGATATCTTCTACTACAGAATGTACTCAGCAGTGTAGCTTAATTTTTAATCTAATCACTGTAATTTCTAAAATCCAAATTCATTAACTTGAAAGTGTGAACAGTGTATGCATTTATCTCCTGAAGTTAGTATAAACCATAAGTGCCTTGCAAAGGCAATAGTAATTTAGCCTATTTAATGTAATTTAACATAATTTAACAATAATTCACAAAAATAAAGGATTTTTTATATCAAGAGACTAAGTAAAATGGATGTCTGATTAACATGTCATAAAAATGCTTGTAAATACATTTTGAAGGAAAATACTTCTAAAAGTAGTTGAACTTCATAACCAGCCTATTGTGTATTTCAGTTACCTTCCTAAGGAAGACACTGCTGTTCATTTAATGGGAACTCAGTTACCCAAAAAAGAAACAGCAGATCCTGGGGATGCGAAAGATGGAGAATTAAATGGCTTTCAAATAGCTGGGAAATTAGCATATTAGAATACAGGTTTGTTGAGTGTACATTTAGCAAACATCAAACATATGCAGGGATTAAAATTAAGAATATTTCTCACTAGCATATATACATCTCCTTAATATTTTCACTGATACACAGTATTGCCTTAGTAATCAATGAATGCAGGCAAAAAACAACGCTGTGATATCAATGAGTGTAGGTGAGACACTGTCATATCAACAAGTGCAGGCAAGACATACTGTCATATCAATGAATGCAGGTGGAACACACTGTCATATCAATCAGTGCAGGTGAGACACACTGTCAAATCAACAAGTGCAGGCAAGACACACTGATATTAATGAACGCAGGTGAAACACTATCATCTGAATGAGTACAGATGAGAAACACTATAAATGAAAGTGGATGGGACACACTATCATACCATTTAGTGCATCTGAGAAACACTATCATATTAATGAAAGTAAACAAGACACACCATCATATCAGTAAATGCAGGCAAGACAAATTTTCATATCAGTGACAGTCACTGTCATATCAGTGCATGCAGGCAGAATACAACACTGTCATATCAATGATTGCATTCAAATTGTCATATTAGTGAATGCGGACAGACTGTCATATCAATGAATGCAGGCAGGCTGTCATATCAATGAATGCAGGCAGGCTGTCATATCAATGAATGCAGCCAGAATACAGCACTGTCACATCAATGAATGCAGGTTGCCTGTCACATCAGTGAATGCAGGAAGATTGTCATAACAGAATGCAGGCAGACTTTCATATCAGAGAATGCAGGCAAACTGTCATAACAGAATCAGGCAGACTGTGATATCAATGAAAGCAGGCAGATTGTCATATCAATGAATGTAGGCAGGTTGTCGTATCAATAAATGCAGGCAGATTGTCATATAAATGAATGCAGGCAGGTTGTCATATCAATAAATGCAGGCAGATTGTCATATCAATGAATGGAGGCAGATTGTCATATCAATGAACGGAGGCAGATTGTCATATCAATGAATGGAGGCAGATTGTCATATCAATGAATGGAGGCAGATTGTCATATCAATGAGTGCAGGCAGATTGTCATGTCAATGAACGGAGGCAGATTGTCATACCAATGAACGGAGGCAGATTGTCATATTAATGAATGCAGGCAGATTATCATACCAGTGAATGCAGGCAGACTGTCATATCAATGAGTGCAAGCAGATTGTCATATCAATGAATGGAGGCAGATTGTCATATCAATGAACGGAGGCAGATAGTCATATCAATGAGTGCAGGCAGATTGTCATGTCAATGAACGGAGGCAGATTGTCATACCAATGAACGGAGGCAGATTGTCATATCAATGAGTGCAGGCAGATTATCATACCAGTGAATGCAGGCAGACTGTCATATCAATGAGTGCAAGCAGATTGTCATATCAATGAACGGAGGCAGATTGTCATATCAATGAACGGAGGCAGATTGTCATATCAATGAGTGCAGGCAGATTGTCATGTCAATGAATGGAGGCAGATTGTCATACCAATGAACGGAGGCAGATTGTCATGTCAATGAACGGAGGCAGATTGTCATATCAATGAGTGCAGGCAGATTGTCATGTCAATGAACGGAGGCAGATTGTCATACCAGTGAATGCTGGCAGACTGTCATATCAATGAATGCAACAAGATTAAAACACTGTCATATTAATGAATGGAGGCAGACTGTCATAACAGAATGCAGGCACACTGTCATATCAATGAGTGCAAGCAGATTGTCATATCAATGAATACAGGCAGATTGTCATATCAATGAATGCAGGTAGACAGTCATATCAGTAAATGCAGGCAGACTGTCATATCAATGAATGCAAGCAGATTGTCGTATCAATAAATCCAGGCAGCCTGACATATTAGTGAATGCAGGTAGACTGTCTTTTCAGTGAAAGCAGGCATATTGTCATACTAGTGAATGCAATCAGACTGTTATAGTAGGGTATGAAGGCAGATTGTTATATCAATGAATGCAGGTAGTCGGTCATACCAGTGAATGCAGACAGACTGTCATATCAGTGAATGCAGGCAGATTGTCATATCAATGAATGCAGGCAGACTGTGATATCAATGAATGCAGGCATATTGTCATATCAATGAATACAGGCAGACTGTCATACTTGTGAATGCAGGCAGACTGTCATACCTGTGAATGCAGGCAGATTGTCATATCAATGAATGCAGGCAGACTGTCATACCTGTGAACGCAGGCAGATTGTCATATCAATGAATGCAGGCAGACTGTCATACCTGTGAACGCAGGCAGATTGTCATATCAATGAATGCAGGCAGACTGTGATATCAATGAATGCAGGCATATTGTCATACCAATGAATACAGGCAGACTGTCATACCTGTGAATGCAGGCAGACTGTCATACCTGTGCATGCAGGCAGATTGTTATATCAATGAATGCAGGCAGATTGTCATACCTGTGAATGCAGGCAGACTATCATACCTGTGAATGCAGGCAGATTGTCATATCAATGAATGCAGGCCAATCATCATATCAATGAATGCAGGCAGATTGTAATATAAATGAACACAGGCAGACTGTTGTGTCAATGAATTCACGCAGAATATCAATGTTGTTGTTGTTGTTCTAGGGTTTAACGCCATTTTTCAGCACAATATAGGCTATACATGACAGTTGGTATAACTGGTGGAAGAAGAACCCTGGAAAACTCAGGGAAGAACCACCGACCCACGAGAAGCTACTGGCAGGCTTTCCCACATACCCACACTAGCCAAGCCTTGGACTTGAACCCACACAGACAGAGGTGAGATGGCAGTGATCCGGAATGATGAGTGCTTTAGACCACTCGGCCACTCGGGGCCCCGCATAATATCATATCAATGAATGAAGGTATACTTTCATATCCATGAATACAGGGACATTGTCATATCAATGAATGCAGAAGATTTTCATATCAATGAATGCAGGCAGACTGGAATATCAGTGAATGCAGGCAGACTGGAATATCAGTAAATGCAGGCAGACTGGAATATCAATGAATGCAAGAATACAACACTGTCATATCAGTGAATGCAGGCAGATTGTCACATCAATGAATGCAGGCAAACTGGAATAACAGTGAATGCAGGCAGACTGGAATATCAATGAATGTAGGCAGACTGTTATATTGATGAATGCAGGCAGACTGTAATATCAATGAATGCAACAAGAATACAACACTGTCATACCTGTGAATGCAGACAGACTGTCATACCTGTGAATGCAGACAGACTGTCATATCAGTGAATGCAGGCAGATTGTCATATCAATGAATGCAGGCAGACTGTCATATAGAGTCTGATGTGTCGCTAGTTGGAAACCATTAAAAAAGATAAAATGCTACAGCTTGATCGTGTAGATGTTTTGTGTCACAAAATTTGCAGTTGAAAGTGTCTGAGGTACGCAGGTATAGTCAGTCTGGTCCCCTGACCAATTCCTCTGCATCCATTATGAAACGATAATCTGAACCAAACATGAAAAAGCCAATATCCAGATTTTCCCAGTTATTTCTTTGGCTGACTTTAGCTAAAGGAATAGAGCAAGATTAAACCTCGAAGCAATACTTGTTTTGTACAATATTGGCTAAAGTCTCATGCTCAACATTTCAAGTTGCCTGAGACAACAGACACTGGACTAATAGTATCAGGTTAATTAAAAACCTGAACTGTTTTGATGTTAATTCAATTAGACATAAAATTTAGATACATTTCTGCAAGGTCACCCAACTGCCAAAAAGGTGACAGAAAAGACACCATATGATTATAGAAATTATGTGATGACCAAAAACAAATCAAAACACAATAAAGGAATAACTTTTAGTAAGTTTTTGGAAATTTCCACTTCAGATTTTAAATGCATTGTCCAATTAACCAAGTTGCCATTTATTCTTATCAATTGTAAAAATGTAATTTGTGAGTGCTCCTTCTAACTTCCCTAATTATGTCAATGTGTTTTGAAAACCTTCTGTTTCTACAACTATTTTCCATCTCTTTATCGAATGAAAAGAAGAACCAGAGTAAATGCAGCTTCTGACACATGCAGTGTTAGTAACATAATTCAAACTTAAATGCTTTCTCAAGATGGTAAAATTAGTTAATTCCTCACACATGGCATTAAACTTGGTCACGAAAAGCAACTGCTGGGTTTAATCATTGCCAGTGTGAGGGGTAGTTCAGGGTGTTTTGCAACATTTAGCACCTTAAGTATGACCTCACAGCACAGCATTTAATTTCAGATTAGACTGAATCACACCTCTTGGAGGTCTCGTAGGCAAAAGTCCGAATTTTGAAAACATCAATACTACGTGGCAACATAGATAATCAAACAATTTGATCAACATCCACAGAACTTGAGATTTTCACAAAAAAGTGTGAACTCAATTCCATATGTAAAGACAGACACATATGCAAAAGAAAAATAAACATGCATACAATTAAAACAAATGAAAAAAGAATCATTGCAAATAAATGCACAAGAGGAGTTTGAAAGGATACAGATTTCATCTTTATTCACACACAATTTCCATATATATATATATATATATATATATATATATATATATATATATATATATATATATATATATATATATATATATATATATATTGATTACACCACCAGTTTTGGGGGCATCTGCATAAATGCACTGGTCAACTTGAGAATTCTAATTCAAAACCACATTTTCATCACATTTTCACATTTGTTTTCTTTACACTTGGATCTTACAACAGACCCCAAAAATGAGTCTGTTTTGTCTTTAAGTTTGTTTAGACATAGAATATCAGTTGAATAGTTTAGTTCTCACAAAGCACAATGTAACATCAGCATTAAGATTTCTCTCTTCAAAAGCATTAAATTGATCTTGACATTCAGAAATCATCATTTTCAATATGTATGCATATGTATGTATGTATGTATGTATGCATGAAAAACGCGTGTAAATGCACACTGTCTTAATCCTAGATAAGGATACTTGAAATATGCACACAAATGCACACTGTCCTAATCCTAGATTATGATACTTGAAATATGCACACAAATGCATACTGTCCTAATCCTAGATTATGATAATTGAGATATGCACACAAATGCACAATGTCCTATTCCTAGATTATAATACTTGAAACATACACACAAATGCACACTGTCCTAATCCTAGATTATGATACTTGAAATATGCACACAAATGCATACTGTCCTAATCCTAGATTATGATAATTGAGATATGCACACAAATGCACAATGTCCTATTCCTAGATTATAATACTTGAAACATACACACAAATGCACACAGTCCTAATCCTAGATTATGATACTTGAAATATGCACACAAATGCACACTGTTCTAATCCTAGATTATGATACTTGAAATCTGCACATGAAGAAACACACAGTCCAAAGAACATTCTAGATTATGTATGAGAACCAAAGTAATAATGTTACTTTGCCCTAATTCCAGGTGCAATATATTGAACCCAAAGTAGATTGTCTCAAATGACTGCTTGAGACAAGAGGATAAACATAAACTTAGTAGTCTGAGGCTCAAGTACAAACTTTATTTCTGTAGGTCATGATGTTGTTGTTTTGGGGTTTAACGCCATTTATCAGCACACAATAGGCTATACATGGCAGCTAGTATTAATGGTGGAGGAAGAACCCAGGAAAACCCCCGGAAATAACCACCAATCCTCGAGAAGCTACTGGCAGGCATTCTCAAATACTCACATTGGTGGAATCTGAGACTCGAACCATGCAGACAGAGGTGAGATGGCAGTGATCTGTAACTAAGAGCACTTTAGACCACTCAGCCACTAAGGGCCCCTTTTTTGTAAGTCATAGGAAGGGCTAGTAGTACCTCACAGTGTCAATTACATAGGAAGGGCTAGTAGTACCTCACACAACTACATAGGAAGGGCTAGTAGTACCTCACACAACTACATACGAAGGACTAGCAGTACCTCACACAATTACATAGGAAGGACTAGTAGTACCTCACACAACTACATAGGAAGGGCTAGTAGTACCTCACACAATTACATAGGAAGGGTTAGTAGTACCTCACACAATTACATAGTAAGGGCTAGTAGTACCTCACACAGTTACATAGTAAGGGCTAGTAGTACCTCACACAATTACATAGGAAGGACTAGCAGTACCTCACACAATTACATAGGAAGGACTAGTAGTACCTCACACAGTTACATAGGAAGGGCTAGTAGTACCTCACAGTTACATAGGAAGGGCTAGTAGTACCTCTCACAGTTACATAGGAAGGGTTAGTAGTACCTCACACAATTACATAGGAAGGACTAGCAGTACCTCACACAATTACATAGGAAAGGTTAGTAGTACCTCACACAATTACACAGGAAGGACTAGCAGTACCTCACACAATTACATAGGAAAGGTTAGTAGTACCTCACACAATTACATAGGAAGGGCTAGTAGTACCTCACACAATTACATAGGAAGGGCTAGCAGTACCTCACACAATTACATAGTAAGGGCTAGTAGTACCTCACACAGTTACATAGTAAGGACTAGTAGTACCTCACACAGTTACATAGTAAGGGCTAGTAGTACCTCACACAGTTACACAGGAAGGACTAGCAGTACCTCACACAATTACATAGGAAGGGCAAGTAGTACCTCACACAGTTACATAGGAAGGACTAGCAGTACCTCACACAATTACATAGGAAGGGTTAGTAGTACCTCACACAATTACATAGGAAGGGCTAGCAGTACCTCACACAGTTACATAGGAAGGGCTAGCAGTACCTCACACAGTTACATAGTAAGGGCTAGTAGTACCTCACACAGTTACATAGGAAGGACTAGCAGTACCTCACACAATTACATAGGAAAGGTTAGTAGTACCTCACACAATTACATAGGAAGGGCTAGTAGTACCTCACACAATTACATAGTAAGGGCTAGTAGTACCTCACACAGTTACATAGTAAGGGCTAGTAGTACATCACACAGTTACATAGTAAGGGCTATTAGTACCTCACACAATTACATAGGAAGGACTAGCAGTACCTCACACAATTACATAGGAAATGTTAGTGGTACCTCACACAATTACATAGGAAGGGCTAGCAGTACCTCACACAATTACATAGGAAGGGCTAGCAGTACCTCACACAGTTACATAGTAAGGGCTAGTAGTACCTCACACAGTTACATAGTAAGGGCTAGTAGTACCTCACACAGTTACATAGTAAGGGCTAGTAGTACCTCACACAGTTACATAGTAAGGGCTAGTAGTACCTCACACAGTTACATAGTAAGGGGTAGTAGTACCTCACACAGTTACATAGGAAAGGCTAGTAGTACCTCACACAGTTACATAGTAAGGGCTAGTAGTACCTCACACAGTTTCATAGTAAGGGCTAGTAGTACCTCATACAATTACATAGGAAGGACTAGCAGTACCTCACACAATTACATAGGAAGGGCTAGTAGTACCTCACACAGTTACATAGGAAGGGCTAGTAGTACCTCTCACAGTTACATAGGAAGGGTTAGTAGTACCTCACACAATTACATAGGAAGGACTAGCAGTACCTCACACAATTACATAGGAAAGGTTAGTAGTACCTCACACAATTACATAGTAAGGGCTAGTAGTACCTCACAGAATTACATAGGAAGGGCTAGCAGTACCTCACACAATTACATAGGAAGGGCTAGCAGTACCTCACACAATTACATAGTAAGGGCTAGTAGTACCTTACACAGTTACATAGTAAGGGCTAGTAGTACCTCACAGTTACATAGTAAGGGCTAGTAGTACCTCACACAGTTACATAGGAAGGACTAGCAGTACCTCACACAATTACATAGGAAAGGTTAGTAGTACCTCACACAATTACATAGGAAGGGCTAGCAGTACCTCACACAATTACATAGGAAGGGCTAGCAGTACCTCAGTACCTCACACAGTTACATAGTAAGGGCTAGTAGTACCTCACACAATTACATAGGAAGGGCTAGCAGTACCTCACACAGTTACATAGTAAGGGCTAGTAGTACCTCACACAGTTACATAGTAAGGGCTAGTAGTACCTCACACAGTTACATAGTAAGGGCTAGTAGTACCTCACACAATTACATAGGAAGGACTAGCAGTACCTCACACAATTACATAGGAAAGGTTAGTAGTACCTCACACAATTACATAGGAAGGACTAGCAGTACCTCACACAATTACATAGGAAAGGTTAGTAGTACCTCACACAATTACATAGTAAGGGCTAGTAGTACCTCACAGAATTACATAGGAAGGGCTAACAGTACCTCACACAATTACATAGGAAGGGCTAGCAGTACCTCACACAATTACATAGTAAGGGCTAGTAGTACCTTACACAGTTACATAGTAAGGGCTAGTAGTACCTCACAGTTACATAGTAAGGGCTAGTAGTACCTCACACAGTTACATAGGAAGGACTAGCAGTACCTCACACAATTACATAGGAAAGGTTAGTAGTACCTCACACAATTACATAGGAAGGGCTAGCAGTACCTCACACAATTACATAGGAAGGGCTAGCAGTACCTCAGTACCTCACACAGTTACATAGTAAGGGCTAGTAGTACCTCACACAATTACATAGGAAGGGCTAGCAGTACCTCACACAGTTACATAGTAAGGGCTAGTAGTACCTCACACAGTTACATAGTAAGGGCTAGTAGTACCTCACACAGTTACATAGTAAGGGCTAGTAGTACCTCACACAATTACATAGGAAGGACTAGCAGTACCTCACACAATTACATAGGAAAGGTTAGTAGTACCTCACACAATTACATAGGAAGGACTAGCAGTACCTCACACAATTACATAGGAAGGGCTAGTAGTACCTCACACAACTACATAGGAAGGGCTAGTAGTACCTCACACAATTACATAGGAAGGACTAGCAGTACCTCACACAATTACATAGGAAGGGCTAGCAGTACCTCACACAATTACATAGGAAGGGCTAGCAGTACCTCACACAGTTACATAGTAAGGGCTAGTAGTACCTCACACAGTTACATAGTAAGAGCTAGTAGTACCTCACACAGTTACATAGTAAGGGCTAGTAGCACCTCACACAGTTACATAGGAGAGGCTAGTAGTACCTCACACAATTACATAGTAAGGGCTAGTAGTACCTCACACAATTACATAGGAAGGACTAGTAGTACCTCACACAATTACATAGGAAGGGCTAGTAGTACCTCACACAGTTACATAGTAAGGGCTAGTAGTACCTCACACAATTACATAGTAAGGGCTAGTAGTACCTCACACAATTACATACGAAGGACTAGCAGTACCTCACACAATTACATAGGAAGGACTAGTAGTACCTCACACAATTACATAGTAAGGGCTAGTAGTACCTCACACAATTACATAGTAAGGGCTAGTAGTACCTCACACAATTACATAGTAAGGGCTAGTAGTACCTCACACACTTACATAGGAAGGACTAGCAGTACCTCACACAATTACATAGTAAGGACTAGCAGTACCTCACACAATTACATAGTAAGGACTAGCAGTGCCTCACATAATTACATTGGAAGGGCTAGTAGTACCTCACACAGTTACATAGTAAGGGCTAGTAGTACCTCACACAATTACATAGTAAGGGCTAGTAGTACCTCACACAATTACATAGTAAGGGCTAGTAGTACCTCACACAATTACATAGGAAGGACTAGTAGTACCTCACACAGTTACATAGTAAGGTCTAGTAGTACCTCACACAATTACATAGTAAGGGCTAGTAGTACCTCACACAATTACATAGTAAGGGCTAGTAGTACCTCACACAATTACATAGTAAGGGCTAGTAGTACCTCACACAATTACATAGGAAGGACTAGCAGTACCTCACACAATTACATAGGAAGGGCTAGTAGTACCTGACACAGTTACATAGTAAGGGCTAGTAGTACCTCACACAATTACATAGTAAGGGCTAGTAGTACCTCACACAATTACATAGGAAGGACTAGCAGTACCTCACACAATTACATAGTAAGGACTAGTAGTACCTCACACAATTACATAGTAAGGGCTAGTAGTACCTCACACAATTACATAGTAAGGGCTAGTAGTACCTCACACAATTACATAGTAAGGGCTAGTAGTACCTCACACAATTACGTAGGAAGGGCTAGTAGTACCTCACACTGTTACATAGTAAGGGCTAGTAGTACCTCACAGAATTACATAGGAAGGGCTAGTAGTACCTCACACAATTACATAGTAAGGGCTAGTAGTACCTCACATAATTACATAGGAAGTGCTAGCAGTACCTCACACAATTACATAGTAAGGGCTAGTAGTACCTCACACAATTACATAGTAAGGGCTAGTAGTACCTCACATAATTACATAGTAAGGGCTAGTAGTACCTCACACAATTACATAGGAAGGGCTAGTAGTACCTCACACAGTTACATAGTAAGGGCTGGTAGTGCCTCACACAATTACATAGGAAGGACTAGCAGTACCTCACACAATTGCATAGGAAGGACTAGCAGTACCTCACACAATTACATAGGAAGGACTAGCAGTACCTCACACAATTACATAGTAAGGACTAGCAGTACCTCACACAATTACATAGGAAGGACTAGCAGTGCCTCACATAATTACATTTAATATTTGTGATGTTACCCATAGCTGCATATTATATCCTTCCCATAATTAGCTCTAGGACTGCTTTCTCATTGAATGCTACTGAAGAGGTTAATCAGTTCACTCTGTTATAACAAGGACCTTATTTAAAGAGGGTAACACAATTAGCTAAAAATTAATCTTCCTGGAGGCCCTCATACAAAGGAATTTATTTATTTAAGCTGCATCTCTGAAGCCACCGGATATATTGGGTTTGAAAGAAGGAAATAAAGTGGACATTTCTAATCTCAACTGGAATACTGTTCCTGAGCAGAGTTCCAGAGTATTGGAAACTTTTTTAAAATAACTCCTTATCTGGTTTGGGAATTTTATACTGTTTGGTAGACATGGATCACAGGTGGGGAGTATTACCAGGTAGCCTATACTGGAATAGTGATTGTAAATATTCAGGAGCACTATTATGAGATATCCTGTACATTAATTTGGCTTTTCTCAGACAGATTGGGTCTTTAATAGGTAATATTTTTAACCTACCAGCTAAACTTTCCTTGCTTTCTTTCTGGATTGATATTAGCCCAAATGCTTTTTTTCAAAGATGTGCCAGCTTTGCTGTCTTTATCATTTGAATTATCCCATACTGTATTACAGTAGTCCAAATAGGGTTGTATGTAACTGTTATAAAATAGTTTTCTGTGCCTTTCAGGAAGAAAACGTCTTATCCTACTGAGAAGCCATAAACTTGAATTGACTTTTTCTACTGATATGTTTGATATGTTCAGTCCATGATAGGTTATTATCTACCAGAACACCAAGTAGTCTATCATGACAGACCATTTGCAGATTTGTATCCTTCCATGTCAGACATAGTTCATCACTATCAAGATTTGTCCTTTGCCATGTTGAGATAAGTAATATTTTAGTTTTACCAGTATTTACCACCATGCCATTGCATGAGATAAGTAATATTTTAGTTTTACCAGCATTTACCACCATGTTTTACATGATGACGGAGGATTTTGTTTACTAGATTTTCAGCAGAAAGCAGCACTTGAACTATTTCCCCAATGTCAATTGTGCAAACTATTTAAAATAGGCAAATAGTAAAGTGAATTCTTAGAAACAACATAACAGAATTAAATTAAATTCCACAGTAAGCATCCTGGCATAAAACATAAATATTGTTCATGTGCGACCACACATGGGTATTTTTACTACAACAGTGGGGCATGCTACCAGGTGAACTAGGCAACTTAGTTGCCTAAAAAAATATAAAATTTATCCAAAAACTTTGCCCTGTAATTTTTAGAGGTACATCGAGTGACCATACTTTTTTGATGCTCATTCACATTAGCCTTGTAGTTCTAGTGTTGTAGCTGAAGGCTAACTATAGGCATCAGGCCATATATAAACTGTGTGAGTGTGTATTGCATTTGTTGATTTGCTCCCACTTCTCCCTGCCCAGCTCTCCCAGTTCTGTCTAAAAGAAGCCAATTCTCCCTAAAATTAAAGTCCATCTTGACCCACGCCTATAATGGAGAAACCTTCATAACACTTTGCAAGAACACTCAACAGAATTTGATTACATTTTACTTGAATAAAGCTAGCTGTCATGATGGGATGGGCTTTTTTGTATTAATGATATAATTAAATAAAGCTGTTTGTGCTAAAATATCAGAACAAACAAATAAATTACATTTCATGCATCAATCAACTTAATTTTACCCCCCAAATCATTCTGATTTGCCTTATATAATGGTTCAGATTGCCAAAAAAACTTGAATTGCGATAATAATAATAATAATAATAATAATAATAAAGACTTTATTTAGAGAAGGTAACTCAGTTAGTTACAGAACTAATCTACCTTGAAGCCTTCTATCTGTTATATATAATATATTCAGTATATCCAACATGATGTGAAGAGTCTGGCTTGACACTAAATAATTAAGTAATTTTAAAATTCAAAGTATCAAGCCTGGAACACATGCACAGGCATCAGTGAAAATATAAACATATATAAAACATAAAATATCACCCTGCATTGAAAAATTCAGCTCTGAAAATGATGCAAAATTGCAGAAAAGCAGGCGGTATTTTTTGTACTATAACCTTTTGACTTTGAAAAAAATAAATAATTGGAAAGAAGGAATTTATATATATATATATATATATATATATATATATATATATATATATAATGATGATCTACCTTCAGTTATGACTGATGTTACTTAAAAATAATAGAAAAGTGTTTGGATTGCTATTTTTTGTTTTTGTTTTAAAAGAAGTTATTAAACAACTTCTCACAAAATATTAAATGTGACAAATTTGGCTGAAGGAAACCTCTAATTGCTGGTACAAATTATGCAAATTTGACTACTTTTGATACAAATGCATTTTGGCTTTAAAGGTCCTTGAGTGTTTGCCAACTGATGCTGATGTGCCAAATGTATCTATATGCAGAATGATGGAAGGGATACAAATGATGATGATGATGATGATGATGAGAATGATGATGAATGAGGCAAAAGGCTTGTTTCTAATTTCAATTATTGCCTCTGTCAGTAAGATCTTGAAATTATATATGGTTATCAGAAATCAAGATTATGAATTGGACGATATAACTACAAGATGATCATCTCTTTTTCCAACACACAAGAGACCGGACTAAAGGATATACATACCAGCAAATACCCTTGCACTATGAGGCAGGCCAGCACTAATAATTATGCTAATAATAATAATGATGAATATTTGCAACAGTAATAATAATAATAATAATAATGGTAATAATTGTAATTATATTTAGTAATAGAAGTATAAAAAATTATAGATTTGTTACTATTATCATTGTTATCTCTTTAAGTAAAGACTGAGAAAACAGTCAAAATATTTGTTATGTTTTGATACTAATTATCAATACATGCCATATGTACTCTGTAACACAAGTAATAGAATCAATTAGTATATTTTCATTCAATGACATAATCTTAATAAGTATTCTCTGTGGGAGTCTAATGCAGAGATAATGTTGTTGCAAATCATAGCATTGCAGAATGAATGATTTGATATATATATTTCAATAGTTGTGAAGGACATGGGAAGAAATACAGGGACAGACCAGTATGAGGAAGCAAAAGTCTTCTGATTAAGATACATTCACCGAAGACATTCAGAATTTCATTGTAAATTACCATGTGCCTGTAATAATAATAATAATAATAATAACTATTACTAATAATAATAATGGTTACAAGCATGAAGAAAGTTGAGTACCATATAATAAATTACATCCTACCATGTAATACAATTTTATCTTAAAACGACATAGTCTTGCATAAAAAGTACACATGCATATGGATTTAAAACTAATTTCTGGGTTTTTGGGGATGCAAAGTTAAACATTTAAGCTGATGTTTATTCTGCAATATCTTTATATCAGTTGGTAAACATAAAGCTTTCTTCTTTCTGACTCATTGGTTACAAGAAACACGTCACTTTGTTTACTAAAGCAAATTGCTCTTGGGCTGGTAGGCACGCCATTTCTTATCAGCTGCAGTAGAGACCCATCTGGAGAGAGCTGATGAATGCAGTTAGAATTGTATCCAAGAACAAAGATGTTGTCATCCCTGTCCACACTTATTCCAAATGGCTTTCTGAGGTTGCTAGGACTGTATGTAAACTGCTTTGTACCATCCATGTTGAAACAGACAACAGAATCCCTTCCTTGCATGGTGATGTACACTCTTGTTCTAGCGCAATCTGAAGCTACACAGTTCCAGTTACCATTTGAAGCACCATACTCAAAAGAAGACAGTACATCTCCACTCATGGTAATTACTCTCAACTTGCATTTGCCATTACCACAGTTTCCTGTCACAAACATCTTTCCCTTCCCGGCATCTGCAATTCCGTAGCACCAATCCATAGTGGTTATCAAGCTGACATGACTGATGGCATCATTCCTGACTGACAGAATCTGGATTTTGTTCTGACTAGGTATGGTTAATGCCACCTCTTCATTATCTACCACACAAATGTCAGCTGGATTTCCTGTCAGTTTATAGCATGCAAGAAATTGATAGGAAGGGCTTAGGAGGATACATTGTTTATTGTTACAATCAGCCAGCATCACCTTGCCAACGGGGAGAAATGTGATGCCAGTATAAAATGGCTCATAACCACCTGGGACTTCAATATCTATTATATCAAGTCTCTCAACCTGACAGTCTCTTGTTGGCTTATGTGAAAATATAGGCAAAGTGTTTGATCCTGTTTTGGACCGTATCATTCCCACTTCAGAGGAAGAAAGTGACAAAATGGATTCCACCAGAGGAGCAAATTCCAGCATTACTGTAGTTGTGTGAGTCATCTCAAAGTTTTCTTTGATCTGACTGTAATATGGTGGCAGTTGCGACTTGATCTTTTCTGTCATCAGAAACTTCTGTATGGCACTCCCATATTTCAGGACTGTTTCAATCAGAAAATGAGAATTTCTCACAGCATGTAATAATGCCAGGCATCGATGATTCTCTTCTTGTTTCATGATAGACTCTTCTTTGAAGATTCTGCAGCCCTCTGTCTTCACTTTTTTCTCTAAATCGTCTAGGACTGAGTTTATTTTCTTTCTCATATTTGCAATTTGATCAGTCAGTCCATTAACTTGGGACTCGAGATCACTAATGTTGGAATCATTTATTTCCATAAACTTCATTAAATGTGTCTTAATTTTAGTCAGTTCATCAATGGTTTCTTCTGACTTGATTTCGTGCAGTAGAGTTGACAGCTCTTCTTTCAAATCTATCACTCGAGAGCAAGTCTTATGACTGTGTAGAAAGCAAATCGCACAACATGCAAGGTTATGATCTCTACAGTAGAATTTTATATCCTCTCCGTCGTGTTCAGTACAAGTAAAACCTTCTGCACATTTCATCACATTTTCCATATTACCAGTTAATTCCTCTATCCTGATAACAGGATGATTCTTTAACTGTTTCTGTTTTCTATGAAATTTTATGCAATCTCCGCACATGGCTTCCTTGCATACAGCACAGAACCCTTCTGCCAGGACAGACACGGCCTCAGAGCTACACGCATCACACAAGCGATCTACTTTCGATTTCGATGGTAAGATAGATTGTAAAACTGTGTTGACTGGATATAGAGAAGCCCACTCACTTGTCGGTTTATCCCGTGTTGCAGGACCTGCAGTTTGTCGACATACCGGGCATTTGATGCAACTTAGTTTCTTGTGTTTTGTAGCTTCCGTTGTAATGAAGGACTGCAGACAGCTCTGACAGAATGTGTGGGCACAAGGTAACTGCCTTGGTTGGTTGAATTGACCCAAACAGATTGGACAGTTTTGTTCGTCGTCAGTATATATTTTACCAGTCGCCATCATAGACATTAAAATAATTTACCTAGTGCAAAGTAGAGTTAAATTTCCGTCTGGAATGATTATTTGTATGACGAAATAACTACACGTTGACTGTTTTTGTTATTTCTTCCTAGTTTGTTGCTAAGAACAAAATGTAAATATAGACTGGTAACCTATACCCATATACGGTTACTATATACACCGAAATACACTGAAAAACCGAAATACACCGAAATACACATGTATTTACATGTTCTCTCTGTATATATCGGTTTCCACACACAAATTATTTTTTGGTTCTGTGTGAATAATAATATAATGCAAAATAAAATATGATTTATGTGATTTGATACGAATTATTTACTTTTTTCCTATTTATAACAAACTTCATGTAACGATGTCACTCGGCTGTACTTGATTCGACAGACCTGATACATAGCGAATAGTAGTAATACATACACAGAGTGAAAGGGAAAAGTATAGAAGTATCAAAAGTATTTGCCGACAATATATTATATATTTACTATAACTATTAATGATATAGATTTTGACAAATAAATAAAATTTAATTTAGTTTTTGTTTAAAAGGTTTCCAAATATTTGGCATATATATACTGGTTATGATGATATGACAGCTTGCAAGGATGTTAATAAAGTATTCTTCTTGGAAATACGTTGTTGTTGTTGTTGTGGGGTTTAACGCCATTTTGTAGCACATGATAGGCTATACATGGCGGCCAGTATTAATGGTGGAGGAAGAACCAGAGAAAACCCCGGAAAGAACCACCGACCCACGAGAAGCTACTGGCAAGCTTTCTCACATACTCACATTGGCTGAATCTTAGACTCGAACCGCCACAGACAGAGGTGAGATGGCAGTGATCCGTAACGAAGAGCGCTTTAGACCACTCGGCCACTCGGGGCCCCTTGGAAATATGTGAACGGGGAATAGTCATACATGTTTGAATAATAATAAAATGCAAAATAATTTAAATTTATATGAATTATTTATTCTTTACTTGATTTGACATATATGATAAACGGCGAATTGAAATACGTACACAAAGTGAAAGTGAAATGTAACAAAGTACCAAAAGTGTATTCGATAGTATATATGCAAGAGTGAGATTAATATTATGATCGTAACAAGCCACGATACATGATGATAGACAAAGACAACTCACTTAAGCATTTTTGGAAAAAAAACGTATTATTCATTATTTGGCAGAATTTAATATTTACGTTTAATTACACACATAATGTATCAGGTTTGAACGAATGCATAATTTGAGCACGCAGATAATTAATCTAATAGTATTCAGGATTATGTTCCTCTTGAAAATCGAACTAAAAGTCATGTTGTACAAGACAAGGTAAAATAAACCTAACCGAACACAATAAAATATAGCACATTATGACGAAATCTCTGGTTCATGTTTAAATTTTTTAGCTGTAATTGTCACAGTTCGAACTTTAATTTTTCGTTTCCTTTGTCCAGGTTTTCGTCCATTAGTCCTTGGTGCAACAACAGTTGTCTGACCATCACTCGAAATCATGTAATTTGTGTATATTTCGATGTGGCGACTGAAGCGTTTGAACAAGTTTGTGCGTTGTTGCTCTGTCATCTTTATCCAGTCTGTTTTTCTCGACTCTAATTTTTTATGACTGTCGGCAAGCCGGAATTCTTCAGTGCATACTATAGTTAGTTGTACAAATTCCGTCAGCGTTTTCTTCTAGTCAACTGTCGTGTTTTAAAAAGTGGTTCAGGGACTCACAATTATTTTTTTTTTCACATGCGGTCTATTTGATAGATTCTTAATGGATTATTGACTTTTAGTTTGATATTTGTCTTTAGTTTTTTCAGAAAGTAATTAAGAAATTTTCCTGTCATTTCTGTAATCTCGTCTAAAACAAGGTCAGGAGTCTGCAAATACTCTGTCGTCTGTCGTGAGTTTCCATGTGGCGTTAACCCAGGAAATTTCTCTACATATTCAACCAGTGTCAAATTACTTGCCAGACCCCCCTCCCGTAGCCATGTGACCCTCTTTTTATACATATTGTCCTGTTCTAACTGAGTATAGTACCCGTGGATCACAACAACTTGATCTTTGCCAAGTTGCGGATCAAAAGGTCGATACTCAGTTTTCCGCTGGACTTGTCTTTTTAAACAATACTTCCCATTTTTAAAAAATATCATGGTCAGATTACCGTTGTCAGACAGCAAACAGTAGAATTTAGGGGATGCACCAACAGATATATGCCATACATCGCAGTCGTCTGAAATACAACTTTTGCCATTAGTTGACCTCTTTTCGAGGTTTATCGCATTATTTACAATGAAATATACATTTTCTTTCAAACCACATGGAATGCATTCTACGCTAGATTCTGATTTTGACAAAACTTCCACTGCTTTTTCCGTGTCAAGAAAATGATACAGGTCAAATTTGCCTTTTGCTGGATGTCTTTATGTGTCATTTCCGTCTTTTACCTCGTTGTGTATGTCAGTTACGTCGTCGATTGTTTCAGTATGTGACTCGTTACTAACGTGTTTTGCCGTCAAGTCAGAATTAACAGAAATAGCATCCTATGAGTCATCTATTGAATCATCTACTGAGTCATCTACATTTACAATGACCATATGCTCCTTGTTTTCATATAACAGAAGCACAAAGTGATTGGGAATAAACCCGTTTGTTCTTTCTGGGCCTGACATTTGAGTCCACATTATGCATGCTGCGGGAGATGCGTCCTCCACAAGCTTTGAATAGTCACCAACAACAATGCGATTATCACAAATCAAATCTACAAAACTGTTGGATTTTTCATCATAGTACATAAGATTCAATATCAGTTCTATTGCAGTTCGTAGTCGCAGAAGTTCGTGAAAGTTTTCTGAACCAGTCAGTGCTCTAGAAACTGCTCTCTATAAACAGTTACCATCACCATAAACTTAAAATTGCTGGATTATACAATTTTAAAATTTCCACAGTAACTGCATCTTTCTCTCTATTTTAAGGTCATACTTAATCAACATGCATCTTGGAAGGTTTTCATTAGCGTATACAAATAATGTTAGTCCCTTACGACAGAAATTGAAAACATATAGCATATGAAAAGTTTAAAATTTTGCGATGTTTTGGGTTGAGTCAACGGTAATGATTTATAAAGGATACACTGCTGTCGGGCATTTCTGCTCACCTAAGGTTTTCGTTTCCAATATTGAAGCAAAACGCATACGGAATTCGAGCGACTGACAAAAATAAAATACAGCAATGCTTACCATTTGAAAAGATACAATGGTCACCAGAATATTCTGTTGAAAATAATATTAATTTTGGACACAGAGGATACCAACCCCCTGTTTTCCTGACTCGCGATATGTCGGCCTATTCTGCGCATAGCTTTGAAAAAATGTCATGTTTATCCATTTGCGCTACAGAAATGAAATATCTTACTTTGGACTGTTTCTGTCAGCATTTCAGTCGAGTAAATAGGTCATGTTTATAGCTAGTTTTACAAAATTCAACGTAAAAAATGCCAATAAATGGCAAGAGGTATTAAGCAAACTAAACCGATGTTGTATAAAAGTTACTAAAGTTCAACATTTTATGAAAAATAAGCTATTACGTGGAAGAGAAACAACAATGAATAGGATATAATGTGATTACAACGTCTTGTTGATGGGGAAAAATTACTACAGAATTTAGAAACAGACTATACACCGAGGAATATGTTGATAATTTATGTTATAGCGGCAAGTAGACACGTTGGGAAGCAGACGAATTTGTACGTGTGGGACAACTTCTTTCAAAATTGGAAACATGGATTAAAATACAGTTTTGTTTTAAGGTACACATTTCCATCTTTTATATAATGTATTTATTTGTATTATTCTAAAAGATGCATAGCAAATCGAATTTTCTGGGTTACAGGTTTAAGAAGGTCATGGAGTGGGTCTTCACGTTGCCATTTAGAAATGACATTTTTATGTGCATTTCGAGTCTAAATGTGGGATATGTTTTTTGTACACCTTATGAATATCACTTTTCTCAATTAATATACGATTGATCTTTCTGGATACAAAATGGATTTTTGACCCAAAATATCACGTGATCCAATGTTTACAGAAATGACGTATCGTTGCGCAGAATTACCCGACGCGCAGAATTGGCCGACATGGCGGTAATCACACGAATTTCCTGATAATAGATGCTTATGAAAAGTATACATTCTACACCTTATTAGTAATGTCTCAGGATCACATTTCATATTATATTTTAGCGTTAGAGCAAATCTCCAAAATAGCAATTTTTAAAGATTTTTTCCCCATCTAGTTTCGCATGCAAATTAACACGTTAAGTTAACCTATTCGTGTTTTCCATCAAATATGCCAAATACGCTTGACATAATTCGGAATAAAATGCAGTTATAAACTAAATAGTGGGATTACAGTCGCTACAGACAAGGCTTGCATACTCAAAATCAAGCTGAGATAAATATTATTTGCATTGATCTTAAAAATCGACACTAAGATGTAAGAACTACAAACTATAATTCAAACAAACATAATAATATCTCTGTGGCAATTTAACATCAATAAGAAATACAGATAGTATCCTATCAGAGAATTAAACAAAAGTTGCAACAACTTTGCTGCAGCTGGTCACAAAAGTTGTGGCAACGTTTGTTGTGTGCGTTTGTGGGTGTGTGTGTTTAAACAACATGCATACTTTTGTCTTCCTTTGAGGTATCGCATTGACCTGAAAGTTAAATGATTCGGTCTATTCCGCTAAACTAAAAAATAAAAAAATTAGGTAAAATAGTATACACTACACATAATTAAGCAACATAAATGTGTCTAGTTATATAACAGAAACTCGCCTGGCAATTTGCAAAAGCTACTTAGCTCTTACATTGAATGATCTAATATCAGAAGGTCTCCAATGAATGCGGATAATTTACGCTTCCAAAATGAGATATTACCACAATTTTCTGAATTGTTTTATTGAGCTAAATTTTCAGTCAAGACAACTATCTCTATGACCTTAATCAGTTTGCTGTGGAAACTCTTAATATTCTTATGTATCCGTCGAACTGGTCGGGGTAGAGATAATATCCAAAATGGTAAGGACCGTCGCAGTTAGGCATTGTATTTATCGGGCGATGTTGAGGAGTGATTAATGCAAGGCTTTCCGTACTGCCATGGCAATAAGCCCAGCATCACCAACAAACTTGAGACCGTTAGATGGCATAGTGGTTAGAGCGTCGGCCTCGGATACTGAAGGTCGCGAGTTCGAACCCCGGTCATGATTTCCCAGTGTTAGACATCACTATAAACTGCAACACTGCAAACATCGTAGCGATATGACTGAAAACTTGTTAAAGCTACGTTAACAATCCAAATCACACACACACACACACACACACACACACACACACACACACACCAGCCATCTTGAAGTGATCACAAATTTACTGTCATGTGTGATTTTCAGAATAAACTAAATCGATATTAGAGAGAAAAGATTATTCCAAAACTTGACCGTCCTTTATATATATAATTTGCAAGTTGTATACATATGCTGTTTAAACAGGATACTGCAAAATACGTATTTAGCGACCGTGTATCAATAATAAAGCAACAACATACAAACCCAAT
Organism: Sinohyriopsis cumingii; assembly: GCA_028554795.2. NCBI lineage: Eukaryota > Metazoa > Mollusca > Bivalvia > Unionida > Unionidae > Sinohyriopsis > Sinohyriopsis cumingii. Next base: position 14,845,365 of record CM068837.1, on the reverse strand, counting down.
CATGTAATCACTTTTCAATAGCAAAGCAAGATATTCAGATTCTGTCCAGAACAAACAAATGCATGTTTACGACATATGAATGGTTTACCTTAATAGAACTGTAATTTAGCACTGGGTAGCAAAAGATAGTATAGGAATCAATTGTTTATATTATCTTGAATTTGTTTGAAGGTAGTAGTAAACTCTGCCGATATATTGCACTCCTTTTTACGACAGACTTGCTTCTCGCGTTTTTAATTCTTTAACTTGGTATTCCCATGCTTGACTTATATTAGTACCGCAGAATATGTTATAGATTTCTTTTTAGTCTTTTCTGGATATGTCTTGGTACGGGCTTTTCTTTCATTTTCTCTTTCATATGTAAATTCAATGCTACACGATAGCTTACAGTAAGGATCCGCAGTGACAGTTCTAACTACAAGCTTTAACCGAGTGTATTTTTAGTGCTTAATTTGTGACTCCCCATTTTGGCTGATGGATATTCATCTCCAGTACTGATTGTAATGCAAAATTAGCAACACATTCACATGACGTGGTCTCCTTGTTAGAGGATTGTGATTTTGACTTTGAAAAATGTCAATTCTGGGTCACCACTTAAACGGTATCATGGATGCTATCCATTCTAGGCCAACAGTGTCTTCTTTATGATATAGGTTGTACAGTTTCGAATGCTAATATTAACAGTTTGAACATGTAACTTGTTCTCTCCATCCCAGTATTCAGATTTCTTCATAATTTCCTGTAATACCTCATTCCACATTGGACATTTTTTATTGTCGTACTATGCGGTATGTATTCTCCTCCCTAGGTTTGAAATGCAGAAGATTCACTCGGTTCAGTTGCTTGATTGCAGACTGGCATCAGGCAGTTATCATACTTAATGTGCAACTATTCAGCCCATCACAGACAATTATCATAATTAATGTGCAACTATTCAACCCATGACAAATAAGTATCATACTTAATGTGCAACTATTCAACCCATGACAGACAATTATCATACTTAATGTGCAACTATTCAACCCATGACAGACAATTATCATACTTAATATGCAACTATTCAACCCATGACAGACAATTATCATACTTAATATGCAACTATTCAACACATGACAGACAATTATCATACTTAATATGCAACTATTCAACCCATGACAGACAATTATCATACTTAATATACAACTATTCAACCCATGACAGACAATTATCATACTTAATATGCAACTATTCAACCCATGACAGACAATTATCATACTTAATATGCAACTATTCAACCCATGACAGACAATTATCATACTTAATATACAACTATTCAACACATGACAGACAATTATCATACTTAATATGCAACTATTCAACCCATGACAGACAATTATCATACTTAATATGCAACTATTCAACCCATGACAGACAATTATCATACTTAATATACAACTATTCAACCCATGACAGACAATTATCATACTTAATATGCAACTATTCAACCCATGACAGACAATTATCATACTTAATATGCAACTATTCAACCCATGACAGACAATTATCATACTTAATATACAACTATTCAACACATGACAGACAATTATCATACTTAATATGCAACTATTCAACACATGACAGACAATTATCATACTTAATATGCAACTATTCAACCCATGGCAGACAATTATCATACTTAATATACAACTATTCAACACATGACAGACAATTATCATACTTAATATGCAACTATTCAACCCATGACAGACAATTATCATACTTAATATGCAACTATTCAACCCATGACAGACAATTATCATACTTAATATACAACTATTCAACCCATGACAGACAATTATCATACTTAATATGCAACTATTCAACCCATGACAGACAATTATCATACTTAATATGCAACTATTCAACCCATGACAGACAATTATCATACTTAATATGCAACTATTCAACCCATGACAGATAAGTATCATACTTAATGTGCAACTATTCAACCCATGACAGACAATTATCATACTTAATGTGCAACTATTCGACCCATGACAGACAATGCTCATATTTAATATGCAACTATTCGACCCATGACAGACATTTATCATACTTAATATGCAACTATTCAACCCATGACAGACAATTATCATACTTAATGTGCAACTATTCAACCCATGACAGACATTTATCATACTTAATGTGCAACTATTCAACCCATGACAGATAAGTATCATACTTAATGTGCAACTATTCAACCCATGACAGATAAGTATCATACTTAATGTGCAACTATTCAACCCATGACAGACAATTATCATACTTAATGTGCAACTATTCGACCCATGACAGACATTTATCATACATAATATGCAACTATTCAACACATGACAGACAATTATCATACTTAATGTGCAACTATTCAACCCATGACAGATAAGTATCATACTTAATGTGCAACTATTCAACCCATGACAGATAAGTATCATACTTAATGTGCACCTATTCAACACATGACAGACAACTATCATACTTAATGTGCAACTATTCAACACATGACAGACAATTATCATACTTAATGTGCAACTATTCAACCCATGACAGATAAGTATCATACTTAATGTGCAACTGTTCAACCCATGACAGACAAGTATCATACTTAATGTGCAACTATTCAACACATGACAGACAATTATCATACTTAATATGCAACTATTCAACACATGACAGACAATTATCATACTTAATATGCAACTATTCAACACATGACAGACAATTATCATACTTAATATGCAACTATTCAACCCATGACAGACAACTATCATACTTAATGTATTCAACACATGACAGACAATTATCATACTTAATGTGCAACTATTCGACCCATGACAGACAATTATCATACATAATATGCAACTATTCAACACATGACAGACAATTATCATACTTAATGTGCAACTATTCAACCCATGACAGATAAGTATCATACTTAATATGCAACTATTCAACCCATGACAGACATTTATCATACTTAATGTGCACCTATTCAACACATGACAGACAACTATCATACTTAATGTGCAACTATTCAACACATGACATACAATTATCATACTTAATGTGCAACTATTCAACCCATGACAGATAAGTATCATACTTAATGTGCAACTATTCAGACCATGACAGACATTATCATATGACAGAAAATTATCATATGACATACAATTATCATACTTAATATGCAACTATTCAACCCATGACAGACAATTATCATACTTAATATGCAACTATTCAACCCATGACAGACAATTATCATACTTAATGTGCAACTATTCAACCCATGACAGACAATTATCATACTTAATGTGCAACTATTCAACCCATGACAGATAAGTATCATACTTAATGTGCAACTGTTCAGCCCATGACAGACAACTATCATACTTAATGTATTCAACACATGACAGACAATTATCATACTTAATGTGCAACTATTCGACCCATGACAGACAATTATCATACATAATATGCAACTATTCAACACATGACAGACAATTATCATACTTAATGTGCAACTATTCAACCCATGACAAATAAGTATCATACTTAATATGCAACTATTCAACCCATGACAGACATTTATCATACTTAATGTGCACCTATTCAACACATGACAGACAACTATCATACTTAATGTGCAACTATTCAACACATGACAGACAATTATCATACTTAATGTGCAACTATTCAACCCATGACAGATAAGTATCATACTTAATGTGCAACTATTCAGACCATGACAGACATTATCATATGACAGAAAATTATCATATGACATACAATTATCATACTTAATATGCAACTATTCAACCCATGACAGACAATTATCATACATAATATGCAACTATTCAACACATGACAGACAATTATCATACTTAATGTGCAACTATTCAACCCATGACAGATAAGTATCATACTTAATGTGCAACTGTTCAGCCCATGACAGACAAGTATCATACTTAATGTGCAACTATTCAACACATGACAGACAATTATCATACTTAATATACAACTATTCAACACATGACAGACAATTATCATACTTAATATGCAACTATTCAACACATGACAGACAATTATCATACTTAATATGCAACTATTCAACCCATGACAGACAACTATCATACTTAATGTATTCAACACATGACAGACAATTATCATACTTAATGTGCAACTATTCGACCCATGACAGACAATTATCATACATAATATGCAACTATTCAACACATGACAGACAATTATCATACTTAATGTGCAACTATTCAACCCATGACAGATAAGTATCATACTTAATATGGAACTATTCAACCCATGACAGACATTTATCATACTTAATGTGCACCTATTCAACACATGACAGACAACTATCATACTTAATGTGCAACTATTCAACACATGACAGACAATTATCATACTTAATGTGCAACTATTCAACCCATGACAGATAAGTATCATACTTAATGTGCAACTATTCAGACCATGACAGACATTATCATATGACAGAAAATTATCATATGACATACAATTATCATACTTAATATGCAACTATTCAACCCATGACAGACAATTATCATACTTAATATGCAACTATTCAACCCATGACAGACAATTATCATACTTAATGTGCAACTATTCAACCCATGACAGACAATTATCATACTTAATGTGCAACTATTCAACCCATGACAGATAAGTATCATACTTAATGTGCAACTGTTCAGCCCATGACAGACAAGTATCATACTTAATATGCAACTATTCAACACATGACAGACAATTATCATACTTAATGTGCAACTATTCAACCCATGACAGATAAGTATCATACTTAATGTGTAACTATTCAACCCATGACAGATAAGTATCATACTTAATGTGCAACTATTCAACCCATGACAGATAAGTATCATACTTAATGTGCAACTATTCAACCCATGACAGATAAGTATCATACTTAATATGATAATATGTCATTTATCGCAGGATAGACATCGTATATGTATCGTATTTAATATAATAACATTCAGCAAATGACATTTATCGTACAGTTATCATGCTTAATATACTACCATTCAATCAACGACGGACAGATATAGTACAATTGACATACTTAATATTCTACCATTCAACCCATGACGGACAGACATCGTACCATTAGCATACTTAATATTCTCCCATTCAACCCATGACGGACAGACATCGTACCATTAGCATACTTAATATTCTACCATTCAACCCATGACGGACAGACATCGTACAATTAGGAAACTTAATATGCTGTCATTTACTCATCACTCAATGATATATTCATAAATGATTATAAAAAAGATCAGTAGCTTCGATAGTGCTAGACGAGTTATATCCCCTGGACCATTGAAATCATTTTTAGTACTACATGCAGTCGTCTGTACTTTTAATGTCAAATAAGTGATATTTAAACAAAAGAACAACCAGAGAGGTATATGTTTATGTGTACACAAGTTTGACAAACATGAATTTTATTATATAACATAATAAATTGGATTTGTCTTGAAGCTGATTTATTCAGACTGGGTTACATATGCAAACCATTCTGCGATATTGCTCTGATTTGGTCTCCACCTCCAGTTATTTACATTGAGTTGTCTGCGTAAAATGAGGTCAGAAGTTGATTTTGAAAATGTGGCCTTTTGCAGCAACATAGGTTACATGTTAATTTGTCAAACCCACCTTGGTCTTGTTTACATACTAATATTTTACTTGAGTTCTAAACAGCAACATAGGTTACATGTTAATTTGTCAAACCCACCTTGGTCTTCTTTGCATACTAATATTTTACTTGAGTTCTTAACAGCAACATAGGTTACATGTTAATTTATCAAACCCACCTTGGTCTTCTTTGCATACTAATATTTTACTTGAGTTCTTAACAGCAACATAGGTTACATGTGAATTTGTCAAAGACACCTTGGTCTTGTTTGCATACACATAATTTACTTGAGTTCTTAACAGCAACATGCTTAACACATTTACTGTGCTTTGTGATATGTCTTTTCTCAAATGCTTTCTTCTCTCGGGTTTAACATAACTACTAGAACGGTTTCTTCAATCAGACAGTGTTATATAATAAGATACTAGCATTCTATGTACAGAATTTGCTATATTGAGAGAGAGAGAGAGAGAGAGAGAGAGAGAGAGAGAGAGAGAGAGAAAGAGAGAGAGAGGAGAGGACACTTCGTTGAAATATTTGGCACTGGCAATAACATTTCATACGATTATGTTTGATCAATTCATATCCCATTACCGTTTCATTATCCTCTACTGTACAAAAGTCTGAGTCTGGCCAAAGTCTTTACTTGACACTAGACGGGGGGGGGAGGTAAGATATATGATGAAATATGAAACAAAATTAGCTTTATAAAACTGAAAAGAGCGTTTAATTGAAAAGATTTTTATTTATATCTTGCACAGCCTTTCAAAATGCTTTAATCATCTAATTTATGGCATTTTTGCTATAATTCTACCTCGTCAGTCTCTAATTACATATGTCATGGGTAGAATCAGGTACACAATTAGCGGCTGAAAATGGTATTTTATTTCGATAATTTCGGACTTTTGGCTGCCATAATGAAATTAGGTCGGTCATGCGACCCGATTTTACTGTTGGTTATGAAATATTTTAATAGTTAAATTATCGGTTAATCTCTAGCAATAAAAGCATGGTGAGACCATAATATCAACTGTCCTGCAGCCACAGGCAACATTATGTGTTGGTTTTATTGCAACTGTACTCAGAATAGTGGATAATTCTGCTTACCTTTTACATACATGTACTTTTTTGTACCTTTTAGGTAAAATTGTATACTTTAGCTCATAACCAACGTTTCTCTGAACTCTTTGTTAATGTTTTTATACCTTGTACCTTGTCGAATACGAAACCCTTATCACAAAAGCGTGTCATGTGACCAGATATTTTCTGCTTTTACCTGAAATTAGTTAAAGGTGTTTAGCTTTTCTCGTACACTGTTAATGCTAAAATATTCAAATTAGATGATTATATGCACCTGTATAGATATAACCCTTGCAACAAAAGAAAAGATTGATTGTCTACGTTTCACATTTTACTGGTTTGGGTAAAGTATATAGCTTATGACCATTTTTAAAAAATTTATTTAGATATACTGTTAGGCCAAGTTCCAAGAAACTTGGTGAGTGGGTTGATGATTATAACGGAATTTGTCCACAAAATTATTACCTGAGCATGGAACCAGTCTCAAAGTCAGGGAACGCTGGGTACCGTGCTTAATATTTAGAGATCGGGACATAGAGTGAGCTATCATCGTTAATTTGTCTTTACTTTTATCGGCATCTTCAAATTTTATATAGATTATGTCTGTGCTGCGTACATGATTCGAGTTTTCCAACAGGCTAAAATGATATTCTGCGTACCCGATGCGAAACTCGTAATTGGGTAAGTTAAGTTTGGATCATCCTTTTGTGGTATTTTCTGGAACACATGTAAGAAAGCACATACATTGGATTGTTCGAATTGTTTTTGATTACATCAATCGAGAAGTATATATGTTGTGTACTGGGTCATCTAGTTGCGAAAAGTAAACAATGATGTCAACGACAAATGAATTATTGTCCTGATCCGTTATACCTCCATGACACAAATAAATCACATTGATATTGTCTCACTAACTTCGGTTAAAGTGAGTTCTATGGTTGTCTGTTATGCATTGCTCATACTAGGACGATCAAACGAGACGGTTTTTTGCGAGATGATGCAGTCTTAGTACTACATTAAGGCACAATAAAAGTTACGGGGTCCTAAATGTAACATTTTTCTGGCTTTGATAAAGCCTTTCAGTTTGCTTATGAATTTGTCTCGGCCCTGTTGTTACAAAATAAGTAACAGATAGAAGCAAAATCAACGATTTTGAAAATTTAACAATTAATTTAATTATTAAAGTTATAAATGAAAATGTGAGAGGAACTTAACGGTATTATGAAGAGAATCCAGCATGATCCTGATAGCGTTCTATGAAAATCCTAAAGAATGAAATGTTCCGTATCAATTTCGAAACCGGAAATGTACTGGTCCACCATTAATCTTGACGTTGTTAGAAAGGCGTTGTCCAGAAATTCTCTGAATAATTAATTACTGTTTTCAGAAAAGTAGTGTAGTGGGGCTGTTTGTGGGACAATGGAAAACCCAATCAGAAAGGTCGTGTGTCTGTTTGGGGACAATGTAAATTTAACATGGGCAAATTTAACATGGAGTAGTTGGGATGTCTGATATAGTAGGAGGCGATTGGGTTCAGTGGAAAACCCAGTCAGAAGGGTCGTGGGGATGTTTGGGAAAAATGGGAAATTTAAGATGGGGATACAATGAAATGAACATGGGGGTATATATATACATACGCATAGACATACATACACATACATACACATACACATAAAAATGGCAAAGAGAGAAGAGTTATTTGTTCGAGGCAATGGAGTGACCCTGAAAAGGGCATTCGTATTTTTGTCTGAACACCATTCCGTTAACATAGTGGGCATCTCACGGATCTTCTTCTCGTCCTCATACTGTTTGATCTCTGGTCCGTAGATAAGGATTCTCTATAGACAGCCTTGTCTCTCCACATAGATACTTCTTTTCTAAAGGACTGTACCAGTCAGCTGGGTGATAGCCCATGGTGATCTAATTTACATGTGATAGTCCGGGTTGAACAGCATCAACGATACGAGGGTAGACGATTCTGTTTGTCCACATCTTGTGACAAGAACGGGTGAAAGAAATGAAGCGAACTACGGTTATTTATAGTGGAAGAGCGGATCCAAACACGCGTTACAAATATTCAGTCACAAGACGGAATCAAGCTTCCAATCAGAAGAGAGCTACCTCTGATGTCACATTCCCCATATAGATAGGCTAGCGTCACTGCGCAGTTAATCCAAGCGAGAGATTTAGAACATGACGGAAACTCAGAACACGGTGAATTGGTGTGCATCGTCTGTGGAGACGTGAAGTGACAGCATAGCAGCGACTACCAACGCTAACACGATCCTACTTCCAGATGAGACCGATTTTAATTAGGATTTAGTGGATTTTCTCTCTTCTTGACAATAATTTGTTCCGGTAGCAGCACCTTTGCTACATTTTCCTTTTTTACCACGCGTCAATGATTTTAAACAGAGTCAGTAAGAAGAACTGGAGAAATTTTGGCAACAGCAGAAAGAAGCAGAACAAACATTTCTCATTCAGCAGCAACATCGAGCAGAAGAGTCAAGAAAGAGTCGATATGAAGATAAATCAGAGAAGAAACATGGTTTAGGAGAGAAGGAGGACGGTGAAAGTCAAGCGGTGACATTTTGGCAGAGTTAAGGAGCCTAAACCAAATGTATCAGACTTCTTTAAATCGACACAAGAGAAAAAGACCTTCCCGTGCCAAACAGCCCAATCCCGTCCACACACCTGCTACACCTGAGATAACAAATCTATTGATTTCTACCAGAAGTAGGCCTTGGCCGTGGCAAAACGATAAGACGTTAAAGCTGATTTCTTCCCGTTCCTGAGTTTATTTTTTAAAACAATGGTCCTTTGTAGGGCCACCCAGTTCTTTTGAAGCGAGATAGTATTCAAGTTGCCAAAATCAATTACAACTCTAAATCCCTTTTAGCCCATGATTTACGTATGTGAGTGCCTGAGTGTAGGTCCTTGTCATCATGAAAACCAAAACTAAGAGACACTAACGTTTTTCTTTCTGGTCTATTCTGGTACAAATGTACAGTTCAATGTCAAAACACTACACAACAGAACCTTAAAAAGTTCATTAGCTTCTTTTATGTTTTTTTTCACTCTCCTTTCTTGAATTTATTCACTTTCACAGGTTTTTCCTTCTCTTCGTCCTCACTGTATCTTCTCTTTTTTCTCTTCTTTTTTGTTGTTGATTTTGTCTGGGTTCTTCCTTTTTTGTAGGGTGCCTCTTCTTCTTTTCCTGGACCGCTATCTTCTTCCTTCTCCTGTTGTTTCTTAGGGCAGTCTGGAAGCCAATGTCCTTTCTCTTTACAATGATAACAGGTATCTTGACTTTTGTCTCGTACTTTCGCTTTTCTTGCTTTTTTGACGTTTTGGACATTCTGAGGACCAATGATCTTTTTTTTCTGCTGACAGGTATAGCAAGTATCTTGACTTTTATCTGGGGCGGGGTAATCCGTCGGTTTCTCTGAAGAAACCTTTGTCTGACACTTCGCAAAGTTCTGACCAGAAATTGCATATGTGTTGGCTCTTTTATCTTTCTGGTCGGATTGAGAGTGAAATAAATACTGGGAGGGAAGACACTAGCCCTTTATATAAGCAAGACACTGGTCTGAGATGGATATAGTAGGGACCATGGCGTTTCAAAGGTAGTCATTTGACTGTTTGCGCTTAAGATGAAACAATCGCTTCATGTCATGGAGAAAGGAGAAGAAACTGCCAGACAGAAACGTGACCTATCGCCTCGCATAGTATCTGAAATCTTCGCTCAAATTCATTCCAGCGATTTCGAAGATAACATGAGTGAACCAGAATCTAGACCCAGATAGTCTACACCAAACCAAGGTCCATCACCACCACCACTAACAAACCCTGAAAAATGCTACAACGTTCGAGAGACTGCCAAATACTCTACGAGAGTTTTAGATCCACAGCCTATATGTACATGGTGGAGTTTAAAGATTTCAGGTCAGACGTACCGCTGAAGAAAGCAGAAGAGCTTATGAAGGAGATGTAGAATTCTTTGTTAACCGCACCGACAAGGCAATGTCTAGCAAGAGAAGACGATCACTTGAGACTTTCCATTCATCACGACAGTTTGAAGTCCCCCGTTTGGGTCGAGTGCATCAGGCCGTCATAAATGACACCTTCCAAAGTCATCGGCAAGATTCAACACGTGCAGCACTCCTAAGACAAGTTTCACATCACTGATAAAAAATCAACACTTCTCTTCCCCAAAGGACCGGACGCAAAAAGGTATTATTTGTAGACGACCTTCGCATCATCTAAAGGAGCCTCGTTCAAATTAACAACCCCGAAACCAGATGTATTTAGCCATAGTCATCGTAGTGGGATGAACGTATGCCGACTAGAACGACACAGAACAATGGAAAAGAGCCTGCGACAACATTCGAAAATCAAACCGAGACAAACAACAAACAGAAGCAGAACTCCTGTTATAGCAAGTGGGGATATCCAAAGATACAACCTGCTGCATTCCGGAAATGCAAAAATTGCAAGACGTCTTGGCTCCACGCTACATCCTGAAAGTGAACCCTCACGAAGTGCGTGGTCCTTAGTTGTTTCGAGGCACAAAAAAAAAAAATCAAAGACGGAAAATACATTCACGTTTATCATCACGAGGAAAATTTCGATGTCATTACCAATATCACCGAATTCCTGGGATACCGTTAACACTGTGAGAAATGTGATCATGGCTATAACAATCAAGAGCAACACAAGCCTTGTGGATCAAATTGTGAGGCAAGTCTGGCGTCTAAACCCTGTCTTGACGAAAGACAACAAAGAGGGCTTTACCCTGTTTGTGAGCGCACTTTTGTCAGCCCTACCTGGTAGCAACTACATTTGAAGACGCAAGGTTCACAGCAGAAAAGCGCTTGCCAACTCCTGAGATTGTGCCCTACTTGTAGACAAGGCATACATACCAATAATACCAAGGCCCACGCATGTTCAGGAAAGAAGCAATGTCACATTTGTCACCAGATTGTGGACTTGGGACAAGAATGCTTCATTCAAAAATAGCATTCCAAACACGATGAGGATGAAGATGACCCGAAAATAAGGGAGTGTCATCTTTTTCGGTTTCGAATGTATGCATGAGACTGACATTCATGTTCATAATTTCTCCGTGTCTCATCGAGCGTGCATTCAAGAGCATATCTTTAGTCATGGCGCTCACTTCAGCAAGCATCCCCGAGGACTTGAAATAATATTTTGGGGACCGAACACGCTTGCCATTTCGCCCAATGGTCCTTAGACCCCATCGACGAGACCTTGAGTCAAGAGGACATCAAACGTTACGGAGATTGTCATCGCCATGACTTTAAACGTATCATTGAAAGTTACAAGCTGATGGATCCTTTGAACCCGCGAGATAGCTTGTACTCAGGTCGAACGAATGCCACTTGTTTGGTGTAGCACGCCGATGAGGAGAAAGGGGAATAAATCAAATACTTCGCTGTATCCTTACTTGTGTAAATATTGTCTCTTTTCCGCTGGGCACCCGCAGTTTCTGCCGGAACAAATAGACGTGGACAATATTCGACAATACGAAGTGTACGAAATTTACCACTTTTCCAAGACTGAACAATACCACAAGGGTGACGAGACTCGGAATGGTATTTGCCACGTAGATGCCATTTTCAAACTGAAACAAGAAGTCAGCGGCTATAATTCCTGGTGCCACGCTCCCGAAGACCAAAACAAATTCAAACAAAAACACCTGGAGCAGGATGGCATCACTTTAGACCACGTTGAGGAAAACGAAGGAAGGTGATCGTTCGCCAAAGTGATGTCAAAACGTTTGTGGTGCAGAATGACACAACGACCGTGTTTACCCACGACAGAGCATTTGTCCGAACTTTTCTGCTACTTCCAGATAATTCACGACAAAACCAAATACGTGAAATACGTGTACTCCTTCGTGAAGACTTGATCCTGGTCAATAACGAAGAAGAACTGAACTTCGTAGAGGCCGATGAATTGGGAAATGACTTCATTGCGGCCTGCTCGACAGTCCATGCAGTTAGGAGGTCGCGTCCTGTATTTTTACACGGACAGTTGCATCCACATCGATCGTCTGGGTCACCGGCACCCTAACATCGAAGGAGACCGTTAAGGAGCCTGGACTGACGAGCACCCCGACGACAAGATTCTTAGTTTGGTTAGTGACGGTCCTAAACATTAACGGATACGACTAGCTGGACAAACAATAAGGAGTATACACCGATTGTAAAGTGAAAGGATCGACTCTCAATTATAGCACCAGTCAAGTGGTGAACTTTGGGGTACAGAAAGAAACTTTGCAGTCTGGACGGGATCAAGATTATAAACTGGCCACCTACCAACCTCACAAAAGTGTACATTTAGTCACACACCAAATCGTCAATCGAACTTTAGAAAAAGTGTATCAAATCCAGTATCAGAAGCGAGTACGGCTTTTCAACGACTTTACGTTACCGTACGGACACAGTTGAATAAAACATGGTTCCAAGAGGACAGCCACTAACAAGAAGAATGACAAGGCACATAAAGAATCGAGTGAAAGACCCAATGATAACTCCTATTTGAAAGAATACCATTTTCCTGTCATCTTGCCTGACTAATGTGATTGTGCCAGTCGACTGGAAATGTTTAACAAATTGTACACGGATAGGGAAGATTACCTACTACGAATGTCTTAGCTGGTACAGGATTTATCTACTTGGGACCTGAGACTGGGTTGGGATACGAACGACAGTGTTTCAGTTGTGGTCTGAAGTTGCTTATGGATCGATGCATCTATAACGATTCAGCTATTTTGGGACATACTGGATAGTCTCCGCACTGTCCTTATATTTATTTAGCCTTTCCACCCATCACACTACTGTACAGGTATGAACCTACCATGGAGAAGGTAGTAACGTAGTCCAGCAAGAAAACAAGGACGATTTCCAAAACCATACATAAAAAGGGAAAGATTTACAAGCTCGAGACTTCATTACGGCTGGTACAAAAAGGGAAAACATCCAAGACCGATTGTTCATCGTAACTACCAATACCAACCGAGAAGAACGAATCATAACCAGTAGACAACACCATTCAAGTGCAGTTATTATACAGTGGAGTGCGATGCTGTACCTTGCGATTACAGGGAAGCGGTACGTCGTGTTCTCAGCGATTTAGTTAAACATCATGGCAACTTTGCTATGAATACTACTATTATACCTACCATATAAATTGATGTTGTGCATGTCAAACCTGACGGACGCAAAAACGATGCCAGTCATTACTGAACACCTTTTCACTTTACGAATTTTCATGGTCAATGTCAACCTCAGCGTGAAGCCATGCGGTTACCATCATACGGATGTCATCCAACCCTGCGGATTTCACCGTACCTCATCGAAATGAACCTGTGAAAGACGAATATTCGTCTCCTGTGCGTTTGCTTGAATAATGCGACTTTGAAAGTCATTTTCAAACGTTCCAAGGAAAGTGGCCTAAATATCTTTGAGGTACTACCCAAGACGAATTATCCAGAGCCGGAATTTTCTCCTTGGGCGAAGGGGATAAAGTGAATTGCTTCAGTTGCGGTGTGTCACTTCACCAGTGGGAACAAAAAGATTCCGCTTACCTAGTACATGCTCGATGGTCTCTGGGCTGTGACTACCCACCGTTAGTGTGAGCTTAGTATTCTCTAGATGGATACTTTACAAGAGAACCTTCGTCGTTTGCCTGTATAGTTGAGAGAACGCAATTACCGAGAATTCGACAAAATACAAGTGAATCGCAACGAACTATTGCATTAGTTACGTCACCCATGTCTAAACTAGTGGTACCTGAATGTTATAAAAGGACTGATTCTGATGAAAATTATTACGTTGTCAGACATTGATCAACTAGTCATTGGCAAAAATGATTAGTTTATTATTGAGTCTATTTACTATTACAATGTAGACTTACTGAAACAAAATTCAAAAGAAAAGTTAGAGGGCTACCAAAATATTGTACACAATGTAAACTTAGTTCAATAGGACACTTCCGAATGGTGGATGATGTTCCAATTTGTGACAAGACGAATTAGATTCGCTACTAGAGTATGATCTTCTCTTTGTAGAAAGTACATTTATTGCCTCTGACAAAAGACATTGCCGTGAAGAGTAGATGCACAATGTTCCTCTGGAGCTTAGAGAACGCATTTGCCGAAAGTTGGTCAAAATACAAGTCTCACGCAAACAACAGGAAAAACATTGTCACATTTTTGACGATGCATAGTACAAGAAAGATAAAAGGATGCATATCATGCCATGGACCTCGGTGTAATTTATGCTTAGAACCAAAAAGATGTCCTCTAAAAGTGCACACCATTCTCTTACAAAAAATGAAAATGAAAGAAAAAGACTACCTCCACGTTTAGCCAAATATTATGACATGATGTCCGTCCTGTGCAAAAAACATCTCCGCCCGTGCGAGAATTAATCATTCAAACCGCCTCCAAAGATGTCATCAATACCCTGAGTGAATTTTCCCTGAATATCTTGAAAGCCACGATACCTTTGTGCAAACACCAGAAAGAATGCTTAGACAAACACGAACACAATCTTCACCAAAAGAAAATCCCCATTCGTCAAAAGAAAAAGATGTTGGTGAAACGCGGAGGAATTTGACCCATGTTAGGACCCTTGATAGGAACAATAGGTGGACCTATGCTGAAATGAATATCGGGATCGATAAGATAAATCCTGGGATAAAGATAAAAATAAAAAGGTCCAAGAATATAAAAGGGCCGTCTAGAATCAAAAGATCTCAGACGTGACAATTGAAATCCAATGGAAGGACGAAAACTGACTTTAGTGCCTTACAAACGATGGATGGAATGCCAACGTTGGCAAGAGCAACATAACCCGGATTTACCTACCAATCTTCATTTGACCGAAATGTCCCAGTTACAAAATGAATTGCAGTCGTTGAGGATCGCAGCGATATGTCAGAAACTGAAACATCGCAACGGTACGGCCGACTGCATCTCTTTCACCAGAATGCAGTAGACGAAACAGAACATCCAGGTAAGAAAGATTTCAAGACCCTGATTAAAAGTCCATCACAACCACCACCACTCCCAGTGACCAAGAAAGGTGCAGTCCCACGGATGCCCGAGGAAGAGGAGGCACGAGAAGTCTTTCAAACACAGTCATCAGCTC